>JANKKI010000143.1:1200000-1524476 GCA_025175665.1 Cinchona pubescens
GCAACCAAAAACTTTGAAATAGCTCACGAAATTTGTTTTTTTTTATTTCAACAACACCATTTTGTTGAGGGACTCTAACAACCGAAAATTCATGAAAGATACCGTTGTGATCACAAAAGTCGGGAAAACCCCCAAATTTAAATTCGGCACCATTGTCACTCCTTAAACGAACAATTTTTGTATCCAATAAATTTTGAATTTTGGAAAACAATTTTACAAATTTTTCAAATGCTTCATTTTTGTGAACAAGAAATAATACCCAAGTAAACCTAGAATAGTCATCTACGATAACAAATGCATATTTGCAACCACCTAGACTAGCATATTGAGTAGGTCCAAATAAGTCTAAATGCAACAATTCTAAAGGTTTATGTTATAGTAGACACAAAATTCTTAGGTTTGAAAGAAACTTTGACTTGTTTACCAAATTGACAAGCATCACAAATTTTATTTTTCAGAAATTTCAGTTTTGGCAAGCCTCTTACCAAATCTTTCTTGGCTATTTTTTCAATCAAATCCATATTAAAATGACAAAGTCTTCTATGCCAAAGCCAAGGATCATCTATGGAAGTGGTAAGACATTTTACATTGCTATTGCTAATTTTATCAAGATGAATCACATAAACATCATTGTGCCTAGTGCCTTTGAATAAAACAACATGATTTTTATCAAGGATAAGACATTCATGCTTGGTAAAGAAAACATATAAATTTTTGTCACAAAGTTGACTAACACTTAATAAATTATAATTCAAATTATCAACAAGAAGTACATTCTTAATTAAGGTTTCACCATTTTTACCTACATCACCAATGCTGATTGATTTTGCTTTGTTGTTGTATCCAAAAATGACTTTTCCACTGTTTTTGGATGTAAGTTATTTGTGAAGAGAGAGGCATCACCCGTCATGTGCCTTGAACATCCACTATCTATAAACCACTTAGCATTGTTGGCGATGTTAAGTACCTACACAATAAATCAATTGATAACTTTTGGTACCCATATCTTTTTGGGTCCATTTGCGTTAGTGAAATTGCTTACTATCCATGCAACTTTCATTCCAAGTTTTTCATTTCTCTTGACATAACACATATTCTTAGTATGTCCATGTTGTTGGCAATATCTACAAATAATACTTTTATTACCATATAAAGAAGATTTTGGTTTTACAATGCATAGGTCATCCCTTCTAAACATGACAAAATTTTTGTTGATTGCTACATTTCTATTTCTTTTCATATCAACAACATTTTCTTTCTTTCTAGCTAAGAGAGCATTCAAATCATCCATTCTTTTCTTCAAGGAGGCTTGTTCTTCCTTGACCTTTGATCTCACATGCATTCTTTTCTTCAAATCACGATTTTCTTGTGATAGCCTATACATGTTTTCATTCACAAGTTTAGAGTTAGCATTCAATAAGGCATTTGACTTTTTTACTAACTCCTTATTTCTAGCATATGATTCTTTTAAGCTATCATGCAATTTTAAAATGAATGCTTCAAGATCATCTTCATCATTTTCATCATTAGAGTCATAGTTAGAATTTACCTCATCATCTACAATAGCCATAAAGGCCATTTGTGCCAACTCCATTTCTTCTTCAACTTCTCCTTCGGAGTTGCAATCGTCCCATGTGATTTGAAAGTTGTTGAATCTTGGTTTTCTTCCTTCCTTCTTTTTCTTGGAAGGACACTCATTTGCAAAATGCCCGAGTTGACCGCATTCAAAGCATTTATCATTTTGCTTCTTTATTTCAACTCTTGACTTCCCTTTGAAATTATTTGTGTTTGCAGCTCCGCCTCTTCTCATTCTTCGTTTGTTGATGTAATGTTTAAGAAATCCTTTGGTGATGAGTGCAAGATCTCCTTCATCAAGATCTTCATAACAGTCTCTTCTAGATTGATGGAGCTGTTTTCATCTTCCTCTTGAGAGGTCTTTAGAGCAATGCCCCTTCTTGGCCTTGCTTCTTCATCATCCACAACCTTGGCCTTTAGCTTGAGTTCATAAGATGTAAGAGAATTGATTAGTGATTCAATAGGCATTAAATTTAAATTCTTAGCTTCCTCTATGGCAATTGTTTTGGCATCCCATTCTTTGGATAGAGCATTCAGGATTTTTCTATTTTTCTCACCCAAAGAGTACTCCTTACTCAAGGCTTCAAGATCTTTTATAATGTCATTGAACCTGCAGTACATTTTGTCTATGTTCTCATGTGGTTCCATCTTGAAGGACTCATACTTGGCAACAAGTAGAATTTCTTTGCGTGACCACATCATCGCTCCCTTAGATGAATTTCCTTCAACTTATCCCATATTTCTTTAGCAGAACTGCAACCCTTCACGCAAGTTGATTCATTTGCATTCAAGGCATTATATAATACATTCATGGCTTTGTGCATGCATTTAACGTCAAGTTTGCCTTGTCTTGTGGAGTGAGCTCATTCCTTGTCTTTTCTCTTCTTCTATTTGTATGATCATCAATGATAGAAGCTTCAAATGGACCTTCATTGACAACATACCACAACTCAATGTCAATAGATTGCAGAAATATTTTCATTCTATCTCTCCAACTAATAAAATTTGCCCCATTAAACATGGGAGGCCTAGTAACAGATTGGCCTTCAAAAATAGAGCATTGTTGGTTGCCATAGTTCTTTTCTGCCAAGCAGTTTGGCAATATAATGAGACCAAGCTCTTATACACACCTTGTTGGTCCCAAAGCAACCTAAGAGGGGGGGTGAATTAGGTTTCTAAAAATTATGCTTTCAGAAAATAGTGAGCTTTTTAATTTAAATGCAGATATAATAAATTTACTAGAATAGTAAAGTAAAGAGAGAAAAATTGAACAAACAATACTTCCAAGCTAGCAAGCTTGAAGTATCAAATTTCTTGAATGCTTCACACACTTGGTGAGCCAATAATCTTTACAAAGTTAGGAAGTTCTTGCTCACACTAAAACTCTTTTAGTTGAGCCAAGATTCTTACTTACAACCACACTTTCATACAAGATTATCACTCCACTCAAAGTTGAATTGCACTCACAACTTCACACTAATACAACAAAGCACTATAGTCAATTTGCACACAAATTACTCTTTTCTTAGGCTTGTATTCAATGTATTAGATGATCTATTCAGGTTATTAAAGCACCTATTTATAAGAGCAATAAATAGAGCTTTCAACTACTTCCTAACGGCTAAATAATAAATGCACAAAAAATAGCCGTTGGGGTTTCGGACGTCCGAGGAGGATTGGAATGCGTCCGAGGAAGCGTCCGATCTTCTTTCTGTTTGTTGAGAGGCTTCGTTCGGACGTCCGTGCATGCGTCCGGTCCTTCGTCCAGAGGTTTCGGACGGTCTGAAGCGTCCGAAGAAAAGGCGAGGATCAAAAGAAATCATCATAGTCTCTACGGACGATGAAATGCGTAAAAATTGTGAATCACCTAGTTCGGACGGTTCTGTGCGTCCGAAAGATCTGTTCCTGCAAAAGCTTGTTTTACAGAGTTAAGTGTTTATGTCATCATCAAAATAAGGTTTGGAAAACATCAGATGAAGTGCCGAAGTATAGAGATACAGAATTGCATGCAGTCTCGGTGCTAGTTCGAGATTATTAAATCCAAAAGAAAAACAAAAGAAATGCTTAAAATCTTAATAAAAACCAAGGGAAGAGGAAGATGGATTGAAGAATTCGGTTGGGGGGCTCTAGCTTGCATCTTAGACAGGGAATGGACAAGATGTGTATATTTTACAGTGTGAGGAAAGTTATCAATTGAAGATTGTGTATATTAACCTGTCTCTTATACACATCTAGATGTGTATGAAGTAAAGGTTCGGGTTAATTACAAATCACTGAAGATCTTCTATCACACTCAGATCCTGAAGGGGTTGCTAATTCCTTTTATAGGTATACATATTTAATTTCTAGAATTTTCAAAATTCTTTTTACATATAGGAGCAAATTACTCCAATGGTCAAGAAAGTCACCAAGTAATTATTTTACATGATTACAGAACTACTTTAAATGTGGTTTTAGGGTTGTTCTATTAAATCCATCAGTTAAACATCATAATTTCCGTCAAATGCAAGGGTAATTCTGTGCATACAAGAAATAACTAAAACTACATAATAATTGAAGGGTCAAATTGAATGCTAGAAACTTAAGGGGGGTTAAACTGAGTTAATCAAAACTATGTTATTTTGAGTTAAATCCTAAACTCCACGAAAGTCGTTGCCAGGGGGTACAGAGGGCGGCAAGGTAAATGAAGGGGGTAGAGACAAGGAGATGGGGTGCTAGACAATAAGGACTGTAGTGATGGGGGGTGTGGGAAGGAAGAGGAGAGGTCTGGAGCAGGGAAGGATTGAGAGAGGAGGTCGTGAATCTAAGAAGGTAGGGCTGCGAATCTAGGAATGAGGGAGGTGTGTTGTGAGGCTGTAAGGCGGTGAAGGAACAGGGAAGGGATATCTAGAGTAAAGGGTGGTACTGGTGGTGCGTGGCTACAAGGAGAGGAAGGGGTGGCGGGAGGGTGTAGGAAGGAAGAGAAAGGGGTAGCTGAGCCTATGGTAGTTTTGGTGCGGGGCTGTAAAAGGGAGAAAGGGTGGCGGTGTGTGGGCTAGGATAGGCAAAGGCTTTAGTTGTTAATTTAGTAAGTTCAATTATTTGATTTTGACCTAGATTTTATTTTTTTCACTCTCCGTTGTATTTGTACAAAGTGATAAAGTGATAAAAGTATTTAATGTGTCAATAGATTCGAAAAAAGAACGAAATCCGATCGAATATTTAAAATTAGGGTCGGTGATTCACTATAATTTTGCTACATAGAGTGATTTTGGCAAGTGATTCTCGATTTGTGAACTTTGTAAATCATTTCTCCATTATATGGCCATCCTTACAATTTAATTTTATATTTACCATAAAGTACACATCCCAAATTTTTTAAGTAATATTAGAAATTTAAAAGACAATTTTACAACCTCAAAATATCACTATTTTCTGCCACTTACACACTAAATATTCTCTTACATCCCCGCACAAATTTAAAGTAGTTCAGTGACTAAATTTATAAAAATATAATTCGATGACTTCAGATGCAACTAACCAATAGTTTGACTACCATTGGTGTATTTTACTTTAAATATAATTATGAATTTTAGTAAAGGAATATTGGTCGTTCATTAGATAGTAGAATACAGATTAAGATACAGAGTTAGAATAAAATCCTTAAACAAATTTGAAATATCCACATGAGATTTGACCATATTACTAAACAAAAGGTTGTCTCCATTACACTTCTCTCCATTCCCCTTTAATGATCATTGTATTAAAATCTAGAAATGTATAAAAACAATCATATTATTTCAATAATTTTGTTTTGATGAGTAGAATACTATATTTTGAAATAAAATCTGTAAATATTTTATCACTCAATTTGTACGAAACAGGATTTGGATGATGCAAAATGCGTCAAAATTAAGACAAAAATTTAAATATTTAATCAAACGGAAAGAATTAATCTGTTTATTTTCAAATTTTATGTATAACAAAAATATGAAATAAATTACATTAGGAGTGGATATAATTTTTTAAAAATATTTTTAAAATATATTTTTGTAAGATCTCTCTCAAATTATTTGAGTAGAGTCTGACCCAAACAAAAGATTCCTCAAAGTTTATAGTCCCCAAAATTTTCAAGTGGGCAAATTTGGTTGATAGTTTATTTTTTTCCTCAATTCTTTTGGCTGCTTTAAAGGTTGATTGCCTAAATCACAATATCCCAGAGTGCACAAAAGATGCATGCTGTTCAAAGAACAAAAACTATTGTAGCTGATACTTGAAAGTTAATTAAAACCAGCAAATTATATTCCCTGAGATAATTGTACAACTATAACATCATTAAATATTAGAATCTTGGCCCAAAACAGGATGAGAAATACATATAAGTTTGCTATTGAGATGAAAATTACGTTATAAAAATGATATAAGATGAATGAATTGTTTCTGCATTATCCTTAACATTTGGGAAAAGGACAATATTTACAAAAAAGAATAAAAGAAATTAACATAATCGCATCAAAATATTCACAGAATTCAACATTCAATAACCATAATATTTATCTTCATACTCCTCATAATCGTCTTCATAGAAATCTTCTTCAAACTCCCCTGAAAAATCTTCATGATACTCTAAACTGGATTTATCCAAATTAATCCGACGAACATCCATTAAAAGAGATCTTTCTTCATCATCTCTTGCCAGACGCATCAATGAATTCCCCTTTTTGCTTTGTTGTGTGGCATTGATCTTCCTCTCACGATGCTTATTATTCATCACTGGCGGCAAAGTATTCTCTTTCACAGTCATCTGAGCAATGGCTTCCTCGATGTTATTGGCATCAATTACGGAATCATCACTGCAGCAATTTGTATTGGAAACAAGAATCATCTTCTCTGATGTGTACTCCTTCTCCCCAGCAGTACGGCTCTGTTTCCTCTTCTCCTCTTCAAGAATCGCAGCCTGCTGCTCCTCCTTTCGGCACAGCAGCTCTGCTTCCGTCACCTTCTTAACCGGTTTTTTCAAGGTCTTCTCGAGATCTTTCTCTTCTTGTTCGGCTAACCTCCGAGCCTCCTTTTTACGAGCTGCGGCCTCCGCTCGCTTCTCAGCTTCCTCCTCGCGCTTCTTGGCAATGCGGGATTTGGATCCCTCGGCTTCCCTCCACTTCTGGTCTTCTTTCTCACGAGCCTCGCGGGATATTCGATCAGCTTTTGCATCACACTTTCGAGCATTAGCCGCTTCAGCTTTGCTATTGACAGCCTTCTTCTTGGACATAGTTTCTTTATCCCCTCACAGCCTAGATGTGTTCTCACCTCCCGTTCTCTCTTTCTCAAATTATCACTACGCCTTTTCTCTTTGCTTGCAAATTGCACAATTAGGTTTCTGGGACGTCCAAGGTATATAAAGAGAATGTGTATAATTTCGCTTGGTCTTCTTATTTTCGGAAGAAGAAAATTAAGGTAACTTTCCTTTTGGAGATCACAAATAGAAATACAAAGAGGTTTTAATTAGAGGCGGTGTATCTATTGGGCTGCGAAGGGCCGAATACGCCTTGTATCGATCAGAAATTGCAATCCAAGGGGATTAGTTTTTTGTTTATTTTCCTATTTAGAATAGCAGATAATGCCATTAAGGGGATTTTACAACCCCTTCAGGATATCATATATTTGATTCAATATTCATTATTAGGTATACAACAGAATTTTGTCATGCTAAATAAGATTGGATGTAACTAATTTATTTTGAAAGGTTTCACACACAAACTTTTCCTTATAAATAAAAAATTTGTTAAATTTGGAGAATTGGATTTTTTTTTTTCATCATCCACATCTTTTACTCAATTCCTACCCAACCTTTACAACTACTTCCTTTACTTAATGCTTCATTATTTATTACCATTTTTTTATTCATGACAGGATATTAAAAAATTTTTCATTTTCTTTTTTTTAAAAAAATTTCATATGTAAGATTTTACATTAATGAAATAACTTTTTATTTATTTTTTGTTTTATGTAAACTAACTATGAAAATTATTATGCTATTTCTAATTTTCATACAAAATTCTATGATTAATAATATTTTATAGTTTTATATTACTTTATCTATTAATTAAAATAATGAGAAGCAGTACCTTTTAAAATATTTGATGATACTATTTTTATTTTCCACATGCTTCTTTCACAATTTAATAATACTATCCAATTGATTCATTTGTTTTTATTAAGTGGTGAAATTAGAAAATATTTTGTTAATTTACTATGTGAAAATCAACTTTTTATAGTGAAATTTTTGTCAATCAAAATATTTTTACCATTAATGATAATAAAATTCAAACTATCTTTTAACTATTATTAAAGTGGGAGAATCATTTGATTTAATGGGCTTTTCATTACATTTTTAAATTGGTTTAAAAATATTAAATAGTGCGAGAAAATATGCATAATTATAGTTAACTTTAAATAATTTTCTATATTTGTATTTCGTAAAATTATATATAATTTTAATGTTATTATATATAAAAATATTATTTTTACATATTATTTTAATATTTGTTAGTTGCACAAACTAGATTATGCCTTAAACACTAGATTGGATAATGGAGTGTCACGTATGTTATTTAAATGATAGTATTATAATAACATATAGATAGTACTAATTCATTATATAAAAATACTACATCTATTTTATTCATTACATTTTACACATTATTGGCAAGAATAATAACTTATAATCTGATCAGATCATGAAATACCTGTAAAGGTTAAATTTCATGGTAACAGTAGTATAAATTATTATTAAAACTTGATAAGACACCTGAAGTGAATTAGTTATTTTTTTCTCGAAGTACTTTTTTAACTTAATATTTCAATTCATAGTTCTATTATAATAACTAATTCACTTCAGGTGTCTTATCAAGTTTTAATAATAATTTAGTCAATACTACTGTTACCATGAAATTTAACCTTTACAGGTATTTCATGATCATTCATATAATTAAAGATGATGATATTTTGAAATATTATTTAGAAAATGAGAGAGTATAATATAGTTATTTTAGATAGCATTATACTAATACTTTGATAGTAGGTTTCTTTGTATTTCATCGTAATGTTTATTTTCTATTACAATTTTGTTAATAATGTCACATTAGTAAAATCTAATATAATTTTTTTTATTTCTTATGTGTGAAATTGTCTATATTCATTTATGCTTTGATTTTTTTTAATGAAATTGATATAAAAGGCTTATAATAGCTTCTATTACATAAGATAATACTATTTGAATACTTAATTGTACTTCTTTTCATATTCCTCAATACATATCTAAATGTGTCTCTTATAAACATTACTGATGCAATATATGTTTCATTACTAAAAGTTATTTTGATATGATACATGTTATCTATTAATATCATTAATTTAGTTTCTCATAAAATTACTTAATGTTTATATATACTTATTGTACTTTCTTCTATATTCTATAATACTATCGTATTATTTGTTTTGTAAACCAAAATTACCATTTTAGTATCTGTTTCATTATAAAAATTTATTTGGTAATAATATAGGCAATTTGACATTATATTTAATTTAATTTGGAAAATACTAAGATCTCTCATAAGAGGATAGTACATTGTAGTCAATTTAGTAATACTTTGTTGATATTTTGATAGTAGGTTTCTATACTTTACATAGTATAATTTTATTATTTATTAATATTTTAGCTGATAATTTCATGTGATTAATGACCTATAATGTAATTTTATCTATGTTTTGTTTTTCATTTGTTTATGTTGAATTATGCATTGATTTTCTTAATAAATTTAACACAATTAAATTGGTAGTACCTTTTATTGTACAAGAGATTTTTGAAAAACTATTTAGATATCTCATAGTACTTTCTTCATATTCCATAGTACTATCATTTTTTTTTTTTTTTTTTGCATCACAAAATTACTATCCAAATATCTATTTTTATTATAAAAAAAATTATTTTGTGATGATACAGATAATCTAATTGTACGTATAATACTACTTCGATAAGGAATAGGTCATTTTAGTTACTTAGGACAATACTATGTTGATATTTTGATAGTACATTTCTTTGCCTTATAGTACTATTTTATTATTTATTAGTATAATTTCGCTTCAAGTGTTATAAATAATCCACATTATCAAATTACTTGAGATTTTTTTGTAAGTTAAATTACTTGAGACATCAATAAAGATTATTTATTTGTCTTAATTTTGAAATTATCATTTATTTGATTTTAAATCAGGTTTTTCTTTTAAAAAATGTACAAAATAAAAAAAAATGATAAGGCAACATGTTATAATAGGTTTACAAGTAAATGATAGAATTATTACTATGTAACAATTCAAAGAGCTTCATCATTGTTCAGTGAGGTGTCAACGATTAGTATAATCATCCAATCATATTGAATGATTTTGACCAAGATTTAATTTTTGTAATTGTTCTTTTATAAAAATTTATACAATTTTTATCTATTTTAGTGAATTGTAGCACTTTATAAAAAATGATTATTCAGTTTAAAAGCATATGGTATTTTTATAGATTAAGTTGACATTATCATACTTTTTGTTTTTTTGCACAACTTTGGCATATATCAATTAACATTCCACATCATTAGAAAATAGTATTAGGGTTAGTTGAAAACCCATAGTTAGAAGGTTTGATAGTGGCGTTGATTTTAACAACAATGATTTAGATATGATTTTTGAATAAATAATATGCCTAGCAATGAATTTTCCCGACCTTGCACATATTGCCACTTTGGCTATAAATTTTGAAGGCCTTATATATAGTCAGAGTACGAATTTAAGCCAAAACAAAAAAAAAAAAACAAAAAAAAAAATCTTGATTTCATCGAGTATAATAATTTGTGATAACTGTATCATTATTTTATGATATTTTGCATTTAGAACTTGTGTCACCTTATTTTGATAGCTACATCATGATTTATAATATCTTGAACAAGTATTATCCAAATTAGGAGCAGTGTGGCCATTTTTGAAATCCTCATAATCTACCCAACAAAATTGCATGATTTTTGCTCTTAAGTTTCATGTATTCACTAAAATTTGTTTATGAAATTTTTTCATTTTTTAAATCATCCAATCAATATGTCTGAGCATAGCTTAATTAGTCATTTGTTAGAATTTATTTGGTTCATTTAAGATGTTTTGAATTTAGTTAGCTTTAGGTAGTCTTATTATTTTCTTCTCTTAGAATTAATGTGAGTCCAATACTGAGACATATTCTAATTATATAATTTTAAATTTTCATTTCTAACTTTATGTTGTATTCTTTATTACCTATTATTTATGTTATAGAACATACATAATAATTTATTGACTTCTGATACTTTTTAAGGAAGAATAAACTACGCAAGCTCTCGAAATTAAGCCATTTTTCATTTATGTGCCATTTTATCATGTTATGTTTTAAATATTTTATCTATTTTTAGGTTTGGCAAGTAATTATGCTATCATTAATCAACTCATATTTTGACCTTAAAACTAAAAGAATAAAATTAAACACGTATTTGCTTTCATCAGGTATGAAAGGATGGTTAGGGTACATTACGTCTATTCTAGGTATACTCAGATAACTGTTTTTTGAAGATCCAGAGTCATCCATGTAAACGGTTTAAGTGTAAGAGAATGAACTAATAATTTTTATTTTGATAACTTAATACGACTATAACATAATATAATGTAGCACAGGGGCGAAACTAGCATATAGTGAGGATGGGCACTTGCTTCCCCCTCAATTTTGGAAAACTATAAATTAGCCAAGTAAAATTTGTAACTTTTAGAATTTATTTCACATTTGCTCCCCTGAACTTTCTAAAACTTCATTTTGTTCTCTACATTGCTCTCTTGAATTTTTTAAAATTCTAGTATTTTATTCTTTAAATTATCACTATAGAATTAAAAGTTTACCTTAATTCTCTGTCAAAATTGAAAAATTCAATATAGGGATAGGAAAATTTTGAAATTTATTGAAGTTAAATACAAGAATACAATTTTAAATCATTGTTCACCATTACATACCAGAGCGGATGCACCCACTACCCTTAGGGTCTTGGATTCACTTATGGTGTAGCAACTCCAATAAGCTGGATGTGCTCCTATGAGCTGCTATCTTAAAATATTTTTGATAAAAATTTTGAACCCTATATTAATTTTTTGGCCAACAAATTGTCACATTTCCCAAGTCCCATTTTATTTATTTATATTTCTTTTATTTTATTTGGACAAAACAAAAAAATCAAATGGAATAGCAAAACGGAATAGCACCACTGGAGAACAACTTACATTTTACATTTTTATTTACATTTACCATTTTTTTGTTACAAAAATTGGCCAAACAACAATAATTCTAGAGGTCTTCAAGTTCAAGCAACTAATACAACAAGATCCTATCATGAATGAGTTCATTGTTGCCAAGTAAAGCAGGCTAAATTAGCTACCTTCTAAGATTGGTTTTAGGAGTTAACAACATAGCTGAAGGAATTAAATCCCCACACAAAATAAATTAATATTTGATATAAAAGAAAATGACAAAAGGATAGAGGAGCTACGGCACAACATTTTTTATTTATAAACCTCACCATAATTACACTTTTAAGCAATATGATTTGTCATCATCCATCATTCATGTTTTTGGATTTTATAACACTACCATCTAAAAACTACAAGACACAGCACATATACATAGCAAAAGCACCGACATAGACTTTAGGGTAATGATATTCTTTTTCTTAACAAACGATAATTTTATAGATTAAGTAAAGGTTATATAGAAGGCAACTGCCTTAGGTCTTGTATTGCTGCATGGAACAGCCAAACTGGAAAGTAATCTTTCCAGCAAACATTCTTGCTTAATCTAGAAGCAAATTTGGGAATTATCTAACAAATCCCCCACAGAGTTGTTATCCCTTTCAACAAAAGAGAAAGAAACTTTAAAAAGGAAAGATTTCAAAACCATATTGTCTTCCAGAATAGGATTGAGATGTACATCATTAGAGCAATTGCGATTAATCTTATTGATGATGCCTTGACAATCAATGAATAATTATCTTATTGGTGCTTCTCTAATTGTCCAGGCCTCTTCCATTAGTATATCATCAATAAAAGTATCCACCATAGCCCAAGCAGCAATCATCTCACCTCTATGACTTCTGGCAATAATGCCTGTTTTTCCTTTCTGTGAAGCTTTATGGACTACAACATCTATATTAATGCAAATAACTCCAAGATCAGGTGGTCTCCAGCTATTTCTTATCCTGTCAAAAACTTGTTGTCTCAGATTCCCTTCCCTTCTGGTGTCATTGTAGTTATCAAACTCATTCCACTCTGCTACAGCTTTGTTAATGATCTTCAATTGCACCTTGCATTTCCTATTGAAATCTCCAATTATTCCTTGCTTTCCATATGTGCCACAAAATATTGACTGTCAAAGCAATGTGTTTCTGTCCTTCCTCTCTGCAAACTACATCACACAATTCGGTCCACCAGTGCCAAAAATTGTTCCTAAATTCCTTTAACCCATCCCATTGCAAAGGAGACAATCTCCAAATTCTTTCAGCATTTTGATAGAAAAACAAGGTATGCTCTAGTGTTTCAGCACCAGAACCACATAAATTACATATTGGATTTCCAACTCCTATCCTGTCCTTAATTACTACATTAACTGGCAGAATATTATGGAGACATGCATTTCCACACAAAGTGCATGAGTTTCTGCTTCAATTTTAATCCCCACAAACATTTCCAGATGGAAAAACCATGTGTATTCCTACTGGACTGTAAATGGTGACTGTTATTCACATTTTGAGATTCTTTAATCCACTTTGCTTCACAATAACTTGATCTAACAGTGTAGACTCTAGATTGAGAATGAATCCACACACAATTTATCAGGTCCACCTATGTATCTCAATAGTATTTGAACAATACACTTCACTTCTTCACCGCAAAAAAGTTGTCTAAGTAAAGCCTCATTCCACCTTTTTTTGTTAACTAATTGCCTAACATAAAGGATGTCACAATGCCCAGGTCTCGCAGATTGAATTCTCCCATCATTCCACCCCATAACCCATCTATCTTCCCAGATTCTTATAGTTTTCCCATCTCCACTCCCTTTCCTAATTCCTTCCTGTTGGCCCCAAAGCAATCTAAGAGGAGGGGATGAATTAAGTTTCTTAAAAATTAATTTGTAAATGATGCACAAATAAATTTTTTTACACTAACAAGTAAGTTGATAGCAATATAATGAATTAAGCATAAACTGTATAGAATGAGTAAAGAGGAGAGAGATTAAACAAACAACATTCCCAAGATAGCAAGCTTGGAATAGTAATCCACTAAGATGCTCCTTCAAATTCGGTGAGTCAATAATCTCAATTGTACATAAATGGTCATGTAGGATTACCCTTGCTTACACTAATTCTCTTTAGTTAAGCTAATGATTTTATACTCAACCTCACTTTTGTACAAGATAATCACTCCACTAAGCGCTTTTGAATAGCACTCTTAAGTACACACTAATACAATATCACTAAAGAGCTAATTTGCACTCAAATTGCTATTTTACTTCCTTGTAATCAATGTGTAAGTTTTTATAACAAAATACAGATGGGTTGGAATTTATAGATACAATAAACCAACTCCCAATCACTTCCTACCGGCTAAGTAATAAATACTGAGAAACTCGCCGTTTTAGGTTTCGGACGTCCGAGATCTTTATTAAGCGTCCGATCAGTGATATCATGGAGTTGAAATCTTTGTTCATACGGCCGAGGTTGCATCCGTTCTTGCATCTGAACCAAGTAAATTGACGAGTCTGACACTCGGACAGAGTAGTGCGTCCAAAAGATTTAGTGCTAGTCCAGGGTTGCTCTTCCTTTGGACAGTCAGGAGCGACCGATACAAAAATTTTCTTCAAATAGTCAAGTGCATCCGTTGTAAGTGCCTCAGAATCTTGCTCTCTGCCTACCTTTCGGACGGTGTGTCGCGTCCGAGAAAATTCTGTTCGGACAAAGTTCTGCATCCAACCAATTTTGTTCTGTTCAGACGATGTGCAGCGTCCAAAAATCCTGTTATGAGCAGATAAAACAAAATTCCTACACAACTTAAGTTCAGATTGTTATATTGCATTTGTCATCATCAAAACCAGGATTGTAGGTCAACAATCTTCCTATTTGGATGATGACAAATCATAGGGCAAAGCAAACCTATTATACCCAATCATAACTCAAATAATTAATCCAACAAGCATAATCCATCAACCATAATCAATCAAACACACAATCATAAGCAATCAGCTCTATTTCTTTTTCTATTGGCATCATCAAAACAAAACAAGCTCCCCCTGAGAGGATGCTCCCCTCTTCGTAAACCACAAGAGAGGATAAAAATGGTAAAAGGAGCACCATTACTCCTAAAGAAGAAATAGTCAAAAAAAATACATCCAAGTTCAAAAAAATGTAATTTAAGCTCAAACACATAAATTCAAGGATAAAGAAAGCAAAGGTATTTGAAAAGAAGTAAACTAGGGGGCAGAATCTAAATCATTTTTCTTCTTGGAGCACTCCTCGCGTTTGCACTTTTTAGCAGGCAAATCATCATCTGTAACCTCACTGTCATATTCACTTAGGTCTTGAGGATCACGGCATTGCATGATGTAATTAAATATGTCATCAATATCTTCATCATCATCATTATCAACTCTAGGAATAGTGGATTTCTCAGGATGGGTTGCACCAATCGGATCTTCATGTGCTTTGGGCTCAGATGGTCGATATCTTCAATGTCGTCATTGTCACTATCGGAAGAGAACTCGAGAATGTACTATGACTGGATGTTGGGAATTTGAACTTGAGCTGAGGCAGCCATTCCGAGACTTAAGACTTCTTGAAGAATGGTTTGTTTGGTCTCCAACCTTTTTAATTTTTGAAGTGTGCAGCGTTGAAAAGAACTCATTTGATTGCTAAGATTTGTGACAAGTGTGCACAGTTGTGAAAGGAAGGGTTCCGAGGAGGGAATGTGTGAGAAATGGGGCAGTGGAGGTATGGAAGAGGAGGGTTGAGAAGGAGGAGAGTGGGGTAGTGCATGTCCTGAACTTGAAGCATGTTCTTTGGATTTTCCAATTTCATAATTAGCCTTAGTGAACCATTTGTCATTAAAAAAACACAAACCTTTAAGTTCAATGTAAGCTTTATTGAAATGTGGGGGATATTATTTTTTTCCAGTAAAAAGGATGTCGAAATGATCAAAACTTTAGTTAAGAATTTTCCAAAAAAAAATGTTCCTTCTATTGTTAGTCAAGAATAATTCCCATAAGGAACAAAATAAATAACCAAAATGAAGTGTGATTCCCTTAAAAACACAATAGAATAAATACAATTGCATTTTTTTCGGCTTAGTACGATATCCATCAGTAGGTAATAACAAAACTTTGTCACCAATGAGTACAAAATATTGAGCTCAGGACTAAGCAAAGTGGTTTAGGCATCCGAAGCCTATTTAAAATTAACATGAAAACTTTGTTTTACCTCCTTGATGTCAAATCGAGTATCAACAGTAGGCCATTTATCTAAAGAAAAGTAATATGAGATTTCATCGGAAGGAAGAACTTCATACTCAAAAATCTAATTAATGACATTGAAAGTAAATTCAAGATTGATGTGATTCACACGAGAAACTAAGGTTCAAACAGTTGAACCTTTGCGAAGATTAGCAGTGAATTGTAATACCATATCATGATATACAGGCAAATCAAGATGAATTATATTCCTCGATTTTTGTTGTTCAAAACAATCCTTGATAAAAGGTATGTTTAATTCATCAAACAAGCTTGAGAAACAGGACGTTGCACTATAATGGAGTAGATTGAGGATTTGTTGATATTTGGCCTTGTACTGGAGCCTTTCACTTTGATTTCTTGCCTTTGGTGCCCGATTGAAGATCCTCCACGCGAACAAACCATTTTGAATCAAAGAAGAAGTTGAAGAGTGTAAAAATGAAAGTGAAGGTATTTTAAGGAAATTGAAGGAATGAGGATGTTCATAAGGTGAGAAAGAGTTCAAATGGGGTAGGTGAATTTCTTGATCAATTTCAAAGAAAAAGGATGAATTGAAGGAATTTGGTGATTTTCTCCTATTTCGTCAGAGCTAGGGTTCGGTAGGGTTGGAATGTCCGAAAAAGGGAAAGTGAAAGGTTTTAAACGAATAGAACAATCGTTCAGACGTCCATACGATTGATATATGTCCAATCTTGCTTTTGATCTTAGATGAACGGACGGCCGAAATTATCTACAGTGCGTTCGAAAGAATGTTGGTCGGTTGTGATTGTCCGTTCAATTTTCTGGAGAGTTTGGTGGAAAAGGGGAACAATTTGAACAAAGGGATATGTCCGAGAAAAAAAGTAAAGAAAAATAGGGAGTTCAGATGGGTATTTTCGTCTGAAAAACAAAAGAATTGAGAGCTTAGGACGCACATTTCCATTCAAAAACACAATTCACAAATTTTTGAAATCGATAATGCCTAAGCAAGTTCTGAAAGATTCAAAATGATCCAACGGTAAAGTTTTAGTAAAAATATCAGCCAATTGATCTTTTGTGCAAACAAATTCAACACAAATTTCCTTTTTGCCAACAAGATCTTTTATAAAATGATGCTTGACATCAATATGCTTTGTTCTAGAATGCAAAACAAGATTCTTAGAGATATTAATTGCACTAGTATTATCACATCTAATAGGCACACAATAAAAAATAACACAGAAATATTTTAGAGTATGTTTCATCCAAAGAAGTTGAGCACAACAATTTCAAGTAGTAATATATTCAGTTTCTGCTGTAGATAGAAAGGTAGAATTTTGCTTCTTACTAAACTAGGACACCAAACAATTACCCAAAAAGCGACACATACCACTAGTACTTTTCTATCAATTTTACAACCAGCAAAGTCACAGCATCCGAGTAACTAATCAAATCAAAACTAGTGGATTTAGGATACCAAAGACCAAAATTCAACGTCCCTTTCAAGTATATAAAAATATTTTTTACAACAATTAAATGTGATTCCTTAGGACAAGATTAAAACATAGCACAAAGACAAACGGCAAACATAATATCCGGTCTACTAGCTGTTAAATAAAGTAGGCTTCCAATCATACCTCTATAATGTTTTTCATCAACACAATTACCGTCTTCATCCTTTTCAAGCTTGGTTGAGGTGCAAATTGGCATTCCAACTTGTTTGCAATCCTCTATTCCAAAGCGCTTGAGAAGCTCCTTTGTGTACTTGATTTGTCTGATGAAGGTTCCTTCTTCTATTTGGTGAATTTGAAGTCCAAGTAAGAATTGTAATTCTCCCATCATACTCATTTCAAATTCCTTTTGCATTAAGCAAGAAAATTCCTGGCACAAACTTTCATTAGTAACTCCAAAAATAATATCATCAACGTAAATTTCATGAACAACAACTAACAAATCATTAAGACTAGTTTTGGTGAAAAGAATAGTGTCAACAACACCCCTTTTGAAACCACTTTCAATCAAAAAACCACTTAATCTTTCATACCAAGCTCTAGGAGCTTGTTTCAACCCATATAAAGCCTTTGATAGTTTGAAAACATGATTTGGAAAATCTTTATTCTCAAAACCGGGGGTTGTTGAACAAAAATTTATTGATCAATGAAACATTCAAAAAGGCACTTTTGACGTCCATTAATAATTTGAAATTGTTAAAACATGCATATGAAGAAACATGTGAATAGATCCTAAACGAGCAATGGGTGCAAAGGTCTCATCAAAATCAATTTCTTCTTCTTAAGCATAACCCTTTGCAACAAATCTAACTTTATTTTTAATTATCTCACCTTTATCATTTAATTTGTTTCTGAAAACCTATTTTGTTCCTATTACGGGATGAGTTGAGGGTCTTTCAACTAAAGTCCACAAACTGCTTTTTTCTCGAATTGACATTCTAAGTTCTTATTGCATAGCAAGAATCCAAGATTCGTCATTCAAAGCATCATCCACACGTTTAGCTTCAATATGAGAAAGTAAGGCATAATTCTTATTCAAAGGTTTATGAGAACGAGTTTTTACCCCATCAGATGGATCACCTATGATTAATTCTTGAGGGTAACTTGAGACATATGTCCATGCTTTTGGAGAATCTTTGTTCTTTTCTCCTTCTTCATCCAAGTGATGAGCACCATCGTTATTGCTTTCCTTGGTCTCTTGATGTTCTTCATGTATAGTAATCTTTTCAAGTTTCTTTTGCACACTACATCTTCATCTTCACAAACATTTCTTGAAATAACATCATTAGCCTCATCAAATATAACATGTACAGCTTCTTCAATCAAAAGAGTTCTTCTATTGTATACTTAGTATGCTTTCATGTCACTAGAATATCCTACGAAAATCCCTTCATCTGATTTTTTGTCAAATTTTCCAAGATTCTCTTTAATTTTTAAAATCAACAAAAAAAATATTTGCAACCAAAAACTTTGAAATAGCTCACAATGGGTTTTTTTGCAAAACAAGAGTTCATAAGATGTTTTGTTTAAAATAGGTCTCAAAAGAACTTGATTCATAACATAACAAGTCGTGTTAACAGTTTCGGCCCAAAAATACTTTGGTAAGTCACACTCACTAACCATTTTCCTAGAGGTCTCTTGAAGTGTTCTATTTTTCCTTTCAACAACACCATTTTGTTGAGGCACTCTAGCAACCGAAAATTCATGTGAAATACTATTGTGATCACAAAACTCAGAGACACCTCCAAATTTAAATTCAGCTCCATTATCACTTCTCAAGTGAATAATTTTCAAATTTAGCAAATTTTGTATTTTGAAAAACGATTTTATGAAATTTTCAAAGGCTTCATTTTTGTGAACAAGAAATAATACCTAAGTATACCTAGAATAGTCATCAACAATCACAAAAGCATATTTACTACCGCCAAGACTAGCATGTTGAGTTGGACCTGCTCTAAAACACAAAACAAATCCATATACAATAATTCCAAAGGTTTAGAAATAGACACACAATTTTTTGGTTTAAAAGAAACTTTAACTTGTTTACCAAATTGGCATGCATCACAAATTTTTATTTTTCGCG
This sequence comes from Cinchona pubescens, assembly GCA_025175665.1. Classification (NCBI taxonomy): domain Eukaryota; kingdom Viridiplantae; phylum Streptophyta; class Magnoliopsida; order Gentianales; family Rubiaceae; genus Cinchona; species Cinchona pubescens. Next base: position 1,219,712 of record JANKKI010000143.1, read on the forward strand.
AACATTAATTTTGGCAAACCTCTTACAAATTCATTCTTAGTGAGATTTCAATTAAATCTATGTTGAAATGACAAATCCTTCAATGCCAAAGCCAAAGATCATCTATAGAAGTGGTTAAACACTTTACATTGCTTCCACCAATATTATCAAGATATATCACATAAACATCAGTGTTCCTATTACCTTTAAATAAAACAACAAAATTTTTATCAAAACATTCATGCTTGGTAAAGAACACCTATAGATTTTTATCACATAATTGGCTACACTTAAGAGATTGTAATTTAAATTATCAAATAGAAGCACATTTTCAATCAAAGTCTCACCATTTTTACCTACATCAACAATGCCAATTGATTTTGCTTTCATGTTATCCCCAAAAGAAATTGGCATTGTGCTATGTGGTAATCATCTAATGAATTATACACATCTAGATGTGTATAAGAATAGGTCTTATTTCCATATAAAGAAGATTTCGATTTTACAAAACATAATTCATTCCTTCTAAAAGACAAAGTTTTTGTTCATCAACATATTTCTATTCTTTTTTATATCAACAATATTTTCCCTTTTATAATGCAAGAGAACATCAAAATCATCCAATCTTTTCCTTAAGGAGGCTTGTTCTTCCTTGATCTTTGTTTTCACATGCATTGTTTTCTCCAAATCCGTCAGAGTTTTCTTGTGATAACTTATTGTTTTCATTCACAAGTTTGGAGTTTGCAGTTAATAAGACATTTATTTTTTTGACTAACTCCTTATTTCTAGCATATGATTCCTTTAAGCTATCATGCAATTTTAAAATGAAAGTTTCAAGATCATCATTAGAGTCATAAGTAGTTGTTACCTCATCATCACCAATGGCCATAGAGGCCATTTGTGCTGACTCCATCTTTTCTTCAACTTCTCTTTTGGAGTTGCAATCATCCCATGTGATTTGAAATTGTTGAAGCAGGGCTTCCTTTCTTCCTCTTCTTAGAAGAACACTCATTTGCAAAGTGTCCGGTTGACCACATTCAAAGCATTTTTCATTTTGCTTCTTAATTTCAAGCTTGGTCTTTCCTTTGAAATTATTTGAGTTGATTGCTCCTCCTTTTCTCATTCTCCATTTGTTGATATAGTGTTTGAGGAATTCTTTGGTGATGACTGCAAGATCACCTTCTTCAAGATCTTCATAGAACCATCATCATATTTTAAATTGATGGAGCCATTTCCATCTTCTTCTTGAAAGGTCTTGAAGGCAATGGTTCTCTTTGGCCTTGCTTCTTCATCATCCACCACTTTAGCTTTGAGCTTCAATTCATATAAAGCGAGAGAGTTTATCAATGACTCAATGATATGGAATTTAAGTTCTTTTCTTCCTCTATAGCAACAGTTTTTGCCTCCCATTATTTGGATAGGGCATTCAAGATTTTTTTATTCTTCTTACCCAAAGAATATTCCTTACCCAAGGCTTCAAAATCCTTAATGATATCATTGAATTTACAATACATTTTATCAATATTTTCATTTGGTTCCATTTTGAAAGACTTATACTTGGCAACAAGTAAGGATTTATTTTGTTCTCTAACATCATCGCCCACTTCATGAATTTCCTTCAATTTGTCCCAGACTTTCTTAGCTGAAACACATCCTTCGACATGAGTTGACTCGTTAGCATCCAAGGCATTGTATAGCACATTCATGGCTTTTTAGCATTTAAAGTCAAGTTTGCTTTATCTTGTGGAGTAAGCTCATCCCTTGTTTTTTTCTTCTTCTATTTGTGGGATCATCAACAATGGTGGATTCAAAAGGACCTTCATTGACAACATACCACAAGTCAATATCAACAGATAGCAAAAGGATTTTTCATTCTATCTTTCCAACTAATAAAGTTCACCCCATTAAACATAGGAGGTCTTGTGATAGACTAACCTTCAAAAAATAAAGCATTATTGGTTGCCATAAAAGATCTTTACTCAAATACAATTTAACCAAAATAAAGAGACCAATGCTCTGATACCAATTATTGGCCCCAAAGCAACCTAAGAGATGGGTGAATTAGCTTCCTTAAAATTAATTTGCAAATGATACACAAATAAAATCTTTTATACTAACAAGTAAGTTGATAGCAATATAATGAATTAAGCACAAAATGTATTGAATGAGTAGAGAAAGAGAGAGAGATATTAAACAAACAACACTCCCAAACTAGGTATTATAAGCTTGGAGTAATGATCCACTAAGATGCTTCTTGAAATTTGGTGTGTCAATAATCTCAATTGTATACAAAGTAGGATCACCCTTGCTCACACTAATTCACTTTAGTTGAGCCAAGGATTACACAACCTCACTTTTGCACAAGATTATTACTCCACTCAATGCTTTTGAATAGCACTCTTAAGTACACACTAATACAATATCACTAAAGAGCTAATTTGCACTCAAATAGCTATTTTACTTGTTTGTATTCAATGTGTAAGTTTTTGTTACAAAATACAGATGGGTTGGCATTTATACATGCAATAAATTAGCTCCTAACTACTTCCTTATGGCTAAGTAATAAATACTGAGAAACTAGCCGTTATAGGTTTTGGACGTCTGAATTCTTTATTAAGCGTCCGATCAATGATATCATGGAGTTGACATCTTCATTCGGACTGTGAAGTTGTAACCGTTCCTGTGTTTGAACCAAGTAAATTGTTGATTCCGACCCTTGGACAGACTCTGTAGTGCATCCGAAAGGTTTAGTGCTAGTCCAGGGTTGCTCTTCCTTTGGACAGTCAGGAGCATTCGATATAATTACCTTCGGATAATCAAGCGCATTTGTTGTAAGTGTCTCAAAATCTTGCTCTCTACCTGACCTTTCAGATGGTGTGTTGCGTTCGAGACAATTCTGTTCGGACGAAGTTCTACGTCCAAGAAACTTTGTTCTGTTCGGACGATGTGCAGCTTCCGAAAATCCTGTTATGAGCAGATAAAATAGAATTCCTGCACAACTTAAGTTCAGATTGTTAGAGTGCATTTGTCATCATCAAAACCAAAATTGTAGGTCAACACTTTCTCTATTAATCAATTAGCACTTTGAAGGCTTTTCTATATCCACGAGGCACAGCCAAAGCTTTTAGCATCCTTGAAGGAAGAGTTAGGAAAATATTTCCCTTTCAAAATTTTGCTAAACATCATATTGGTTTTACTCACAATTTTCCAAATCTATCGAGCTAGCAGAGCAACTTGCCATATTAAGCCATAACAAATCCCTGAAACCCAACTCCCTTTTTCCTTTGACATCTGATAAATTTTCCATGTAGCCAATGAATCTTCTTGTCTTGAATATCATTGCCCCACTAGAACAAAGCCATTTTTGAAGAGATATCCCTACATTACTTTTATGGGATTTTGAAACAAGCCATAGTATGATTAGGAATTGAGAAAATAACTGACTATAGTAAAATCTCCTTTCCGGCATGGTTCAAAAAAATTTCCTTTCTAGTTCTGCAATCTCTTTAAAATTTTCTCCTTTATGTAGCTCAAAATTCGACACTTAGACTACCCACAACCAAAAGGAAACCATGATACTTACTTTGTTTCACTGCCTTCATATTCCCCAATTGATCTATCACCTTCCTAACTTGATCTAGATTAGTATTTTTACTACAAAATACAGAGCTCTTCTCACAGTTGATCAACTGACTAGAAGCTCTTCCATAACAATCAAGGATCTTCATAATCTGCCCAGCTATGATCTCTGTCATCATCCTCATTGACTCTACAGAAAATAAGAGACTCATCTGCAAAAAAACAAATGAGAAAGAACATGACCTTTCTTGGGAATTTTCATTCCTAACAACTCATCCTTAAGAACAGCTTGATTAAGCAGATTAGTTAACCTCTCAGCACAAAATGTGAAGAGGTAAGGGGATAAGGGAGCACCTTGCTTAATACCTCTTGTAGGAATAATATAACCATACTTCTCCCCATTAATATTAACATAATAGGTGACAGAAGAAATGCAGCTTTGAATCCAAGAAATCCACTTAGGAGAAAAACCCATCTTAGCCAAAACCCTAAGCCAACATAGCCACTCTACTCTATCATAAGCTCTGGACATATTAAGTTTTAAAGCCACATAACCCTTAGTACCAGTCATTATATTATTAAGATAGTGGATGAATTCATGAGAAACAAAAATATTATCCAAAATTTGTCTGTTGGGAAAAAAGGTGGACTGATTAAGGCTTATATAGTTATCGCAACACAAGCTTGAGTCTAGCAACCAGGATTTTAGAGAATGATTTTATAAATAGCGTTGCACAGACTATAGGTCTAGAGTTAGCCACAAAGATAGGATGATCAATTTTAGGAATCAAAGATATCAAGGTTACATTAGTGGCTTTTAACACACTACTAGAGTCAAAGAAACTCTTGACAGCTTTAACAGCATCTACTCTGACAATTTCCCAGAAATTTGGAAAGAAAATGGGGGACATACCATCCGAACCAAGAGACTTACATGGACGTATGGAAAAAATAGCCTCTTTTATCATGCATTTGATCTGTCATAGTTTTAAGAATTCCATGGAGTATTTCCTCAAAATCCTCAAGCTGAGAAATAGTGAAAATTTTGTAGAAATACTGGATAATCTCTTGCTGAACATCATGATAAGGACTACACCAATTCCCATTACCCTTCCGCAGCTTAGAAATTTGATTCATCCTTCTCCTTTCTGAAACACTAGCATGGAAGAACTTACTATTTTAAAGATATCCCACTCTATCTTTATCCCCCTCTAGTCAGCCAAGTAACTCACAAGGCTTGACACCAGAAAACCTTATCCTTCTTGTAGGCTAAGCTCAATTCTCTCTTCAAATCAGTGAGGGTTTTCCTTTTATTCTCACAATTTCCTTCCTTGACTTCCTATAATTCTTGTTTTGATCAACTGATTTCTTTAGCAACATTAAATTTCAGTGATTTTGTCCAGTTAAGCAACTTAATTTTATAAGTAGTAATTTTCTTTTGCACTCTAAATAACTTGGAACCTTGAGCATCCTCATCCCAAGCCTGTTTAATAACTCATTCCACCTCATTGTAGAATAACCACTTCTTTTCAAAACAAATCTTCTCTTCTTTTTAAGTTGAATAGGCTCAGTATCAAGTAACAACATGCAATGGTCAGAGGCTTCTTGTTCTATATGTGTAAAAGTTACCTATTCAGCCACACACATCATTCTATCAAGCCTCTCCTTCACGTCTCTATTAGCTTCCCAATTATCTACTCCTAGTCCAAGGTTTCCCATCGAAGCCTAAATCAACAAGCTGGTTACTATGAGTGAAATTCCTGAAATCACTGAAAGTCCAATCCTTCCTTATATTACCACCCCATTTCTCATCATTAGAAATTATAGCATTAAAATCCCCATTCCTGATCCAGTACTTACCCCATAAATCTTTCCTAGCACTAAGAGCATTCCACTTCCTCTTTCTTATCTGTCCATCGGTACTACATATACAAAAATTATTCAGGAATTTAGCAACCTTACCTGTTCATCAAACTGAACTTCAAGACTAAAATTAGTGAAGAGCACTCTAACCACATTTGCCTCATTTTCCATATTACTGCTAAGCCCCCAGACCTCCCTATAGGGTCCATAACAAAAAGGTCATCATATTAAATCTTTTATTTTACCTTATGCAAAGTTTTTATTATTTTTTTGTTTCACACAAAAAGATCACAAGTGGAGTTTTGGAGTCTGATACACTCTTTAAGTTGGGGAACTTGTGGTAAGTATCCCTTAAATAAATCAAGGAGCTCCCCGCTCCTCGACAATTCCACACCAAAACCTTCATTTAAACTGGGGAGCCCTATTAAGGGAGGATCTACCACCTTACTGAGTATCCAGTTCTCCTTCAATGATATTGCCACAGTTCATTTTGTCAAATGTCACTATTGCCCTCACCAAGCCTATTTACTTTGCTCATCCCAGAAAAAAAAGCACGTCTCTTCCAATACGGAATTATCTTTCCCGGCACACACGACCAAACACCTATAACAACCAAGCAAAGGAAAGCTCATGCTCGAACACTAGAAACAACAACCTATTATGCCTGATTCAACAACCAAAAACTACTGTAAAAAATCACTAGATTCCAAAAAATGCCAAAGAATCCCCAAAAACACTACCATAATAAAGAATCAATAACCACAACTTAAAAACACATCACCAGGTAAATATTCAATTGCTAATAATTTTCAAAATTGAAATATATAATCCATAAAGATCATCATGATTCTAGGAGATACCGATGACTATGCGAGGTAGAGGCGAAGTGGTGGGTAAGATAGGGATATCCCTTTGACTCACATTGTCAAGGGTAAAAGACTCCCATTCTTTTTGTCACTTTTCAGCTAATTTCATTTCTACTGTCAGCGTTTATCCTTTTATGAAGCATAAAGAGAAAACAAAAAGGACTTGTTGATTGAATATAGAGACAAAGAGGAATTTTTTAGGGTTCTTTGGCATTTTCGGATTCTATCTAGAAAGGAAATATTTAGGATTGTGTTAATATATGGTGGAAAGGTTGATTTTTGCCTGTTAGACTTGTGAAATTGAGAATAAAGTGTCTGGGCAGCTCCTGCATGAGACTTCAGCTTCACTGGTAGCGGGGTGCATTGGTTGGATTAGAAAGCTGTTGTCGGATAAAAAAGGATCGAAAATTGTAAGGTGATTATTAACATGGGTGATGTTTTCTGTAAAGGGCAAATAAGTCAATTAACTTAAAAGTGATGTGGCAATAAGATATTTACTGTGGCAATATCACATTTTGCCTAGACTTTAACTAGACAAATAGTACTATGACACAATTACCTCAATTGAAAGGCAAACCAAAACTTGACCTTTTTGGGAGCTATGATCCCATGCAACTCAAACACAAATCACTTTATGCGATTTCCTAATCATTATATACATATATATATATATGTGTGTGTATATATGTGTGTGTGTATATATGTGTGTGTGTATGTGTATGTGTATGTGTCTATATATATATATATAAAATTGACGTTGTGTACAATGTATTTATTCATTTTTTTCCCTATCCTACTTGGCAACAAGAATGAGTGCACGCAATTAACCATGGGCTCACCCAGCTTCTACACACTTTCCTTCTTTACGTCACACAATATAGGCTATACAACAGCTCCTATCTTTTTCTCCCGATTATCTCTCCTGAACAGATTCATCCCCTTCTCCCTATTTTCCTTCATTTGGATAGTTCTCCCAATTGGACAATTCTACAAGGCTGAAAACTTTTTATTTCTGATGAAGCTGTCAGAAATATGAATCTATATTGATTGACTGCCTCCATTATGTTGTTGCTAGCAAATACCACTATTTTTGTTGTGGATTTTACTCCTTTCAACTACTTGAGCAAGGACAGTCCATCCCCTCATTTTAGCGTAGACCTCAACAATTAGAATGTAATGTCTTGCCATATTTAGTTGCAATAAGGTAAAACATATATTTCAGCTTCTAAATTTTATTGTTTACCAACAAATTCTTTTCCAATATGATTTTCAAAATAGGATAATGAAATATATACTTTGTCTGATGCTTTGATGCTTCAAAGATTTGTTTGAAAAATATTTTTGTATGTTCTGTGTTAGCAGTATCGAAAAAAAGTGTCTTGATCAATATTTTTACAATAGAAGTTGTCCTTGCGTGTGACATAGCCACATATAATTGCCATAAACAAATATTGGTTCTTTTTCATGAATTCCAACAAAATCAAGAGTTTAGCACTACGAATTACTAATTGTCATGGCACAGCACATGGGAATTGTTGTGCACTAATATGGAACAGGATAGAGCTCGTCACTTAAGGGTTGCATTGGAATCGTATGGATGAAAACGTCTTTACTAGCATAATCCTGAATTGCAATTTTAGCATGTATATTCCTATTTAAGCTCTTGCAGATCAATCTTGTTCTGTTGCACAATTCCTGAATAAGATCTAGATTTCCAAGTAATATAACAGGAGCAGTAGGCTTTAGCAAAAGCCTATGGGAGGTAAGCTTCTAGGGAAAAGTGCGTTGAGGAAATTCTCAGAAAGAGCTTGATCATTTGGGTTCAGAGTCTCATCAAAACTAAGGTACGCCATTGGTTCATTGGGAAATTTAGTGATTAACATTTCATTCACTTCATCTACGATGTGGTTTTTTGTTGTTAGGATCACTCTGTTTAATGTTACTCCTTGAATTGTGGCTTTGTACACCTATGTAGGGATATACCACTTTAATTAGATCATCAAGTGAGTAGTTTTGATTGCTATTTACTAACCTAACCAAAATTGATGCAGGGAGTTTTATGAGGCCTTCAAGTATAGGTTTTGCATTTCTATCACCTACTCATAAAAGAAATTCAGTGAATGAAGGGTATAACTGTGCCCAAATATTTTATATGAGTTCCTGTCTTTTCAACAATCTGGCCATAAAAATGAATTTATCAAACAAGCATTGATTGCTTCAGATTGTCCATCCTTAACAAACTACAGCCAATGTTTGTCTAAAGTCACCTCTAAACACTTTTACCTTTCTACCAAAATCTTCAGTTCTACCCATCAAATCCTGAAATAAGTCATTTAAAGCCTCTATTGCTAATATTTTTGCCATTAGAGCCTAATCGTAGAAAACCAGCTTAGAGTCTCTATTCAATTTTCCCAAAGCACTTTGTTTACTAACTTTACATGCTCCACCTTTTGACAAATCAATTGGGATTTTAAATCGGGAGCGTACGACCCTTGGTCGAATTGATGCCGTAACACCTGATGTGTTAGTTGCTAATGCCAAGTTGTATATCCTTTTGATCTATCATTTGACAACAAAGCTCTAAAAAGAAATGTCTTCCCAGTTCCACCAGGACTATTTACAAAAAAGACACCACTGCTATTTCCATTTATTCTCTGAATAGTCATGTCAAAAGCTTGTTTCTGTTTTGTATTCAATAAAGACACTGCACTAATGTGTTCTTGTGATACAATTATGCTTCTTTCTGCTACTATTTCTCTTGTTCTATCCTCCACATATATGTCAAACATGCTATTTAGGACTACATTGAAGCTAAAGAAAATCATTTATTTGTTGTAGCACCTTACTCCTAGCTTGCCAGGGTGAAAGGTTTTGAGCTCTCATAAAATCCTCAGACATTGCCACTTAAAATGTGGACCATAATTTTTTAGGACTGTTTGGACATGAATAAACTAACAAAGTAGCATAAAGCCTTTTGAGCTCATATGGCACATTGAAAATTGAGAATTCATGCATACAATTCTCTTGACTGTTATCATCTTGAAGCAATCCACAATTTAGAGGAGAGCTGCTTCACAAAAGGTATTAACCTTTTTACCCTTGCGAGTTTTAAAATCAGCAAATGAAATTGGACCTCTTATTTTAAACAAAAGAATCCTAAGGTAATTGATAAGCTCGTAAATATCGTATACTTTATGTGTCGTTTACTTACTTTTAGTGATGTATAAGCAAGAATTGAGTAATTATAAGCTAAAATGGGTTATTTTGAGATTTGTTGGGTTTAGTGAAGAAAGAGTTAAAATTGATCACAAAATTGGAAGAAAATTGTAAAATTGGAATTTACATACATCAGTGAGGAGCGATGCAGACGTAGTTTGGCGGAAATGGCATAAATTTATTGTCCAAGCTCTAATTAAAGTAATTTTGGATGCATTAGAAAGCTAAGGTAAATATCTACAACTTTCGTGTTTTGAGTTTTCCAAGATTCCAACAGCATCATGGTCAAAATTGTAAAAGAAATAGAGGTCTCCTTATTGGAAGTCGAGCCCAAGCGCGACCATATGCAATTTGCCTAGCATAGGTGCAATGTCTAGTAGCTCAAATCTTCATTTCTGGAAGTTGCGCGAAGCACAAAATCCATGCAGCACCTGAGCATGCACCGTCGGGTAGGTTTCATGGGCTTGCTTATTTTGTAAGAAACGTCCTCTCGTGGGCCCGTTTATAGGGAAGTTCATATACTTATCATTCCAGAGCTCCAAAACTTTAATTTTACCTATAAATACACCAAGAGAAGGGGAGGAAACAAGGATCGATCATCACCATCGTTAATTTTTAGTTTCAATAGTTATAACAACACATCTAGATGTGTATAAGAGACAGTCGTTGAATCTTGAATTCTAGCTTGAACACTATCATCAACATTGGTTTTCACCGCAATTACTTGAGTTTGATTTATCTTTATGCAATTTAATTTTTTTTTCATTGCATTCTTGTTCTTTAATTATCGTTCTTGTTTTATTACGTTTAAATTGTTAATTGCTTCCGTAGTTGAGTACTTAGGGTTTTATTTATTCATCATTTTTAATTGCTTTTGTAGAGTAGATTCATTTAAAATCTCGTTCTTGATTAAATTTTTGCAAGTAGAGTAGAGATTGATTTAGGTTTTTAGTCAATTATATTTAATTGCTTTTCGTAAGATTAGTATTTTACATTCTTGTCTTTATTTTAATTTCTCGTGATTAAATTTAGTTTAAGTTTAGTCAAAAAGTCTTGATTATTTCATCTAACTAGTAAATAGCCCTGTGAATCTAATACTTGTTCCAATAGTCCTTGTGGGAACGATCCTCACTCATCCTATATATAAATCTAATAGTTGTTCTAATAGTCCTCGTAGGAACGATCCTTACTTATCCTATATACAAACTCACCTCATATACTTGCGAGCGTGTGGGAGTTGATTAGGATAATTAAAGATTTTTTTTTCATTATTACTTGTTCATAGTTTTCAAAAACCTAGTCAACATTGCACCAACCAGTAATACCTTTCTCCCTCTGTTGGATGTGCAACACTTATTCCTCCTTCCTATAGATTGTCCTCTTTCTCAAAGTTTTCATCTTTTTTCATATGCTAACTATACAAAATGATCAAGGAATTCAAAATAGGTGCATCTAAGTTCTTTTGCCACAAGATCAGTCTTGTGCCTGTAAAAGAACTGTGTGAGCCTGGTCCGGTTATTCCTAGGATTGTTAACAATATAATTTAGGTTTGCATTCTTTTTAAGCTCAGAAGCTAAAAGTTTTCTAGGTGAATTTGCAAATGGATAGTAGCAAGTTTCATCTCATAATAGGAAACTGGAAAATTCTCCAAACAGCTTCAAGTAGTGATACCCAACGTGCTGCTCTATACTGTTAGATCTCATCAACTTGACCATTTGGATTACTAGAATTAACATGAAAACTGATTCTGTCGTGACTGCGTTAATTGTAAATCACATTTATACGTTGATATGGCAATCAAATTTGGCAAGTAGATAAAGATTTTAAGGAACCACCCATCTATTATCCAACAAATGCTTCTTCCCTATCAATCACTTTAACACCATTATTTCTCCTTCCATAAACTAGATAAGAATAAGTTGTTTGTATGGTTTCTTCATAGAAATCTTTAGGGTAAGAATTCTTGCATTTTCCATGCTTGTTCATACAAAATTTTGAAGGATTTAATGAACCACATGGTCTGTGTAGCATGTTCTTTATGACCATTTTGTAAAGGTATGGCTGCTTCTTCTTATCGGGGATCTCAATATAGACAATTTGGTCATATTTTTTAGGTCTATATATATTATATTGAGGCTTAAGAATCAGAAGGAAATGAGAATGTGATAGTCCTCTTTTCTAGAATTCAATCACATAAGTGTATGCTGCTATTTCCCCAAAAACATGTTTTTTTAAACAACTCATTCTTTAGCTCTTCTAGCTTAGCATGAAACACCCTAGTAATCAAATTAGACCTATTTAGTCCTTCTTTCTGAATCGAATGCTCTTTAATCTCAGGCCAATTAGGATTGCAAGCTATAGTTAAAAAATTATTTGGCATTTCATATTTTTGAACCAAAGTTTTTGGTTCGATATATTTTCTCATGTTTCTCAGCCCTCCATTCTGAATGATAATGGAAAATAAATTCTCTGGCCTACATTTGTTCCATTTGATTCACCAGACCCAACAGCTCCACTATCTCTTATATAAACTCTTTCCTAATTTCTTCTTGCTGACATCTTTTATCTCATCTAATATCTGAGATTCCAACTTTATGAACATATCTACTATGCATTGTTGTAGAAGCCTATTTGCAACTTGTAAGCATTACTCTCTGAGGAAAACAAAATCTGGATCATTGTCTATGCTAGCCATTACTATTCATTATGTAAAAAATGAAACATCAAGAAACCACAACATAAACCATGTATCTGTAGTTTCTAAAAGTTCTTTTATACTAACCATCTTGCCCCAACTGTCATAGTTCTTCAACACTATTGACATTCGTTGGTGAAATCTGTTTGAAGTTCCTCTTTTTCTTTTCCTCTTTTTGCCTTTCTTTGACCTATTCCTTGGTGCAACCCAAGATCACCAAAACAGAATAGCAAAGGGTATTGTAAGGGATCATAACATCGATAACAATACTCAATGTTCCGTGCTTCGCGTGCATGAGTATGAACAATGATATCATTAATTTTCCTTTCCTTCAATCCATAATCTAGCAACTTATGAAATTGTCAGTTTGTTAAAAACTCTTTGGTCAAGACCAGGTAAAGTGCGCAATGTTATCTGGTAAGTACCCAAATTATGGACATAACCTTAAGCTTCTAAAGAATTAAGATATGGATTATCCTCAAGAATATTCATCATCTTTTGGAGTATGCTTTCTGTTAACTGAGGGCAGGCACCTACGCAATTCAATAGCTCATTTTTAGTATCATGAAAATACAGAAGTAAATTTTTGGCAGGTTATTCTTTTGGTTTCAAATCATTCATAAAATGGTAAACTTGCCTTGGACCCTAAATGTATAAATGCCTTCACTTCTTTTTGCTAAATTGTTGTCACAGGTTTTTAACACTAAAAGAAGTAGAAGCAAACTAGTTATTGATTGTTCTAATACAGTTCCTAAAGAACTTTTCTTCTTCTGACATTGAAGTCAGAAGTTCTGTAGGACAGCAGGGAGCTTATTAATTACCAGGGAGCTTATTATGGACAGTTTCTTTGCTTCAGTAGTACATCAGCCACATCAGGGATGCAACTCAATAGTTCTCGACCACTCTTACAAGTTCTCCCTATAATATTTATAATGGAATAGTTATGGTTTTATTGGTCTTTTGGAACTAACTGTATTGCACTACAACAAAAATTTAATCTATAATATGACCTGAAAGTTTTTGCTTGGCTTTATGCTGTATAGGCGGAGGTATCTCTGTAGTACTATTACTTGTTAACATTGTAATTCAAGGCATAAAGATATCATCCACGACAACAACCAAAACTACTATTTATAAAATTATCAAACTTTAATAATAGGTAGTATAAACCTTGTATTTATGCGCCGCTGGCTAATGGCTGTCTCACAACAACTTGGCAATCCTTCTTTACAATCCTTGGGGATGGCTCAAGCCCCTAGAGGAAAGTTTAGGTTCCAATTGATTCAGGTAGTTTTCTTCTCTTGCTTTTCAATTTCAAGATTCTCATTTTTGTATTTGTTTTTGGGTTGTTGCATGTAGTTTTAGTCAATGCTACCATTAGGCTCATGCCTGTGTGGGGATGGCCTACCTTAGTTTTTGGTTCAAGCCTAATTCCCCTTTATAATAACCTCTTTGATTTCCATCTTAATATAGCTTGATGTCGGTAATTTTGTTTGCTCAGGGGTACATTGCCATGTGGTTGATTTAAGGGAACGGCTACGATTGGAGTTCATTACTATCTATGACCATACAATCTCTACTTAGTTCCACAAAGATTAGTTTGTGATCCACGATGGTTTTCAATGTGCTTACAATTTCCTCTAGTTGTACATGACCACTAAAAAACAATTATACGTACAGCTGATCTTAAACAAACCAGAGCTAAGGCAATGGAACATAAGCCAATTAAACTAGGATACCTTCATTCAAGCATAAAATCTTTCACAAGGCATGCAAAACCAATCACACTTACACAAATGGTGCAGGCTAAAACTCAACTATTTATATAAGGTACGTGTAAATTTATATATTTTGTGAATACATAATAATTATAATAATTGGATGATAAAAAATTATGCAATTACAAATAACATACTTGAAAGGCAGCAAAACAATGAACAAGAATACAAGGCTCCAGTAACCTTGATCTTTAAGGCATCCTAGGAATACAAACAACATAGCTTCCTGAAGTCACATTGATCGAGGAAACAATTATGCTACCAAAAAGCTGTAACTAATGCCAAATAAAGGCTGTAAGGGTTACCAATCTATTAGCTTTGGAGAAGTGGAAATCAAATGTAGCTTTATCCTTCATTCTCAAAACAGCCGCTAATCTACCCAATAATTAATAATGTTAACATCCCCATTATTTCAACCGCTAAATAGGGTTGTCTCACAAAATGTAACTGCTAGGATAGTGGGAAAGATCATTCAATTTGGGAAGTTTTAAGCCACAGCATAAACGGCCAACCTTTCCACAATCCAAGGGAAATGTGGAAAGAGGAGAGAACTTTAGAAGGCCAAAAGAAGGTCTATTTAATTGTCCGATTAAACAACATTTTAAAAAGTTATCAATGGGTTATTTTATTACATTATTTAACACTACCAATAATTTAAGGCTAAATATTGGCTCACTAACCTGGGTTCAAACCACTTTAATGAACCAGCAATACACTTCGATAGACAAGGACAGTCTAATTATATATTTCCTATCCTTGCTGGCCTTAGGTAGAATAGCCACGTGTCACTCATACAAAGGCCCACACAAAGTTCACTTACCTTTTTGTTACTAGGTAGATAATTTTCCTATACCTAACCGATGTGGGACATTACATGACTAAAGTTTTGGAGGGAGAAAAGTTTTCACCAATAGGGAAATGGTAAATGTTGAGAATATTACTCCCTGATGAGTCTTTTCTCTAAAATGGCAACTATAGTGTTCTTATTGTCTCCTCTTTGCTTGAGAAGGACTATTTGTCAACTACTAAAGCTTCCAACTTAGGTTTCCCAAAGTAGTATAACCTTTCAATATGAGGTTTTAACAAATAGTGGTAAGTTATTTTAGGATGACAGAAACTCCTCTAGCCTTTTTATTTGGATACTAAAGAGCTTACTAGAGGAGAGGGGATTTCTAGTAACATCTCATGCATTTAGCCATCCATCTTTATTTGGGATAAGAAGTCATAGTGAATCAACGGAACTATATCTACTTAGAAAGCCAAGAGATGAGATCAAGAAGAAACAAATGGTTTAGGTTTTTCTTTCAAAGAGACCCCAACCAAAGACAAGTAATCCAAGAAAAAGTGTGGCAATTAGGGTTTTAGAGACAGATAATTATTCTCTAATGTGATCACATTTACAATCCTTCGTCAAATCCTCATGCAAGCCTTTCAAGAGAAAAATATGTCTAAGATTCCATGATAATCGTATGTTGGGAAGACTTCATGTTTGGAGCTCCCTAACCCGTTTGGATCTAACAATCTATTTAGATCCCTTTGCTTAGATATATGAAGAGTTCTAGACAAGTGAATTTGGGCAACCTTTTAAGAAGTTTCCCTCCTCCAAAGCTATAGAGCAAAGGAACTATACTCATACAAGAGAAGCTGTTACATTGGCTACATGTTAAATGCAAGGTTATGCTCAAAGCTCAAACTACTTCTTACAAGAAAATCTAAACATGATCATGGAACTACTCTTCCCATCCCTCGTATCAACGAACATTCCAAGAAGAAAACTCGTAAAAGATATGGGGAATTAGAATTTTCCTTGCAAACTAAGCAAATCCTGGGGTAGAGGCTCTGGCTTACTCTATTGTGTCGCATCCAAGATGAAAGGAAGCAACTTATTTTAGACTATCAAATCAGAATTAGGAAGAACTTCCTCCATGAAAAAGGGGACAATTATTTTCCCACTAGAAGCCTTCTGGAAAAACATTATTGGTAACTCTAGTCATTAGAGTTATTTTTCATTCACTTTTGGTCTAGATATATTTATACGAATTCTGAGAGTTATTAGGGTTTTTGCACTGGTCTTCTTTATTATTAATTATCTTCTTTAGGTTGTATTTTTATCCTATTTGTGGGTAGGAGGAGGATTGGATATGTCTACGTCGAGAAAGATAAGAAAGCAGTGAAAACAAAGAAAATATGGTTAGTTACGACCATTCTCAGTATGCCAAGCACACTATCTGAAATCCGTTTTTCATTCATTAGGGTTTTTAATATCTGTTTTGGAACCAATTTGGTTGCTTTTCTAGCCAAATTTGATCCTATCACTTTGTCACTCTTAAAAGCTAAAAACAAAGGTCTTAGTGCTATTTTTAACAAATTTTAGTTTAGTCTGAAAACCTAGTTCCTCTATTTTCTTGCTTATTGTAGAAGAAAAGAATGAGGAGGTTCAAGTCTTGAAGAGTTGTATTTTAACCTTTTAGTGAATTTACCTTGTTTTAGTACTTATTTACTATTGTTATTTGGATATTATGGCTTCTAAATATATTGTATGGTTGTTTTAAGTTTAATCATGTTCTAAGTAGTCTAATTTAGGGTTTTGAAATGTAACTAACTTCTGATAGCATAGTTCTTGTTCTTATTGCTATTTTTGGCTAATTTTATTTAGTTTAGAATTTGTTATGTTTTTAATGCTTTGAAGTCTCTAACCAAATCTTGAATGATTATTTAAACTCATGGTTAGACCAAAAGGTGAATAAGATATTTAGGACCAAGTAAGAAAAACCATAGGTTGAGCGAATGCTAAAAATAGATTAACGTGACTTGTGTGGCGACTTTTATGAATTCCATAGACCAAAAGATCTTGCCTTTCATTTGTAATTTTTTATGCTAAGAGATTAGACAATAACTAGTTGAAAGAGTGTTAATACTATGCTAGAGGCAAGTAGTAACTAATAAAGGGAATTCAACCATCACCTCAAGCTCTGACACTTAGTCCTTGTGAGTACACAACCCTCTGTGTATCTATATTACTTGAAACAACATCATGCACTTCCAAGCGCAAGAAAAATGCCCATCAAATTTTAGGCCTCATTGTCGGGGACTGTGCTAGCTAACATTCATACCAATTAATTTTAGTACTTGAATTTAATTTTTTGTTTTATTTATTTGTTTAATCCTATATTCTCTTATTTCCATTTACGGTTTATGCTTTCTCCATCTCAAGGATTAGTCCTAATTGATCCAAAAGTAGAGAGGACTTCGCGTAGAATTAGAATAAAAAGAATTATTAGAAGAGAGATGGAAGGCGTTCTACAAGGGATAATAGCTGGAAACAAGATTTCTCAAGTAGAGGCAAATTATTAAGTTAGTGTGTGATGTCCTCTTTGGATGTGAGCAACTCTAGCATTGCAAATCTCCTATCCAAGACAATAATTTTGAAATGAAACCAGCCTTGCTTTCAATGTTACAATAGACACTACAATTTGGCAAAATTCCAAGTGAGGATCGAGACTAGCACATGGTAAATTTCTTGGAGATTTGCGATATGTTTAAACAAATCAGAATATCGAATGATGCAATACGCCTAAGACTCTTTCCACACATCTTAATGTATAACACTAGAAGTGTTGAACCCCAGTTATATTAATCATGTTTTGATGATGACCAAATCATACTAATGGTTTGATAACAAGTGTGCAGAAAAACAGGTAGGTTCGGACGCAAATGATCGTCCGAACAAAACAACCACAAGACTTCACGAACGCAAATGACTGTCCGAGTCACAGAGCTTCGGACGATGGTAATCGTCCGACACAAAGAATTTGAAGCAAGCCTCGGACGAAGAATAGCGTCCGCTCATAAATCCAGAAGACTTTGCTTCGATCGGACGCATGTTCGGACGCATCCTCGAATGTCCGAACAAATACCCTTAGAGACATCTAGCAATGTCGGACGCAGGTTTAGTAGCGGCCGTCCGAACTTATACAATCTAGATGTGTTAAGGACGCACTGTTGCTTATCGGCATCTCAAAGGTCCAACGGCTAGTTTTCCAGTAAACAGAAAATAGCCGTTGGGAAGTTCTTGGAAGCAGATTTTTGGCAACTATAAATACCCCTAGGTCTGAATTAACAAGCAGAGACTTCTACATTGATTACAAATAACCCTTGAGCTACTTGAGAGAAATAGTGGGAACAAGTGTTGTCATAGTGTAGGTAGTTTTGTGAAAAGAGTTTAGAAGTGTAAGAGTTCTTCAAGTGTAAAAGTGGAGAGATAACGATTGTAACAAAGGGAGTTTCCGTGAGTGTAAAACTCTTGGCTCAACTAAAGGTAATTAGTGTGAGCAAGAGTGATCCTCATTTGTGTACAAGAGGTTATTGTCTCACCTACTTTGAAGAGACTTTTAGTGGCTAAACTTCAAGTTGTAAAACTTGGTAGTTGCCTTGTAAGAAGCTCTTTGTAGTTGAAAGCTCCAAGCTTGAGAAGCTTGGGAGTTTGGTTTGTTTCTCTTAATCTCAATATTCTTATTTGTTATTTAAGCTTAAATTGTTGAATATCTATTGTATTCATTTGTGCTTAAGTTTTCATTTGGTGCATAAAGTTTGAATTTCCATTAAGCACTTAAAAAGGTTTGTTTTAGATACAACCTAATTCATCCCCCCCTCTTAGGTTGCTTTTGGAGCCAACAAAAAGTTGGTTGCAATCATTCCCTTAGGGTAACTTTACGACGTGTGATAGCCTAACCCAAAAGTTTTTATCAAATACTTTCACTAAGAAATGATACCACACCATTTGCCCAAGTTGAATCAATAACGAGTGGAAAAGCCTTCATCCATAAAAGAACTCCAGAAGATTATGAATAACAATTTTTATCAGAAGCTGACCATCATTACTAGAAGAGAAAATCATGAAGTAGATTCTATGGATGCACTCATACTACAAATAAAAGTCATGTCAAATCAATTGGCACTCCTCAGAAAGAAAATTGGAGATTTGATGTGTATTCATTTGATTATAATGAGCTTTCTTGTGATTTTTCTGCATGGAATCACACCAGTGGAGAATGTCAAGCAAATGGCTTTGGAACTACTCCAAGTGAACAAGTGAATAATGTGACCTACCTAGAGTACCTAACAACCTATATAGCAGCACATACAGTTCGAGATGGAGAAACCATGCAATTCCAACCTTTGCCAGGAGTAATCAAGGAAACCAAAGGCCACGTTTCCCATATTAGCATCCTCATCCACCAACTCATCAAGAGAAAAAGCCAGCCTGGAGGATGTACTTGCAACTTTCATGAATGAAACTAGGAGTTCCATTCGAAACTCAGAAGGCTAGATTGGGAAAATATCCAAGCGGCTTGCTGAAAAAGCTCAAGGTGCATTGCCAATTGATACAATTACAACTCCGAAGGAGTATGTTAAGGCCATCATCTTTAGGAGTTGGAAGGTTCTGAATGAGAAGATTAATGAAAAGAAAGAGAAGAAAGAGAAAGAGGAGATTGATAAATCACCCAAAGAAGCTGAAGAAGCACATTTGGAGGATATTCCTACATACAAATACTTAGGAAGAGAATAAATAAGGAGGACATCTAGGAGAAACCTACGCTTACACATCCATCTGTTAAGATTTGTATTCTCAAAGATTAAGGCATCAAGAAAGAGAGAATATTTTTTTCTAATTGAAGTCCTTGATATTTTCAAAAACAATTGCATATTAACATACCTTTTGCAAATGTCATACAATAGATGCCAAAATTATGTCAAATTTGTGATGGAGATCCTTTCGAATAAGAGGTGATTGAAGGACAAGGTGATGTCAACAAAGAATAAAGTGCTATTCTTAAAAGATATTGCCTACAAACTCAAAGGATCTATGCATAATAGGCAATTTATCGTTTGATAAGGTTTAGGTAAATCAGGTTTTGGTGATTGTAGATTTTCAAATTGACCTAGTGGTAGTAAGGTTTGTAACTCTATCTCCAAGAGATTTTGCCCTAATCCCCCTCTTTGTACTCCATTTTTTTCATAATTAATAAAATTGGGAGTGAGGCCCCTTCCCAACCAATGTACAGGTGGTTACTGAAAAAAAAAAGGCGTTATGTGATCTTGGTGCTAGTATTTATCTAATGCCTTTTCTCTATTTTTAGGAAATTAGGGATTGGAAAGGTTGAACCTAGCATGGTTTCTCTCTCCAATTGGCAGATAGGAATGTAAATCAACCCTATAGGATAATGAAGTGCATTCTAGAGAAGGTATATAATTTAATCTTCCCTTTAATTGTATGGTGTTGAACATGGAGGAGGACACGAAGGTTTCTTTTGTACTAGGAAGATCAATTTTGGTGACTAAAGGACACTAATAGTTATTCAACAAGGCAAATTGGAGCTTCAAGTGCAAGATGAGAAAGTGGTCTTCAACATCTTTATGCCAATTAGGTCTCCAAATGGAGTAAATGAATGAACGTTTTTCTATTGATGTGATTGATTATCTCATGACTAACACTTCCAAGGAACATATGCATATTGTTGACTCCTAACCAATGAGTTATGGTTTTCTTATTTATGACCCTTGAGCATTATCCTATCCTTTTTAAAGGACTAGAAACTTAGGTAATGCGTATCTTGATTGGGAAACACTCCCCATATGAAGTTAAAAAAGCCATTTTTGACTTTCATCATTTGAAAGCCTCTATCCATAATAGTTTATTACCCTTTTTTTTGCATATGTTCTAGTATGATACAATTAAAATGTTTTA
The DNA here is from genome assembly GCA_025175665.1 of Cinchona pubescens. Classification (NCBI taxonomy): domain Eukaryota; kingdom Viridiplantae; phylum Streptophyta; class Magnoliopsida; order Gentianales; family Rubiaceae; genus Cinchona; species Cinchona pubescens. The sequence goes on from JANKKI010000143.1 coordinate 1,240,436, forward strand.
CTATAGTCTGCTTTGCTTTAAAAACTTTTCCTCAAGGCATAAATGATACTTTTATCAAGCTTATTTCCAAATATTGATCACCCTCAAACCTTGAACATTACAAGCCTATTGGTGTCTATAATGTTCTTTATAAGATCCTTACAATGGTAATAGTCAAAAGGATTAGCCCTCTAATAAATGAAATGCTATCCCTTGGCAAGCAAGCTTTTCTCCAAAGAAATGTGCTTCTGACACATTTTTCTATAAAAGGAAGAAAATAATGATATTATTGGCCTTTGTGCTGTAAAACTAGACTAGGAAAAAGCATATGATAAGTTAGACTGGAGGTTCATTAGAGATACCATGATTCATTTTGATTTCCAGAGGAAATTATCAATCTTATTAGGTTTTGTGTTCCCTCTTCAAGACATGCCATTCTGACCAATAGTAATTCTTTGAGTATCCATAGTCAATACCTCCGCAAGGGTTTGACAAGGAGATCCCTTATCCTTATATATTTTCTTATTGTGGATGTAATTCCTTTCATTATCTATTGAGAAAAATGCAGGAGGGAATTGATGTATCTCACTATATTTTGTTGATGATGTGCCCTCTTTAACACCACTAAATAGAACTTCGAGTGAGGCTATACATTTTTTTGTCCTGGGCATGAGTTATCATTTAATCTTGACAAATCTGGAATATTTTTCTCCCCTATTTCTTATCAATGTAAAAAGGATTATATTTCTCGATAACTATCAGTCCAAGTCATTGAGCATATGGACCTTATTTAGGATTTCTACTTCTAATTTCAAAGCGAATTTCAACTCCTATAAGTTTGTTCCAAAATAGGTAGAAAAAACAACTAGAAGGATAGAAAGAAATTTACTTTCTTTTGTTGGAAGGATGGCTATAGTATAACAAGTAATAATGCTATCCCTTATTTTTGTTCTCGATACATATGTTCCTTAAGAACATATTGTTGGATTTAATTTAAAGTGATTCAATATTTAATGTGCCTTTACGTGGAAATATATATATATATATATATAATTATTACTAGGCACATCTCTTTGATGTAGAAGACACATATATTAGGATGTTATCATTGGAATGTAACTATTAATGAATAGTCATATGACTTATGAATGAGAAGACACATCACTAATATTTATGTCTATTCATGAATGGGAGAACACATCCATTGGTAGTTTCATGAAAGTACATGTCTACTAGGAAAAGGTACATTGGCATTGTTTCATTCTATATAAATATCCAACCCCTAGACTCTAAATGTTCATTTATTTTTCCAATATTCTTACATTCCAATCTTGATGTTTTATTCTTCTGTTTCTTCCAAACTTTTGTTATATATTTATTCTAAATTCCTACAAGAGTAGTTAAGAGATTTAGAATTATTTTGATCTTCTATTTGAGTGCACATTAGAAGATCTTTGTGTGGTTCGTTGTAGTTATTGGAAGTAGGATGTCATCATTGCTATTTGCACCAAGGTAGCGGTGGAAATCTACTTTGAAGAAAGCGCCTATCATAGCGTGCCTCGAACGGGTTTTATCACTAACGAACTCTTTCTTTCTTTTATTATTAATTAGTAAGTGCATTTGTGGTTGTGTTCGTAGTATATCCATCTTTAGTAGTGTAATTTTTCCATCATATATGTGAGCCTAATTGATAGGGAAAACAAAATTTCTTTGAGGCTCTACTAAAGAGAATAGAACATTGCATCTCGTGAACTAGGAAACTGTTACAAAGACTAAACATTTGGGTGATTTGGGGCTAAAAAAATAGTTGTACTTATAAAACATCTATTACCAAGGCAGGCTACAATTCTTCAAGGACACCAAAAAGTCTAGGACGATTGTCTTAAGGAAATTGTACATGAGAAGAAATCTAAGGAAATGAGGAAATTATGCCTAAGATTCTCTTCTGTTTTTATCAATATCAATTTTATGTTTCTACATCTAAGAGGAGGGAATTAGATGGATCATCAAGGACAGAAACACTCTAAGATATTTGGTTAGATAGGAGGCAAAAGTAAGGAAACCTGATTGAGGAGGAAGGAGCATTACTTGTTAAGGATGTTTTTAACTCCAATAATACCTAGAACTTTGATTCTTTTTCTTTAGTTCTACAAGAAGTGTTAATTCTAAATATTAGATCCATTCCTACATGAAACATATCTTCACTTGGATAATTTTATTTCAGATAAGAATAGTAGTGATAATTTTGCTACTAAATTTGCGTATAAGTTTATTATTAGCAATTCTAAAGATGATCACAATCTCTTGACTTTTGAAAAAAGTTTTAACTAGATTTGCATAATCAAAACTTTCTCAAGAATCAAACACTTCTTGTGGTTAGCCTTGGTGGATAGGCTTCACATAGTGAGTACCCGCAAAAAGAAAAACAACGATGAGGAGATTATACAGTTTGCCCTCAATCTTTGGACAATTCTTAGCTTGTACAGAGAAGATTTTATGTTGATGATGTTGAACTGTGGCATAAATTACACTAGCCTAAGACCTTTTATGGCTATGGGAGTTTAATTAATGGTGAAGAAAAACTAAGCAACCAATAATTAAAACCCCCCCACTTAGGAGATATCTGATAAGATCATAAATGTTGCATATTTTATGTATCATTTACCTAAGTTTTCGTGTAATACGAATAATACTTGAGTGAATTATGAGTTTAATTGTTTTATTTTTAGTTTGTGAAGGTCTTGAATGAAAAGGAAGTCAAAATGATCAAAAAGTTGGAGAAAAATCAAATGGATGAAAAATATTCACCGGCGAGGTGCGAATTTGGATATTGTTTGGTACTTAAGCATAACTTTCTTGTTCGATCTTCAATTGAGGTAATTCAAGATGTTTTCAAAAGTTAAGAGAGAGTAATACAACTTTTATATTTTGAACTTTTCCAAATTCTATTAGCATCATGGTCAAAATCGAGATGGAATTTAAGACAAGGCAGCTGGAATTCGTGCACATGCAAGAATGAAAGTGTGCACACGTGCACAAGTCCAAAAAAAGAAACTTCTACTTTGAAAATTACTCACATGCATGAGGAATTTGTGCATACGTGTGCAGGACATGCAGCTGATTATGGAAATTACTTATTTTTTGTGTTTCCTTAGCCCGATTGGACTCCTTTTTCGTATTTGAATGTATTTTTACCATCTAAGTGGACTAAACTCTAATGTATCCCCTATAAATTCCCCATTGTATGGGATTTGAACACATACATAGTGGCTATTAGTTAATATAGGCATTATAATAGAAAATTTCTGAGGTTAGGATTAGGGTTTTCTTTTCTTGTTCAAGACTTCAAGCACATCGATTCTTATTCTAACTACGCTATTGAGTTTGATTTCTTTATTTAAATTCAATTCAATTTCAGTTTGTATTTCAATTTCGTAGTTTTAATTTAAACTTCCTATGTTTACATTTCTAATTCATTAATTTAAATTTGCTTTCGGTGAATTTAATTGCTTTCTCTAGTTTTAATTACTTTTGATAATTGTTCTTAATTTCTTAGTGGTTAAAATTAATTTAGTTTAAATTTGTCTAACTAGTATAAAGGTTCGTGAACCCTAGTACTTGACTAATAGCTCTTGTGGTAAAGATCCTTACTCACCTGATCTACAAAAATTCACCTCGTATCTTTGCGAACATGTGTAAGTATTGATTAGGATTATCATGACTTATTTATTAATTTGTTTGTGAACTGAATTGTTTAATCAATATTTACCCGAATAATATCTTGGAGAACCATATTCACTTTTACTTCTAGAGCCTATAGACTTTCAAAAACAAAACTAATGTTGTGCCCCATTTGTAAATAAAGTTGTGTATCAAAATAAAAATATACATAAAGGAAAAAAGTGTCTAAAATGGGATTGAGGAAATACGACGGTTATAGGCCAAAAACTACTCTAGAATAAGATTTTTTTGAACTAAAAGAATGCAATCACCACAAATATAGTATGTTAAATGCATGATACTAATACTAACCTTGGTCTTGTGGAAAAATCCTAATAAAGTTAATAGTAAACTAGATGTTAAACTATTGTAGAAGGAAATACAAAAATAAATGCGCAAGTAAATAATCCAAATTATGTGAAAACTTGTGCTAAATAATCCCCAGTCTATATAAACAAAAGAAACAGATTTGAGAATCGTATCAGGGAAAGGAAAAACTACTCTACGATTAAACCTATGCATCTTTTCATCTTGGTAAAAATCGCTTATGTGATTTGGTTCATCCTAAAACTTTAACACAATTGAGATTGGATTAATCTATATGAATGCAAAACAATAATAATATACATGAAAGCATGGGTTGGCGAGCCCTCACTATGCTAGATTGCACAAGAGATTTGATCCCTTCGCTAGCAATGGACTAGTGTTAGAACCTGTGGCAGAGTTTCACGCATCGACAAGGCTGCATGTAGGCCTGGCCCCAAACAGCCTACACGTCGACTAGGCAGACTGCCTGTTACAGATTGTCGGCAAGGCAGTGTGCGAGTTTGGCAAACGGAGGTGAGCCGACTTGAGCTGTTGACGTGCTAAGTGTTTCAAAACTAAGCCTTAGTGTTTTGGAAGTCCTTAGGGAAGTTTTGGCATCAAGGGGACCAACATTGAGGGGATCTTGGGTGGCCCGAATGGCTCTATTGGTTTTAAACAAATTGGTGTCTACTGCTGTCACTTGGGATTTTTTTTCCAAGCCTTATATAGGGAAGGTATGCTCATTCCACTTCCTGGGTGGCCGGTGGGTTAGGCCACCAGGCAGGCAGGGCAGGCCGTGGCATTGCTGGGAACCTTTCCCCATGTCCTATTAGTGCTAGGCATGGTCTGTTGGCTTCGGGACGGACGTTGGCAAATGTTGGCTTTGGGCAGCTCACAGGCACGAATGAGTTGGGAAAATGTTGGCAAACGGTAATGGCACGAACGGACCCGTGCACACATGCACACGAGATGGGCATAGCTTGTGGCACAATCTTGGGCATTGCTGCCTACAGGAGCCCAAGTGAAGCCTTGTGAGTGGCAAGGCTGGTCGGCAAGAGTGTTGGCCGAAGAACATAGGCAACCCGGCCGAAGAACATAGGCAACCAGGTTGCCTACATGCTGGACAATTGCGGGAAACGGCTAGGAAGCGTGCACGTCGGGCAGGTGCACACGCACGGGAGTGGCAATCAGTGGAAGTTGGATTTCGTGTGGCTGGGTGGGACTACTTGGCCAAGCTGGTTGGCTACATCTACGAGAAAATGGCTGGAAATGCGGGCAGCACGTGGTGTAGTGCTTAGTGGGCGGTTGTGGCAGTTACCATCTTCTGGGGCATGATCAGGCCATGTGTGCTGCCAGTTAGCCAGGATGCCTAGCTGTAGGCGTTTCATTTGTCTAGCAAAACTAGGGGGTTGGGCTTGTCAACCGTATTTTTCCCTATAAATAGTTGGTAGTCAGAGACATGGCAAAGGGAAATCCGTGAGGATTTAGACCAAGAGTGTTCTGCACGCCAGATGTTTGTAAAAACCGTCCCGTTGTAAGCTTTTAACGGAATTAAAGTGTTACAAGGGTTAACTTGGAGCCGTAATCTGCTTGTGTGCTGTTTACTTTCATTTTGTTGTGCTTTGCTCTTGTGTGTTGCCTAAACTTCTTGCTTGTGTGTTAGTGAGTGCTTGTGTGTGCAACGGTTGCCAAAAATTAGTGAAAACTAAACACGAGTGTGGGACGAGTTGGCTGACCAAAGTTTGCTGGACGAAATTTTGGTGCCATCACAGGCTTCTTATTCCGCCTTGGCACGTCTAGGGTTTGTGTCAAGTAAAAGTTTCGTGACAACTAGTATGGAAGCGACAACTTTCTTCACTAGCAATGGACTAGTGTAGTCGTGGTGCAAAAATATTTACAAAATTAAGCATGCTAACAAAATAACTGAAAACTAATAAAAACATATAAAACACGTAGGCCAAATTAAGCTTTATTAAGTTAAGTTTAAAGTTGTGTCGTTTGCATTTTGTGAGCACAAACTTAACAAGTTCCTGTACCTGTTTATTTGTGGATTTGGAGTAAAAATTCACGTTCTCATTTCAGTATTCATAAGAACAAACCCAACAATTATTTCATTTATAGATTATGTGAGTACAAAGCCATACCTACATTTCAAAATTCATGAGACGATCTCAATAATCATTTGCTTTGTGGGTTTTGGTTAGTACAAATCCACGCCTACATGTCGGGATTCGTGAGATCAATCCCAACAATTATATTTTTTATGAATTTTGCAAGTATAAATTATATTTTGGATTTCTGAGATTAATCCCAACAATTATTTCCTTTGTGGATTTTGTCCACAAAGGAAATAATTTCGCGATACACATCTAAGTTTTGTCCCAGCAATCATTTCTCTGGGAGTGAGTATAAATCCACGACTACATTTTGGAATTTATTAGATCAATCCCAACAATCATTTCATGCCTATATTTCAAGATATGAGAAGTATCCCAATGATCATGTCCCTTATAAATTTCGTGAATACACATTCACATCTGCTGATATGGGATTTCTTGATTCGTGAGCATGATCATAACAATCATTTCCATTATGAATTTCATGAATAAGAATTTATTTTTCTAAATTCACGCCAAAAATCCCATGAAGCCATTTCCTTTAAGTTTCATGAAGTACAAACCCAACAAGTCATTTTGTTTGTGGATTTCTTAAGTACGGATCCATATATGTTTTCAAGTTTTGTGAGATCAAACCTAACAATATATATTTCTTTTGTATCCAACAACTAATTTTATTTTGAAGGCGCCCAAAAAAAATTTTCAATTTAAAAGAGTTCGTGAGTACATGTTCGCCAATTCAAAACCTAACAAGAGAGAGAGAGAATGTCATGTCTACAAATTCATCATGGGCATTCTTCATGAGCTCAAGTCTGCTAACATAAAGTTATGAATTTCGGGAGTACAATCCTAACAATTCAGTCATTTCTAATAGGTTTCTTTTATCATTATAATTTTTTTTTTATGTAACAGTTAGATTTTTCTTATAATAGATACTTCTTTAATCTTTGTATGAAATCTCTTCAAACTCCGTCAAAGAGGATATAAACACAGAGTTTGATGCGCATTACAGTCAAAAGTTAAAATTACGGTCAAATTTTTCAATTTTGAAAATCGTGGGTAGAATTGTCATATTTTAATCTCAAAATGTGCTCTATAAATTTATTTACTTGGTTTCAAAATTTCTTTCAAAAACACATTAGTGCAAATATTTTATTTTGTTTTTGAAAAAATAAGGGCACAATGGTAATAGACTTCTAATGTCTTTTTTTTTTTTCAGGTTTTTTGAGTTTCTAAATTCCTTTTTCATGTTTTCAAGAGATTGCACAAATTTTTTGTTAAATTCCAAAATTTTTAGAGCAATTTTGATGTATATGTTTTTGTACTGGCGACAGGCTTCATAATGCAGTTTTTTAGGTATAATTTTTCAATTGAGTTTCTAGTGTATTTATAATGCTTTTAGACATCTCCGATTATATGGGTAATTTTTGGACCCCAATTAATGTTATTATTTTGGATTTTGTTATTTTTATGTCGGCGAATACATACCAAAAGCATGTTTACTGATATTATTTTTTGGATGAAAAATTTTCTGAAAGCTTTACGTATAATTCTAGAATTTCTCTACAGTCTTGTTGATTTTTAGCATTCTTAATTGTTTCAGTTTTTCTTCGTGTACAAGTCAAAATTGGTAAAACTTAAACTCCCGGATAAAATTTAATCCCAAATATCACCCCAAAAGAATGTAAAGTATACTTTCTCTTTAAAAGAAACAAAAAAATAAAAAATAAAGACAGGGAAAGATATCATTTTCAGAAAAATTTAAGGTTGTATTTGGATTGATGAATTTGGAGAATGACCGACATATTTGGTTGGAGAGATTTATAAAATTAAAACTAATGAATTTCCAAACAATAAATTGTTTGATATCTTTCTTTTCATATATATATTTTTTAATTTAGGTGAAGATAAAATTTCTTTGTTTTAGCCTAAATGTGTACTTCAACAATTGATGGATTAAACAATCAATTCTTTCACCAAATCTATTAATCCATACCTATTAAAATCTGTTGGATAAATATAAATATAAAACAGTGCACCTGTACAAAGTGATAAATACAAAATAACAAACAAAAGTTATCCATGTGTCATTAGATCCAAAAAAGAAAGAACGAAATCCGACAAAGGATCTAAAATCAGGAGATTGAGCATTCAATAAGATTTTAACACGTGCACTAGATTCGAAAAGTGATTTTGAAATGTGCATTTGCAAAGTATTTTCCAATAAAAAAATCACAATTGGCAGGAAAGTAAAGTTGACAAGAAATGTAATTCCTCATAATGTTGTTCCATGGAAAAATATTCTTTTTTATGTTCGGATACTCTCAAGAATTTTGACAGGAAAATTGTATGAAGTCCTGTATCAGTGTTTGGTTAACAAGGAATGTATTTTACAGTTTTATTAGATTGCCAAAAATATCCCTACAAATATGATGTGATTTTTTTTTTTTGGCATCATATTGCAATCAAAATATATATCTACCAAATTAATAATAACATTGTGACTTTCTTTTCTTTTTTTTGAGTTTCATTTTCTTTCTTATTTTTTTGTATCTGCCTTGAACTTTTGGACGGTGAATTGCATCCAAGATGAATTCGTTCGGACGAGCTTGTGCATCCATTATAAGTGCTCCATAATTTTGCTTTTTGCCTGATCGTTCGGACGGTGCATTGTGTCCATGGTTATCTAGTTTGGACGAGCTTGTGCATCAAAGAAATATAGTGCTGTTCTGACGGTGTACTTCGTCCAAAAATTCTGCTAAGAGCAAATATACTAGCAACCCTGCACAGTTCAAGTTAAGTGGTTAAAACACGTTTGTCATCATCAAAACTAAGCTTGAAGATCAACATGCATGATGTGTGAAAATGTATGTGTGTGTGTGAGAAAGAGAAAATATATGTAGTGTGTGTGTGGAAATGTATGTAACTGTGTGAAAATGTGTGTGCAAAAATGTGTGTAAGTGTGCATGTGTGCTTGTAAAAATATGTGTGTAAGTTTGTGAGAATGTATGTATGTGTATGTACGTGAAAATATATGAAAGTATGTGTATGTGTGTGTCAAAATATGTGTAAATATGTGTGTTTAAGTGTGTTTGTGTGTGTGAAAATGTATGTAACTCTGTGTGTGTGTAAGTTTGTTAAAATATGTGTAGGTGTGTGTGCCAGTGTATATGGAAAAATTTTGTGTAAGTGTGTGTGTGTGTGTGTGAAAATGCGTATGTGTGTGTGTGTGTAAAAATATGTGAAAGTATATGAAATGTGTGTGTGAAAATATGTGTAAGTGTGTGTAAATGTGTATGTAAAAATAAATTGTGTCCAAGTGTGTGTGGATTATCACCTTATAATAATTTATTGTAGTTAAATGGAATTATGTGAATTAGATAGATTATCCATTAAAATCCATATAATAAATGTTTGTAAATGAATAAGCCATTTATATGAATTAAACCTTTTATAATTAATCATATCCATTTAAATATGGATGGTTTTGCTGATAATAAATGGATTTCGATACATTTTGCCACCTCTACTTGCTGGATTAGTGCTTGTTCTAGCGTAACACCAGGTATGGGTTCACTTTCTTTTTGTTGTGCAAAGACAGAATGTTACCAGGTATGGGTTCACTTTCTTTTTGTTGTGCAAAGACATAATTCATTCTGTACTTGATTTTTGTTTTATTATTTTTTCCCAATTTGTTTGACTTGAGTTTGGTTGGATTCTATATTAGCATGATGTGGGGTAGAAAGGGGGGTGGTGGCAAAAGAGGGATGGGGAAGAGAAAGGAAAAGAAGAGAGAGAAAGGGGGAAAGGAGGTGTTTGAGATTAATTATTATTTTGTAAGTTTTTTATATGACAATCTTACTCCTGGAAAAAGTCGTATGAAAGTCACATGATTAACTTAAACGAAGCATTTAATGAATAGAATGACCGGAGTGACCTTACCGACGTATCTTTAGAGGTTCGGTAACCATTTAGGCTATCAAAATAATTTAGTGCCTACAATTGACAACTCTTGTATAGTTGACTAACCTTTTAAAATTCTACAATTTCGTTAAACTACCATACTATTGTGCTCTAATATTTGTACTATATAAACATTTAAAGTATATGATAGTATATATATATAAACATTTAAAACATAACAATATAATACGTATTGAAACTATAGAATTTTTCAATATTATATACCTCACTTGAGGAGTTCGACTATTTGATTTAGATGTGTCAAAGGTTTTGGAGGTGGTGGCCTGTTTGTTGACTTCTTGAATAAGGATGAAGTGCCGAAGTATAGAGATACATAATTGCATGTAGTCTCGGTGCCAGTTCGAGATTATTAAATCCAAAAGAAAAGCAAAAGAAATGCTTAAAATCTTAATAAAAACCAAGGGAAGAGGAAGATGGAGTGAAGAATTCGGTTGGGGGGCTAAAGCTTGCATCGAGACTATAGGGAATTATACAATTTGGTCATTTGACTCATTTGGTTTTTTGGGGAATTGAAAATTTGTTCAACATTACAGGGTTTGTTTAGTAGTTTGGTCAAAGTTCAGGTGAAGTAAATGTAATTAACCCGAACAAATCACTGAAGGTCTTCCATCACACTTCTTATGCCACTACCTAATGAAGATTCCTTTTATAGGTATACATATTTAATGAATTTTCAAAATTCTTTTTAAATATAGGAGCAAATTATTCCAATGGTCAAGAAAGTCACCAAGTAATTATTTTACATGATTACAGAACTACTTTAAATGTGGTTTTAGGGTTGTTCTATTAAATCCATCCGTTAAACATCATACATTCTGTCAAATGCAAGGGTAATTCCGTACATACAAGAAATAACTAAAACTAAATAATAATTGAAGGGTCAAATTGAATACTAGAAACTTAAGGGGGTCAAACTGAGTTAATCAAAACTATGTTATTTTGAGTTAAATCCTAAACTCCACGGAAGTCGTTGCCAGGGGGTACAGAGGGCGGGGAGGTAAATGAAGGGGGTAGAGGAAGGAGATGGGGTGGTCACAGATTTGGAATGGAGGGAGGGTGTGACGAGGGTGTGGGAAGGAAGAGGAGAGGTCTGGAGCAGGGAGGGATTGAGAGAGGGGGTCATGAATCTAAGAAGGAAGAGTGGCGAATCTAGGAAGGAGGGCGGTGTGGTGCGAGGGTGTAAGGCGATGAAGGCACAGGGAAGGCAAGGGAAGGGATAGCTAGAGTCAAGGGTGGTAGTGGTGGTGCGAGGCTACAAGGAGAGGAAGGAGTGGCGGGGAGGTGTAGGAAGGAGGAGAAAGGGGTAGCTGAGCCGATGGTAGTCCTGGTGCCAGGCTGTAAATGGGAGGAAGGGTGGCGGTGTGTGGGCTAGGATAGGCAAAGGCTTTAGTTGTAAATTTAGCAAGTTCAATTATTTGATTTTGACCTAGATTTTGTTTTTCTCACTCTCCTTTGTATTTATACAAAGTGATAAAGTAAAAAAAGTATCTAATGTGTCAATAGATTCGAAAAAGAAAGAACGAATCCGACCAAATATTTAAAATGCTTAGGGGTTGGTGATTTACTATAATTTTGCTACATAGAGTGATTTTGGCAAGTGATTCTGGATATGTGGCTTTGTAAAATCATTTTTCCATTCAATATGGCCATCTTTACAATTTAATTTGTTATTTACCATAAAGTTTTGGCCCTAAAATTTTTTAGTAATGTTAGTTCAATGTAATTGGACAATTTTATCCATCAAAATATCATTTTTCAGGGTCACTAACACATGAAACAGACGAAAGTGACATCAAAAACACATTTAAAGTAGTTTAGTGACTAAATTTATAAAAATATAATTCGATGACTTCAGATGCAACTAACCAATAGTTTGACTACCATTGGTGTATTTTGCTTTAAATATAATTATGAATTTTAGTAAAGGAATATTGGTCGTTCATTAGATAGTAGAATACAGATTAAGATACAGAGTTAGAATAAAATCCTTAAACAAATTTGAAATATCCACATGAGATTTGACCATATTACTAAACAAAAGGTTGTCTCCATGGTACATTACACTTCTCTCCATTCCCCTTTAATGATCTGTTGCATTTAAACAATTAAAATTCATAAAAATTATCATATTATATCAATAATTTTGTTTCGATGAGTAGAATAATATATTTTGAAATAAAATCTGTAAATGTTTTATCACTCAATTTGTACGAAACATTTGGATGATGCAAAATGCGTCAAAATTATGACAAAAATTTAAACATTTAATCAAACGAAAAGAATTAATCTGTTTATTTTCAAATTTTATATATAACAAAAATACATAATAAATTACATTACGAATGGATATAACAATTTAAAAATATTTTTAAATTATATTTTTGTAAGATCTATTAGAGAAAAATTCTTTTCAATTATTTGAGAGGAGCCTAACCCAAACAAAAGATTCCTCAAAGTTTATAGTCCCCAATTTTTTCAAGTGAGTAAATTTGGTTGATAGTTTTTTTTTTTTCCCTCAGTTCTTTTGGCTGCTTTAAAGGTTGATTGCCTAAATATCACAATATTCCCAGACTGCACAAAAGATGCATGCAGTTCAAAGAACAAAAACTATTGTAGCTGACACTTGAAAGTCAATTAAAACCAGCAAATTATATTCCCTGAGATAATTGTACAACTATAACATCATTAAATATTAGAATCTTGGCCGAAAACAGGATGAGAAATACATATAAGTTTGATTGAGATGAAAATTACGTTATAAAAAATGATATAAGATGAATGAATTGTTTCTGCATTATCCTTAACAGTTGGAAAAAGGACAATATTTACAAAAAAGAATAAAAGAAATTAACATAATCGCATCAAAATATTCACAGAATTCAACATTCAATAACCATAATATTTATCTTCATACTCCTCATAATCGTCTTCATAGAAATCTTCTTCAAACTCCCCTGAAAAATCTTCATGATACTCTAAACTGGATTTATCCAAATTAATCCGACGAACATCCATTAAAAGAGATCTTTCTTCATCATCTCTTGCCAGATGCATCAATGAATTCCCCTTTTGCTTTGTTGAATGGCATTGATCTTCCTCTCACGATGCTTATTATTCATCACTGGCGGCAAAGTATTCTCTTTCACAGTCATCTGAGCAATGGCTTCCTCGATGGTATTGGCGTCTATAACGGAATCATCACTGCAGCAATTTGTATTGGAAACAAGAATCATCTTCTCGTACTCCTTCTCCCCAGCAGTACGGCTCTGCTTCCTCTTCTCCTCTTCAAGAATCGCAGCCTGCTGCTCCTCCTTTCGGCACAGCAGCTCTGCTTCCGTCACCTTCTTAACCGGTTTTTTGAAGGTCTTCTCAAGATCTTTCTCTTCTTGCTCGGCTAACCTCCGAGCCTCCTTTTTACGAGCTGCGGCCTCGGCTCGCTTCTCAGCTTCCTCCTCGCGCTTCTTGGCAACGCGGGATTTGGATCCCTCGGCTTCCCTCCACTTCTTGTCTTCTTTCTCACGAGCCTCGCGGGATATTCGATCAGCTTTTGCATCGCACTTTCGAGCATTCTAGCCACTTCAGCTTTGCTATTGACAGCCTTCTTCTTGGACATAGTTTCTTTATCTCCCTTCATCTTTCTTTCTCGCCTCTCGTTCTCTCTTTCTCAAATTATCACTACGCCTTTTCTCTTTGCTTGCAAATTGCAGAATTAGGTTTCTGGGACGTCCAAGGTATATAAAGAATTTCGCTCGGTCTTCTTATTTTCGGAAGAAGAAAATTAAGGTAACTTTCCTTTTGGAGATCACAAATAGAAATAGAAAGAGGTTTTAATTAGAGGGATTAGTTTTTTGTTTATTTTCCTATTTGGAATGGCAGATAATGCCATTGAGGGGAATTTACAATCCCTTCAGGATATCATATATTTGATTCAATATTCATTATTAGGTATACAACAGAATTTTGTACTCCTAAATAAGATTGGATGTAACTAATTTATTTTGAAAGGTTTCACACACAAACTTTTCCTTGTAAATAAGGAATTTGTTAAATTTGGAGAATTGGATTTTTTTTTTCTACATCATCCTTATCTTTTACTCAATTTCGACCCAACCTTTACAACTACTTCCTTTACTTAATGTTTCATTATTTATTACCATTTTTTTATTCATGACAGGATATTAAATTTTTCATTACCTTTTTTTTTATATAAATTTCATATGTAAGATTTTACATTAATGAAATAACTTTTTATTTATTTTTTGTTTTATGTAAACTAACTATGAAAATTATTATGCTATTTCTAATTTTACAAAATTCTATGATTAATAATATTTTAGAGTTTTATATTACTTTATCTATTAATTAAAATAATGAGAAACAGTACCTTTTAAAATATTTGATGATACAATTTTTATTTTCCATATGCTTCTTTCACAATTTAATAATACTATCCAATTGATTCATTTGTTTTTATTAAGTGGTGAAATTAGAAAACATTTTGTTAATTTACTTGTGAAGCTCATCTTTTTATAGTGAAATTTTTGTCGATCAAAATATTTTTACCGTTAATGATAATAAAGGTTATTCAAAATATCTTTTAACGATTATTAAAGTGGGAGAATCATTTGATTTAATGGTCTTTTCATTACATTTTTAAATTGGTTTAAAAATATTAAATAGTGCGAGAAAATATGCATAATTATAGTTAACTTTAAATAATTTTCTATATTTGTATTTCATAAAATTATATATAATTTTAATGTTATTATATATAAAAATATTATTTTTACATATTATTTTAATAGTTATTAGTTGCACAAACTAGATTTTGCCTTAAACACTAGATTGGATAATGGAGTGTCGCATATGTTATTTAAATGATAGTATTATAATAACATATAGATAGTACTAATATATAAAAATACTACATCTATATTATTCATTACATATTGACAACAATAATAACTTACAATCTGATTTTATTGCATCGCTTTTTTAATTTTTTTGTTTTTGTGTGCAATTTTGTGTTTGTATCCAGGCAACATGTTTATAACTTTTACAATATTTTATAGTACTATTTTGTTAACTATATTCTCGAAGTACTTTTTTAACTTAATATTTCAATTCATAGTTCTATTATAATAACTAATTCACTTCAGGTGTCTTATCAAGTTTTAATAATAATTTATACTACTGTTACCATGAAATTTGACCTTTACAGGTATTTAATGATCATTCATATAATTAAAGATGATGATATTTTGAAATATTATTTAGAAAATGAGAGAGTATAATATAGTTATTTTAGATAGCATTATACTAATACTTTGATAGTAGGTTTCTTTGTATTTCATCGTAATGTTTATTTTCTTTTACAATTTTGTTAATAATGTCACATTAGTAAAATCTAATATAATTTTTTTTATTTCTTATGTGTGAAATTGTCTATATTCATTTATGCTTTGATTTTTTTTAATGAAATTGATATAAAAGGCTTATAATAGCTTCTATTACATAAGATAATACTATTTGAATACTTAATTGTACTTCTTTTCATATTCCTCAATAATATCATAATATTTTTCACCAACAAAAATTATACTGATGCAATATATGTTTCATTACTAAAAGTTATTTTGATATGATACATGTTATCTATTAATATCATTAATTTAGTTTCTCATAAAATTACTTGATGGACCTCTCATAATATTTAGAATTAATCAAGTTGATATAATAGAGTCAATAATAGTTTTTATTGTATGAGAGAATACTGTTTATATATCTTATTGTACTTTCTTCTATATTCTATAATACTATCGTATTATTTGTTTTGTAAACCAAAATTACCATTTTAGTATCTGTTTCATTATAAAAATTTATTTGGTAATAATATAGGCAATTTGACATTATATTTAATTTAATTTAGAAAATACTAAGATCTCTCATAAGAGGATAGTACATTGTAGTCAATTTAGTAATACTATGTTGATATTTTGATAGTAGGTTTCTATACTTTACATAGTATAATTTTATTATTTATTAATATTTTAGCTGATAATTTCACGTGATTAATGACCTATAATGTAATTTTATCTATGAATTTTGTTTTTCATTTGTTTATGTTTAATTATGCATTGATTTTCTTAATAAATTTAACACAATTAAATTGGTAGTACCTTTTATTGTACAAGAGAAAACTATTTAGATATCTCATAGTACTTTCTTCATATTCCCTAGTACTATCATTTTTTTTTTTTTGCATCACAAAATTACTATCCAAATATCTATTTTTATTAAAAAAAATTTATTTTGTGATGATACAGATAATCTAATTGTACGTATAATACTACTTGGATAAGAAATAGGTCATTTTAGTTACTTAGGACAATACTATGTTGATATTTTGATAGTACATTTCTTTGCCTTGTAGTACTATTTTATTGTTTATTAGTATAATTTCGCTTCAAGTGTTATAAATAATCCACATTATCAAATTACTTGAGATTTTTTTTGTAAGTTAAATTACTTGAGACATCAATAAAGATTATTTATTTGTCTTAATTTTGAAATTATCATTTTTTTTTATTTTAAACAAGGTTTTTCTTACTTAAAAATGTACAAAATAAAAAAAAAATGATAAGGCAACCTGTTATAACAGGTTTACAAGCAAATGATAGAATTATTACTATGTAACAATTCTCATCATTGTTCAGTGAGGTGTCAACGATTAGTATAATCATCCAATCATATTGAATGATTTGGACCAAGATTTAATTTTTATAATTGTTCTTTTATAAAAATTTATACAATTTTTATCTATTTTATCAATAACTGTAGCACTTTATAAAAAATGATTATTCAGTTTAAAAGCATATTGGTATTTTTATAGATTAAGTTGACATTATCATACTTTTTGTTTTTCTGCACAACTTTGGCATATATCAATTAACATTCTACATCATTAGAAAATAGTATTAGGGTTAGTTGAAAACCCATAGCTAGAAGGTTTGATAGTGGTGTTGATTTTAACAACAATGATATAATTATTTTTATGGATATTTTTCACTTACATAGAACATTTTTTTCGTTAATTAAAAAATAGCATCGAATGAAAATCAATTGAAAATTTTGGTACACTAAAAATACAAACAAATAATTTTAAATATGAACAAAGTTTACATGAAAATAATAGAGATAATTAATAATTTGCAACATATGAAATGATGCACATATAGAAGTGTATAAGAACTTTTGTAGTAATTATACAGAAGTTAACGTCTTGTAGTAAATTTCAAAGAATAAAAATTAGTGAAAATTATATCTACAACCTACTTAACTAATTCTTATCATATTTATAATTTAGAACTCGTGTTGTGTGTGGGATAATCACAAATTTATCAATTTTTAAAATTGATTTTCTTTATTAATTTTACATAGTAAACTTCAAGGAAACAAAATTTTAAAGGAGAATATGAAAACAAAATTTGAATAAATATTTGATTTATTAAAGTTTCAAAATGCCATACTCCTGTGAAATAAAAAAAAATAATAAAGTAAGGGTTATTTTCTAGAAGTAAAAAGGGAGGGGAGGGGAGAAAGAACATTTCTAACAGTTAAATTTAGGTCTTAGTATATAAGAAGTATATATGTAAATATGTTGAT
Source organism: Cinchona pubescens (assembly GCA_025175665.1). NCBI lineage: Eukaryota > Viridiplantae > Streptophyta > Magnoliopsida > Gentianales > Rubiaceae > Cinchona > Cinchona pubescens. Next base: position 1,258,207 of record JANKKI010000143.1, read on the forward strand.
GCCAAAATATTGACAAGACATAGTAAGAGATAATGGAGTATTAAAATTATTTTTAACATATTCTTATTGCATAATCACTTAAAAATAGTACATGTTGACATCGAATAGTTAGTAACCAATAAATAGAGAGTCAAAAGAAAATGATCTTAAAATTTTGTTACCTTTTTATGATATAATAATTTTTATAAATATTAAATCAATATAATTAGATTGAAAAATGATATTATTTAGATAAAGTAGGCTAAATATCTTCCTACATTGGTACAAATTATTAGTGGCAACCATTTAAATATATATCTAAAACTTATTTATTAAAACTTTTAATTATTAACAATGATATACAGATAAAATTGTTGCATATATATACATGATTTCTTAACTTTTTTTAATAACTTATAGTTAGGATGATTTACAATATAATTCTAATTTTGTAACTCTTTCAGGAAAAAAATTAACTATAAGGGGTGTGCATAAAATATGAAGGATTAAAAAAATAAAGCTAGTTAAAGATAAGATTTAGGTAATTAATTTGAATTTCATTGTGAATTAAGTAGTTCATCTTTTACCTCTATTATTTACCAACTAAATTTTCTTTTATCTAATGTGCCACATGTCAATTTTTTAAAACTTCTTGTTAAAGGGGGTTTTGCTTATATATGTATGTATGTGTGTGTGTGTGTGTGTATATATATATATGTATATATCTCTGTGTGTGTATATATATATATATAATTTATTCATATATATTCTTCTCCCTTTCCCCCTTTCTCGCTCCTTTCTCTATCCATTGCTCTCTCTTTCCTACAGAAGATGCCATCGTACTCTTCATTAGTGCTCTTTTCGATCATTCCTTCAATGTTTAAGGTATGTGTATATTTTACTAGAATAGTTTTATGAAATATGTGGTTGGTTTTTCATAAAATAGTTTTGCTCTAAATTTGCTTTAAATTAAAAGAGTAGTCAATCGTATGATCTTAAAGATGATGTTGGATCTTTACCTAGTTTCTGCTATACTCTTTCATGTGTTTTTTGATGTTACATTCTAGTATTTGAAGGTGAAATTTTTAAATGATTGAACAGCCATCCATGATTTATTCTTATGTCTTATGCATAATTGGGGGAATTGTCTCTTGACGAATCTTAACCACATGCAAAATATGGAAACTTCTATTATATACAAAAAACAATTCGTAGGAGACAAAATAAGTCTGGAATTGCAATCCTACTCAAGCCTGCACATACATACAAAAAAAAAAATTCATTTACAAACTTTAGAATAAAATGGCAAATACAACAGTTCTAAAAGTTTTGTCCAAAAAGGATCTTGATCTACCTTTGTTTCGTTAGATAGTATATACATAGAGTTTAAGGTAGGTACAGTTGAGCCGAATTGATGGGCTCTTCATATCACATTGAGTATATACATAGAGTTTTACTCTAACTCTTTCTGTAGCTTTCCAACACCATGAATCCATCTATTTACTGTAGTTTAATTTATCTTTTAGTTTGATTTGGGAGAAATTTTTTTGGACAATTCTATAATTGAGGGATCCAGGGACAGTTCTCTCAACAGTCACTATGAAATTTTTAAAAGTTTTTACCGTCTCTCTTAGTTCTAAGGTTTGCTACTGCTTTTATTCATCGTGCCCAAAATAATTTGATAGGAAACAGATTTCAACTCACTTGCAAAATAATTAAAAATTATTTTGCTTTTACAAATTGAAGAAAAAAATGGTTTGAAACACACAAATACAAATTAGAGATTTTGAATATTACATTAGTGACTGGATTACTAAGAAAAATGATAGCTATTATCAAATGAATGAATTCACAAAGAATTTAAGTTATACTGGCACTTTTAAGTACCATTTATTAGGATCTTTTTCTTAAAAAAATAAAATAAAAACCATTTATTAGGTTATCCTTGAGAAATGATAATATGAGGGGATATGGTTTGGTGAGCTGTGGCACATTGTTGGATAAATAGCCATAAGTGTACCAATCGACCCCTCATTTATGAGACTGGAGGATTGGCCCCATTTACCATTTATTTAAGTTTAACCCCATTTTTAACAATTAACCAACCAACTAACCACAATTATAAACTAGTACTATTGACACTCGATGTGGGTGCAAAATTAAGGGTATGTGTGTGAGTTGACGGAAGTTAATATAGTTCTGAGCTAAACATATTATGTTATTAGGTATAGATTGGATATCGATGGTTTGTTAGAATATTATCTGCTAACAATTAGTACTCTTTGATTTATGTTTAAAAGGTGCAATCTAATCATTTCTATTGAAATTGAAATTCCATGTAGAATGATATAATGAAAATGTAGAGTTCCATAAAATCGTTTGTTTTTTAGTGCACCATTTGTTCTTGAGTAATTTTTAATTGTTCATCAATATCAATATAAAAATATCTACTTGGACTGAATATGTTGCCTCTATGTTTGATTTTTGAGTGAAAAATATTCCATCTTATTTAAATTTAAATAAATCTTATGATATTTTACATGTAGGAATGGTGAAATCTGAAGATTCTAGCTGAGCTAATTCGAAATATTTAAGTTTGTTCAGACGAGATACAAATTTATGTTTGGAAGAAGTCGCAACAAAGTGTTTTTCTAGAAGTAGTCTAAAAAAGAAGCATGGGATATGATTATATTAGTTTTAAAAGCGGGAAAAAAATGAAAATTTTACTCAAAAGCAATTGAAGAATCAATAGGGTTACCTAAGAAGGAAATATCAAGTTTGGAAAAAATTAATTGAAACAACAGGAAATAGCCACTATGATCCACCAATTCATACGATCAATTGGAGTTCAAAGCAATGGGAAGATTACATGGAGGTATTTGATTCATATTGTTAGAATTTATTCAATAGGTAAACACTGATAATTATAATTCAATATTGTGTTTTGTGTCACAGAAATATCTAGATGCAAAACAGTTTCATGACAAATGCTTAGAATATGGAGATGATATGAGAACATTATTTGACAGCAGGGCAACATCTGGTAAAGATGCATGGGGGGCATCCAAGGTCTTCCAAAAGATAATATTAAGTAATGTACACCAACAAATGTCAATCAAGAAAGTGAACATGGGGACGTGGCTTCTTCATCAACTACCGCGAAAGTAGAGAAGAAGAATTATAACAAACGTCAGAAGAAATCCAGTTCTAAAAAATTGAATGACTTTGGTAATCAATTGACCACAGTTCTTAAAACATTGGAGCAATCAGATGGACCAAGTATTGCAGAATGTGACAAACATTTAGATAGAATGCAAATGTTGAACAAGAAAGACCTACTATATATTGCAGCTACTTGAATTTTTTGTGAAAAAAAGGCATATAGAGAGCAATGTATTCAATTTACTGATAAATTCAAAGCATCCAAGAGGAATTGGTTAGCTATGAATGGGAATAAACTAGATTTACTTTAAACTAGCTTTGTTATTTAATATTTTCTATTGCAAATTTTTAAATAAATTTCTAATGCTTGTGGTAGGGAAATTGTAATAATACTTTTAGACATTCATTTGAATCTCATCGTCTAGTTTATGGAGATTATATGTTTAGTTATTGAAAGTTTTTTTGGTTTAATACGAATTTTTTTTACTTTTAGTTTACATTTGCAAATTTTACCAAATTTATTTTTTTATGTAATTAATGTTATTATTTTCTTTGTTATTGCTGAGATTAAATTTTGTTTTATATATGTATATATATATTTATTTATGTATATTTATTAAAATACATTTATTGCAATGATATTTTTAGATACTAATGAAGAGCAAAAGAAAATATTGGCAATTGTAGTAATAATGCTTATTATAAAAAGATTGAAAAAAAGGCGAATTGGAAGAAGATATAATAACAGACAATGCTAATTGGTTTCGAGTATGTTAGTAAAATCTAGTCAAAGAAATCCGGCACACTCTATAGAAACGTTACGAATGCAGAAGGAAGCATTTTTAAACTTGTGTGTGCACTTTTGAAATAGAGGTTGGCTACAAATTAGTCGTTATAAGAATTCTTGGTGTTGAAGAGAAGGTATCTGTGTTACTTAGAAGTTATAGGTCAATATCACAAGAATCGTGCAGTCAAGAGAAGATTTCAACATTCAACTGATACAGTACACACATACTTCTATGAGGTGTTATATGCCATGCTCAATTTTTCAAAGGAAATGATTGTTACAAATTTCAATCCAAATATGAATCAAAATTGACAACACCGTCGACTTCGACAATTATTTCAGGTAAAGTTTTTTTAGTAATTTCTATTATAAATTTTAGATATATTTATTGTAATTAGCATATAATGGGAATTTATATAATTATATAAAAATCCATAATGTTGAAGAAAGTTAATTTTTTTTTTCCCTAATAATATCTTATTTCTTTATGAAAAAGTACTATTGGGCACTTGACGGTACTCTTGTCCATGTTGTTTTACTAGTGGACAATTAAATACCTTATCGAGGAAGAGGAAGAGGAAAAGGAAAGTGATTCCAAAATGTACTAGTAATTTGCGATTTTAACATATTCATAAATTGAATTTTACATTTGTATGGGCTGGTTGGTAAGGAGTTGTACATGATTCTGGAGTTCTATTAGAAACCATGCGAGATCCGACAAGCAATTTTCCATTTCCTTCTCCGGGTGAGAAAATTTTATAACAATTAGAGTTAGTTGTTTCAAATCTTCGTTTAGCCAAAAAAAGTTAACTATTTTTTTGAATCTTACTAGCACTAAGCATTATTTTGCAAGAAAGAATTATATATGTGATGCAGCCTACTCACATACATGTTGATTTATGACATCATATCATAATTTACGCTATTGGTTATCCGATTTTCAAGACAGGCATCGTGCAATAACAAAGGAAGAAAAATTTAATCAGGCATATGCAAGGTTAAGGAATGTAATTGAGTGCACTTTTACATTATTGAAGGCTCGTTTTCCTATTCTAAACAAAATGGTACCATATCCTTTTCCAACACAACAAGACATTGTAATTGCCTGTGCGGCTATACATAATTATCTTCGGAGGAATGCGTGTTAGGGATACTTGGTTTCGGCAATTTGAAATGAAGATATTTCAGTGCATAATCCACAACAATTCGAAGTCCACAGAATAAATGAAGAATCTATAGAAGTGTCTCGACAAGCCGATAAAAATTACATGCTCAACTTACATGATCAAATTACAAAACAAATGTAACTCTTAAAATGAATTAATTTGCAGAAATTCTATACTGTTTAATTTTCAATAATTTGTTTGCAACTCTTCAAAATTTACTTTTTCTTAATGATTTTAATGATATATTTTATTTTAAATTATTTAAGTTATTTTTCTTTCATTGTACTTTTGGTTAATTATTGATGATGTCATGAATAATAAAAACCTAAATATATGTATTAAAGTATAATCTATGGTTAAAATACAAATATTTTAGAGAAATTTATGACCACAAGGATAAAATTGTAAAATTTTTAAATTTAGTATTCATTGCCTATTATTATCAAACATAAGTCATAAATTCTTTTCAAGACTTGAAGTCTAAATACTTAATTTGTATCATTAATTCAAATTTTAGTAGACAGATTTCAGATGTCGATTCAGTTTTAGAAACGCCTCCTGAGTTACTCGAGAACTACTCAAGCATTTCAGTTCATTTACATCCCCGTATTTGATTATATTTTATTTCAATGGATTGTTGTATAAGAGATGAATTTTTTAAGTTACATGCGATGTCGAGAATTTTCACTTAGTGTTATTGTTGTTACTACTACTACTACTATTATTATTTTTAGTGTGAATATATATACACACACACTAGAAAAGTGTTGTAACACTTCTGATTATGTCTTATATACAAAAAAAATAAAAATTAAACTAATATATTCTCCATATTATGGATAGGGATCAAACAATATATTAAGATCATTATAAAAAGATAAAAATAAGAATTTGTTCTTTTATCTTACTCTAACATATATAGAATGTTAGTGAAAAAAAAACAACCTTTTATCTTACTTCTAAATTCACACAACTCTCATGAAAAACGTCATACGGTTCTAAGGACATCCAAAATGACACGTGGTTTTTTAATAATTTCTATCAAAATTAATTTTTTTTAAATATATTATGTAAAATATGTGTGCATGTAAAGAATACATTGGTGTTTTTTTTTTTTTTTTCATGTTTCTTAAACTTATGATAACATTCCTTCCAGGAAACTATTGACATTCTGAATTTTTTCTTTCAACTTTCTGAACTCTTTTATTCATCCTAAGTACCACCGAATGTGGTTAGCTCTGAAATTTTATTTTGACATACTATTTTACTATGCAATTAAATTTTTATTTATTACATACATAAACAAAATGTGAAGCTAGTAAAAATGTATGAATTGTAATTTTTATTTTTTGCGTACTTTTTTGATCAATTCGTTATATTGGTTACCCACACATTTAATATAAATCTTTGTTATTTTATTTTATAGTATAACAATTACATTGTAATTTCAAAAGTTGACATGGAAACTCAATTTGTATTTGTAATTATTTTAGAATATTATAATAGTATGGTTTTATTAGTATAAATTATGTTGTTTGTTTACATTACTTGCTTACTTATTTGTGCTATATTTTCATTCCTATCATTTATATATATAGTATTCTTATAGGTCTATGATTGTTTTACAATATTTTGAGTATACATCGTACCATGAGTTGATTCTTTTTCCTCATCAATGGTTACTTTAATCTAAGTTTTTTGTTCTTTTATCAAATGCTCCAATATTATTAGAGTGTTTAATAATGTGCTTAATTTGCATAATATGTGTTGTTTTATACTAATTATTTAGCTAAGTACATTTTCTATGTTGTCATTCCACAAATTATGAGTACAATTTTTATGTATTAAAATTATTATTTAAGAATATTTTAGGTATTCATCATATCATAGAATTTTTTATATAAATTATAAAATTTGTATTGATATGATTATTAATTTTGTGATATTTAAGTTGAAACAAAATTTTGATATTAAAAAAATGTCTTATTGAATTTTACCAAATATTAAGTCAAACATAATACATAAAATTTATCAAAGGCATTTCCTATTCTTTTTTTTATTTTGGTTAAATGTAAGTGAAGTTGAATATTTTTAGCAAGGGTAAACTTAATTCCATGAGGAAGGGGAGCTATTAGCACTAATAAATTGAAAGTCCAATAACTTAGTTTATTTGTTACCATGAACAACTAATTAATTATTAAATATGGATCATAAACCACAACAACGTCATTTTGTATTAAAAACAAATACATGATTAATCAATTACAATAGAATCAAAAATATTATCTTTTTTTCAAGATATCTATTTTATGTTATTAACATATGAAAATATATAAAGCAACTAAAATGAGTATAATTAACTAAAATACAAGAGTATAATTACTTGAACAATTAGAGGAAATAAATAACGTAAGTTGTATTTTCCTTATATAATAGTTATAAAAAAATACAATTTTTTGAATGTATATAAATGTTATAAATAATGTTTTTTAATATATGCTAAAGTATAAAATAATGATTTTTTCACTCTTAAAACTTTCTACCTTCTTATTACGTATTTGTGTCAAAATTATGTAAAAACTCAAGGAAGAAATAATTTGAACATACATAATAGTTATAAAAACTACTTTATCTCATTTTTGCTCAAATATAATTTCTTTTTACAAATAAAAATTTCTACCATTTTATTATGCATTTATTCCAATTTTTTGCATAAATATAAAGAATTTTGTTATAATTTTTATAATTCAATTATAAAAATACATATGTTTTATCATATTAAATAGAGAATATTTTAGATAAGTCAATTATATTTCACTAAAGATGATCACAATCTCTTGACTTTTGAAAAAAGTTTTAACTACATTTGCATAATCAAAACTTTCTCAAGAATCAAACACTTCTTGTGGTTAACCTTGTTGGATAGGCTTCACATAGTGAGTACCCACAAAAAGAAAAACAACGATGAGGAGATTATACAGTTTGCCCTCAATCTTTGGACAATTCTAAGCTTGTAAGGAAATAAAGACTTTATGTTGATGATGTCGAACTGTGGCATAAATTAAACTAGCCTAAGACCTTTGATGGCTGTGGGAGTTTAATTAATGGTGAAGAAAAACCAAGCAACCAATACTTATGTTCATGAACTGAGATATCTGATAATTCATAAATGTGGCATATTTTATGTATCATTTACTTAAGTTTTCGTGTAATGCGATTAATACTTGAGTGAATTATGAGTTTAATTGTTTTATTTTTAGTTTGTGAAGGTCTTGAATGAAAATGGAGTCAAAATGATCAAAAAATTGGAGAAAAATCAAATGGATGAAAAATATTCACCGGCGAGGTGCGAATTTGGATATTGTTTGGTACTTGAACATAACTTTCTTATTCGATCTTCAATTGAGGTAAATCAAGATGTTTTGAAAAGTTAAGAGAGAGTAATAAAACTTTTATGTTTTAAATTTTTCCAAATTCTATCAGCATCATGATCAAAATCGAGATGGAATTTAAGACAAGGCATTGCATGGAATTCGTGCACATGCGAGAATGAAAGTGTGCATATGTGCACAAGTCCCAAAAAAGAAATTTCTGCTTTTGAAAATTGCTCACATGCATGAGGAATTTGTGCGTGTGTGTGCAGGACATGTAGCTGATTATGGAAATTACTTATTTTTTTGTTTTTTTCGCCCGATTGGACTCCTTTTTCGTATTTGAGTGTATTTTTATCATCTAAGTGGACTAAACCCTGATGTATCCCCTATAAATACCCCATTGTATGGGAGTTGAACACATACATAGCAGCTATTAGTTAGAATAGACATTAGAATAGAAAATTTCTAAGGTTAGGATTAGGGTTTTCTTTTCTTGTTCAAGACTTCAAGCACATCAATTCTTATTCTAACTACGCTAATGAGTTTGATTTCTTTATTTAAATTCAATTCAATTTCAGTTTGTATTTCAAGTTCGTAGTTTCAATTTAAACTTCCTATGTTTACATTTCTAATTCATTAATTTAAATTTACTTTACTACGGTGAATTTCATTGCTTTCTCTAGTTTTAATTAGTTTTGATAATTGTTCTTAATTTCTTAGTGGTCAAAATTAATTTAGTTTAAATTTGTCTAACTAGTATAAAGGTTCGTGAACCCAAGTATTTGACCAATAGTTCTTGTGGTAACGATCCTTACTCACCCGATCTGTATACACACCTCGTATCTTTGCGAACATGTGTAACTATTGATTAGGATTATCATGACTTATTTATTAATTTGTTTGTGAATTGAATTGTTTAATCAATATTTACCGAATAATATCTTGGAGAATCATATTCACTTTTACTTCTAGAGCCTATAGACTTTCAAAAACAAAACTAATGTCGTGCCCCATTTGTAAATAAAGTTGTGTGTCAAAATAAAAATATACATAAAGGAAAAAAGTGTCTAAAATGGGATGGAGGAAATACGACGGTTATAGGCCAAAAACTACTCTAGAATAAGATTTTTTTGAACTAAAAGAATGCAATCACCACAAAATGTATGTTAAATGCATGATACTAATACTAACCTAAAGGAAGTGGAGAATGAATCAGAACCTCTTCGGTAGGTCTTATACTATTGTAGATGTGAAAGACACAAAATAAATGCGCAAGTAAATAATCCAAATTATGTGAAAACTTGTGCTAAATAATCGCCATCTATATAAACAGCAAAGTTTAACATATTTGGATTATTTCAGGGAAAGGAAAAACTACTCTACGATTAATCCTATGCATCTTTTCATCTTATACAAATCGCTTATGTGTATTTGGTTCATCCTAAAACTTTAACACAATTGAGATTGGATTAATCTATATGAATGCAAAACAATAATAATATACATGAAAGCGTGGGTTGGCGAGCCCTCACTATGCTAGATTGCACAAGAGATTTGATCCCTTCGCTAGCAATGGACTAGTGTAGTCGTGGTGCAAAAATATTTACAAAATTAAGCATGCTAACTAAATAACTGAAAACTAATAAAAACATATAAAACACGTATCAGGATAAATAAATCTTTATTAAGTTAAGTTTAAAGTTGTGTCGTTTGCGTTTTGTGAGCACAAACTTAACAAGTTCCTTTATTTGTGGATTTGGAGTAAAAATTCACGTTCTCATTTCAATATTCATAAGAACAAACCCAACAATTATTTCATTTATAGATTATGCGAGTACAAAGCCATACCTACATTTCAAAATTCGTGAGACGATCTCAATAATAATTTGCTTTGCGGATTTTGTTAGCACAAATCCACGCCTACATGTCGGGATTCGTGAGATCAATCCCAACAATTATATTTTTTATGACATTGAAATGCAAGTATAAATTGTATTATAGATTAATCCCAAAAATTATTTCCTTTGTGGATTTTGTGAGTATAAATTCCTTCTTTTTTTTTGTGAGTATAAATTCAAGCCTGCATTTCGCGATTTGTAAGTTTTGTCCCAACAATCCACGACTACATTTTGGAATTTATTAGATCAATCCCAACAATCATTTCATGCCTATAAAATTTCGGGATATGAGAAGTATCCCAATGATCATTTCCTTTATAAATTTCGTGAATACACATTCACATATGCATTTCTTGATTCGTGAGCATGATCATAACAATCATTTCCATTATGAATTGCATGAATAAGAATGTATTTTTCTAAATTCACGCCAAAAATCCCATGAAGCCGTTTCATTTAAGTTTCATGAAGTACAAACCCAACAAGTCATTTTGTTTGTGGATTTCTTAACTATAGATCCATATATGTTTTCAAGTTTTGTGATATCAAACCTAACAATATATATTTCTTTTGTATCCAACAACTAATTTTATTTTGAAGGCGCCCAAAAAAAAATTTCAATTTAAAAGAGTTCGTGAGTACATGTTTGCCAATTCAAAACATAAAAAGAGCGAGAGAGAGAGAAAGTCATGTCTACAAATTCATCACGAGCATTCTTCAAGAGCTCAAGTCTGCTAACATAAAGTTATGAATTTCGGGAGCACAATCCTAACAATTCAGCCCTCATTTCTAATAGGTTTCTTTTCTGATTATAATTTTTTATTTATTTATGTAACTGTTAAAATTTTCTTATAATAGATAGAAGTATCGAAGCCAGCGGCAGTGGCTGTGGCAAGATCCTTCAGGTAGCGATGCTCCTTCCTCTTCCAGACCTCTCTCGAAGAAAAAATTGCCCTTCATTTTGTCTGGTATGATAGTTTGTGTCGATTTTCCTTGTCTACATCAGTCATAATCCGATATTCTTTAATCTTTGTATGAAATGTCTTCAAACTCCGACAAAGAGGATCAGGGTATAAACACTAGAGTTTGATGCGCATTACAGTCAAAAGTTAAAATTAAGGGCAAATTTTTAAATTTTGAAAACCGTGGGTAGAATCGTCATATTTTAATCTCTCAATGTACTTTATAAATTTATTTACTTGGTTTCAAAATTTCTTTCAAAAACAAATTAGTGCAAATATTTGATTTTGATTTTGAAAAAACAAGGGCTAATAGACTTCTAATGTCTTTTTTTCGCTGCAAGAAAGGTTTTTTGAGTTTCTAAATTCCTTTTTCATGTTTTCAAGAGATTGCACAATTTTTTTGTTAAATTCCAAAATTTTTAGAGCAATTTTGATGTAAATGTTTTTGTACTGGCGACAGGCTTCATAAAGCAGTTTTTTAGGTATAATTTTCAAGTGAGTTTCTAGTGTACTTATAATGCTTTTAGACATCTCCAATTATTTAGGTAATTTTTGGACTCCAATTAATGTTATTTTGAATTTTGTTATTTTTATGTCGGCGAATACATACCAAAAGCATGTTTACTGATATTATTTTTCGATGAAAAATTTTCCGAAAGCTTTACATATAATTCTAGAATTTCTCTACTTGTTGATTTTTAGCATTCTTAATTATTTCACTTTTTATTCGTGTACAAGTCAAAACTGGTAAAACTTATACTCCCGGATAAAATTTAATCCCAAATATCACCCCAAAAGCATGTAAAGTATACTTTCTCTTTAAAAGTAACAAAAAAATAATAAATAATAGTAAAATAAAGACAGGGAAAGACATCATTTTCAGAAAAATTTAAGATTACATTTGGATTGATGAATTTGGAGAATGACTGACACATTTTGTAGGAGAAATTTATAAAGTTAAAACTAATGAATTTCCAAACAATAAATTATTTGATATCTTTCTTTTCATATATATTTTTTTTAATTTAGGTGAAGATAAAATTTCTTTGTTTTAGCCTAAAAATGTACTCCAACAATTGATGGATTTCAATTCTTTCACCAAATCTATTAATCCATACATATTAAAATCAGTGGGATAAATATAAATATAAAACAGTGCATCTGTACAAAGTGATAAATACAAAGTGACAAACAAAAGTTACTTATGTGTCATTAGATCTAGAAAAGAAAGAACGAAATCCGACCAAAAATCTAAAATCAGGAGATTGGGCATTCAATAAGATTTTAACGCGTGGACTAGATTTGAAAAGTGATTTTAAAATTTGCCTTTGTAAAGCATTTTCCAATATAAAAGGAATTATAAGTGAAGATCACAATTGGCAGGAAAGTAAAGTTGACAAGAAATGTAATTCCTCATAATGTTATTCCATGGAAAAATATTCTTTTTTATGTTCGGATACTCTCAAGAATTTTGACAGGAAAATCGTATGAAGTCCTGTATCAGTGTTTGGTTAACAAGGAATGTATTTTACAATTTTATTAGATTGCCGAAAATATCCCTACAAATATGATGTGATTTTTTTTTATTTTTTTTTCATCATAATGCAATCAAAATTAAGACCAAATTAATAACATTGTGACTTTTTTTTTTTTTTTGAGTTTCATTTTTTTTCTTATTTTTTTGTATCTAATAAAATAGTTGAGAACAATTTTGTCATGTAAAAAAAAAGTTATTCACAAATGTAAATGATGATGATGATGATGATAATAATAATAATACAATTATCATGACTAAAGATATAAATTGTATATAACTATAATATAGGATAACTCCATTCATGAAACCATGATTAAACAATCAGTTTTGATTCAATATAACAGTCACGAATTAAAAAATGTAAACAAACTACTAAAAGTACTAACTTTTTAATCATTCAACAAATAAATCAAGACAAAATTTGTCATAACTATTAAAATAATCAATATAATAAAAAGATTACGTATTATACTCATTTATTTTCACAACAATAATTTAGTGCTACAAATTAAAAAATACAAAATATGATAAAATAATAAAAAGAAAAAAATTTCTAACTTGAGATTTGGAAAGCTTCCATATGCTGAAATTCTATGGTGGATTATGATTTGAGAAGAGGGAAGGACGAATAAGGGAGGATGAGAGAGATTACGATATTATATATGAGGGTGGTAGATGCTGAGTTGTAATAGAATGATATGGTTGAGTTGTAGTAAAATGGGAAGAGAGTGAATAGGGTTAGGATGTCTACCCTTATTTTAAGATTAAAATCTTAAGGAAAGTAAAAAGAATACCAACAAAATATTAGAATTTAAAATTCATGTGCAAAAACTTTTCTTGTTTTGAAAATTCTCTTTTCCCCTCCCTTCTAAGTCAACCATCTCAAATTTTCCAAAGAATGAGAAAGCAAGTTCAAAACAAAAAAGTACTCACCATTTATGCAAAACCTGTCCCTTTTGGTCTTCACACACTGCACACACATTACACCTTAAACACACAACAGTCCCCTGCCAACATCACTACTTCACTCAATGATCTCACTCACAACCAAAACCAATCTCTTTTCTTCCTCAAAGACATCTTTCATTATTCATTCTCTCTCAAAATTACTATCACTAATTAGGTTCCATCCTACTCATTTCCCACTTTTATCTTCATAAAATGACATTAATTTAAGATAACACAAAAATCAGGGTTGGTGATTCTACTAGCATCTCAAATGAACGACCAAACCCTTGCCAAATTAGAAAGTATAAAACTTTTCTATCTTTTCAATGTTGTTTTAACTTTGTACATGAAGTAAGTTCAAGTTAATTTTCGACCAAGTTTTAATGAGATTATGGGGATGTGTTCTCATACGATTTTAAGTATTTTTAGTCTAGTTCCGTTTATCATTTTTCTTTAAAGTCACATCAGTAAATCTCAAGAAATAGTCAGTGTAAGTAAATGTGTCATATCTGACAATTATATAGTAATGTTTGGTCATCAATTAATTCTTAACGAGTTTCTACAATTTTTTTTTTCATATTTTTAACATTGAAAATAATTTACAAATCTACAAATTTAAAATCACTTGCTAAATCCACTATATGTGATAAAATCATCGTGAATCACTAACCCTTGATTTTAAATATTCAATCAGATTTCTTCCTTCGAGTATATATCTAGTAGACACATCATTAACATTGTCAGCTTTGTACAAATCTAAATTGGAATTCCATTGATCCCATGATTTTTCGACGTTTAAATCTAACACGTATAGAATTTTGTAGTCTTTATTCTTTTTTTATCTTACTTTTCCAAAAATATTTTCCTTAATTTAGATTGTACTAGAGGTGCAAATGAGTCAAGTAAAACAAGACTAGTGCTCTGTTTGAGTTCAAGCTCGAACGAGCGTTTAAAATGGAATTTGAACTCGACCTTGAAAATTTTATTAAAATTAAAGTTCGATTCAACCTTATTCAACTATTCTATAAAAAATAGTTTGAACCCGAGTTCGACCTTGATAGCTCAACCTGGAAAAGATGTAATTTTTTTAGAGATATCGGTATTTTAATAATTTACATATGATAAAAAATAAAAATATATATATACTTGAAAATCTCAATGAACAATCGAATGTAATATATGTACTTGAGATCAGTTCCTCAAATAATTAGAATTCAAGTAAATTCGACTTGAACTTGGTCAACTATTTTGAACTGAAACTCAAGTTTATAACTAAGTTGTTCGAAAATTGTTCGCGAGTAGTTCGCTT
Source organism: Cinchona pubescens (assembly GCA_025175665.1). Classification (NCBI taxonomy): domain Eukaryota; kingdom Viridiplantae; phylum Streptophyta; class Magnoliopsida; order Gentianales; family Rubiaceae; genus Cinchona; species Cinchona pubescens. The sequence continues at coordinate 1,273,329 of JANKKI010000143.1, forward strand.
TATTTACATTCTCTGACCGTATTTGGTAAGCCTTATATTTTATTTAAATTTTATTGAATTCTTGATGAATTTTTCAAGTTACATATGCTATGTTGAGAATTTTCACCTAAATACTATTATTCTTTTCTTCTTCTTTTTTTCTTTTTAAAGATCAGCACCTATACAGGCTTGAACTGCACAGTCGACACGCTAAATTTTCTTGAGCCATTAAATTTGCTTAATTTATGGAGTTTTTCATTTAGATATGACTCCTTTTTTTTTTTTTTTGAAGTATTTTTAGATATGACTTCTGAAGCTCAAGCTGTTGATCGGAATGGAAGTGGATGTTGTAATATGTCCAGCCATGAATCTTTCTGACCTTGCACATAGTGTCACTTTGGCTATAAGTTTTGAAGGCTTTATAATCAGGGTATGAACTTAGCCAAAACTGTAAATAAAAAAAGAATAGATAAAAGAAAAATGTTGATTTTGTCTAGTTTAATATATGATATCCAAATCATGATTTATGATATCTTTCATTTAGAACTTGTCTCACCATATTTTGATGTCTATACCATGATCTATAATACCTTAAACAAGTATTGACCGAATCAAGACAGTATGGCCATTTTGAAATGAAAAATAATTTATAAATTCACAAATTTAATATTACTTGTTACAGTCATTTTATGTGATAAAATCATAGGTAATCATCAGTCCTGATTTTTGATACTCAGTCAGATTTCATTTATTCTTTTCAAATTTAATGACACCTCAATAGCTTTATCACTTCATCACTTTATATAGATGCAGTATTTTAAAATTCCTACTAATCTACTCAACAAAATTGCATGAATGTTGCTAGAGTTTCATGTATTCACTAAAATATATTTCTAAAAATTGTTGGTAGTTTAAATCATCCAATCGATATATCTGAGCATTAATATGGCACGTCAGTATTCTATTAATTCAAGCAAAAGCTTAATTAGTCATTTGTTAGAATTTATTTGGTTCGTTTAAGATGTTTTTAGTTTAGTTAGGTTTAGGTAGTCTTAATATTTTCTTTTGTTAGAATTAATGTGTGTCCACTATTGGGACGTACCATTATGTAATTGTTTTATTTACATTTCTATTTTTATTTTATATTCTATTTACCTATTATTTATTTTGTAGAATATTCACGTGTGCACGTTTGAGTTCCGATATTTTTCAAGGGGGTTTGATATTAAGCCATTTTGCATTTATGTACTATTTTATCGTGTTTATATTTTAAATATTTTACCTATTTTTAGGTTTTACAAATTGATTATATTAGTGTCAAGTCAAGTTTCTTTGAGAACGATATCTATTTTAATTACTACTCAATTAATTATAATAATGCGTGCACTTGTTTGTGTTATTCGTATTCAAGAGAATCATTCTATCAAAAATTTTCTTAGCAAGTACTAGACTACGGAACACATCAAAATTTAGACAAAACAATTGAAATAAGTAATGATTTTCGGTTTTTCCTAAAATGATAACAAGTAAATAAACAACTAGAGTGAATCAAGGAGTAACAATCAAACAGCAAGTGAAGTAGATAACCAATTAATAAAAAGAGAGTTGGTTTTGGATAGGTACTCCCATGCTTAGGTCAATTCACTTGTCTACTGGAGTCAAATTGAGGGGTCACGTCCAATAGTAAATGAATTCTTGGCCGAGCATTTGAATGCTAGAGCACAATTGACTTCATGAAGCTATTGAGCCAACTAGGTTGACAGTATCTTGGTCACACTATTATCTTTCTTGATTTAATTATTGAATGGTCTAAATTTAAGACGTAATTTTTGTATTTTACTCTAAATTCATATATGGATTCAAAAGTTGATCACCTTCTTAAATCCTAGCAATAAATTCTCAACAATTACTCGATTTTTCTACCTATTTAAGCAATTCAACCATCACCACTTAGGAATTCACATATTATTGCCCAATCAAAAGCAAGGCAATTAGCTACTCATAATTGAAATAGCAAGCTAGGGCAAAATAGTCATAAAAACGAAATCCACATTAAACATTAATCAATTGAAAGGAAAAAATGTAAACTTTTTATACTAGATTAAAACTAAAGAAAAGTTCACTAAATTGAACTAAGAAAGCACTGAACTTGTTAGAATTAAAGGCTTGGATTTAAAGAAATAAAGACTTAAAACTAAACTAAAAGAACGAGCTTTCTATATAACCTACTAACAATTGCTACCTAATTCTACCTAATGACACTTGGCATATTATTTTAGGCTATAAATATACAAAGCTTTCTGCACAAGTTAGCCGAAATTAGTTCAAATTAAATACTAAATGGTAGTCGGACCACGGTATGAAAATCACACAATCTAAAACTCAGACCGCGGTCCGAGATCAAGAATTCTATATAAGCTTTTCCAGACCGCATTATAGATTTTTGTGCCTTCGAACTGGAGACCGCAGTCCGGCTTCTTAGCGGACTCTAAATGCTTAAATCTTTAATTTTGCATTTTGGTCCTTTTACTTCTTGATTTCTTCACTTTTGCATTCTACCTCATTTATTTGTACAAATAAGACCACATGAACATAAGTATTAATTTATATCAAAATAGCACAAAAATATTACTAAAACCTTAATTTTACTCTAGCACACATAAAAACATCAAAAAAAACACTAAATTATAGAATAGTTACTTAGAAAATCGAATAAAAATTAGCAAAATATCGTCGATTTCGTGGATAAAATAACCCTATGTAATAGAGTTATCACATTACCTCCTTTAAGGCTTAGTTATGGTACAAAACAAATTAGAAAAATATTTAGATGGATCTGGTCTATGATGCCACTTGTAGATCCTATGGTGTGGATTAAATGTTATGGAATCTATGACATCAACTGGTGTAAGTAAAATTTTATAAGATTTAATTTTGACCACAATATCTACAAATAATGTACTCAAAACTAGGTGTTTGTTAATATTTTTCAACAAAGTGTTAACCCAATGATTTGGTCAAATAACAAATATCCCAAAATATCCAAACATTTTAACAAATCCTCCTGAAGTTTGGACATTTACTAAACAAAACCTCGTGATTTGACTAAATACCAAATAAGATTAATTATATTTATTTCTTCTAAAGTTTGACCAAATTATCGAATAAATCTTGAATTTTGGCCATATTACAATATCACTCTTCAATATTCACACAAATATACACCCAAATACACTCGCTTTATGCATGCCAGCAATTTCGACTTGGTCGTCTGTCCAACATTAGCTTTCCGGTGGAGGAAAACTCGATAAATCGCCTGCGACTAAGCCTTCAATCCCGAATGATGTCGCCAATTTCCCGATTGCGGCCCTATTGTTATCAGAGCCAGCTCAATGGTAAAGCCACTAGCATTTTGCTTTAGGCACACCGAAAATTTTAGATCCAAAACCTTAGACCTTATTACATCTCATTAAGTCATTAGTAATAATTATAATTTATATAACAATGGCTGATAAAGAATTATTTTATAAAAGAAAACAAAAAAGATAAGACTCAATTGACATAGTTATATAAAAAGAGTGATATTATTTTCTTATAGAATATGTTAATTGGATCCTGAAATCAATGTTTAAGAAAGAAGTTACCAATACTAAAATTGAGAAAATCTTACCAAAGGTTAACAAATGTCTCAAAAAAATATAGCTATATTATCAATTGGGAGATAAATATTAAAGAAATTAATTATAAAAATTTAATTAGTTATATTGCACCTAAAAAAGCTAGAAAAGCAAATTTTAAATTGTATTAATTTTATTAAGAAAATAAAAGCCTTATGTTTAATTTTGGCTTGAAGTTCCTAAAGCCATTGAGCTGACCTTGTTGTCATTATCCGTTCATCTTAAAATGAGATTCTCATTCAAACACATAAATAAGCTGCAAATTAACGAAAACTTTTCCCTAATTGAACAACATAGGAAGAATTACTTGCCAATGAGATTTCAAAACACAATCAGCTTGTCTATGAAATGGAAATGAATAACCAAGTAAAATAAGAAAAAATAACGACACCACCAACCCCCCCCCCACAAAAAAAAAATAAAAATAAATCATAGAACCATGGGTGGAGCCATATAGACCCGAGGGTTGGCGATTGCCCCCCTTCCCTCAACTTTAGAAAAATTGTACAATAGTCTAGAAAATTTTAGTATTTTTTAAAATTACCTTACAATTTCGCCCCTTAAATTTCATAATTGGTCTCTTTTTATGAATTGTCCCCCTAAAAATTAAAATATGTTTAACTGTCCCTTTATCACACAACATTTATAAACATTTCATGTACAAAATATACTACTTGATTATAAAAAAAAAAAAAATTCATAATTCATAATTACCATTGCTAAACAATTATTTTAGGTTGTTTTATTGTAAATTTAATTAAGTTCTAAATTATCGAATTTATCTAATCGTATTTCTATTTAACATTAACCTAATTTTTACCCTTACTAGGTACTAAAAACATTCTTGGCCCCACTGAAATTAACCATGGGATCCTAACCCTTGCATAGTACCAATTGTGAAAAATAAATGTAAAAACTTACACCTAAAACCCAATTGCATCTCGAACTAAAGATAAGCATGCAAATACAAAATTTCAACTTAATTATACTAAGTTACAAATCTTATCTAATCTTTAGTGTCCCAAAAAATAATATTTGTCAAGAGAATGCAATCAAAATTTATAGTACACAATACCAAAAAAATTTGAAGAAAAAAGAAAAAGAGTAGAAAAAATACTATTAGAGTAAACGGTCTAAAATATCATTCAATTATATGAGTTGACAATTTAGTTACTAAATTTTTCTGTGACCTAAATAGTTACTTAACTTCTAAAACCGCATTGGAACGTCACTCCCTTTTTTTCAAAGGTAAAATTGTACAAAATTTTTAAAGCCCTATCACGTATATCAAAAGCTTTTTCCCAACACCTCAAAACCACTAAAAATGCCTCTTCTCTCTCCCATAACAGTCACAGTCACCAGCACCATCATTCCTCTGTATACCACCCTTCCCCTTTCTACTCAATTGCCTCTACTTTTATTCCGGCGATATCATAATATATTAGTGAAGAATTTTTTTTATAAGGAAAAACGTCTTATGCATGGTAGAAGGAAAAGAAAATTTTAGAAAAGAGTCAGATTGGGATGGGTAATCAGGAATGGTGGACAGATCGAGAATGAGGGTGGTTGAATCTAGTAGTGGGATGTCAAATCGGGGTGGGGATGGACAAATATGGGGAATGGGGAATTGGATCTAGTGGTTGGAATTCAGATCAAGGAGAGAGGGGCGGTTGCGATAAGAGAGGTAGGTGAGGAGACAGAGGGCAGGAAGGGTGAGCTAAGAGAAGAGGAAGAGAGACAGATAGCCAATGGGTAGTTTCAAGTGTGTTGAAGGCTACTGTGGTCATTGTGTACACTCATGTTTGGATTAAGATATTGAAAGAAAATAAGCAGCAAAAAGCGGAAACATAAATCCTTTGTTTGATTCTTGCTAGTAGAGGTGGCAATAATGGATAACTAGATGATCTTTGGTTTTAGTTAAGTAGATTTAGATAAAATTCATCCAATTCATTTAAAAGCATTTAATAAATGTATCTAAATAGATGGATTAAAATGGATAATGGATAAAACATTTATCCATATAAAAACCATTTATTTTTATTTTTTTTTCCAATTTTCCCCACCTCTTGTTCCCTCTTACACACATTTTCACACACACACACATATACATATTTACGCACACTTCTACACACGCTTTCACATATTTTCACACACGCACACACATATTTACACACACTTTCACATATTTTCATACACACACTTACACACATTTCCACACATACACATACTTACACATATTTACACATAGACATTTACACACACTTACACAAAGACATTTACACACACACACACAATCTTATACACATTTTCACATACACACAAACTTATATATATTTTCACACACTTACACACATTTCTACACATACACATACACACTTTCACACATTTCACTAAACACATGTTTAAACCCATTTTCACACACACACACATACGCACACACTTTCACACTTTTTTACACACACACTTATACACATTTTTACATATACTTATACATAATTTCACACACATACACTTACATACATTTTAGCACACACACATTTTCACATACATTTTCTCACACATACGGATACACATTTTCATATACACACACTTACACACATTTTAACACACACACTTACACGTATTTACACATACATTTAGACACACATTTTCACACACACAGACTTACACACATTTTCACACACACACACACACATATATACACTTTCATATATTTTTCACACACACACACTTACATTTTCACACACACTTATATACATTTTCACATAATGACACATACACTTGACCAAATTTTTACACACAACACACACTTACACACCCTTTCATACGTACACTTACACATATTTTCATACACACGCATACTTATACATATTTTCACACACACAATTACATGATGTTTTCTCATGCGCACATTTTTACACTCACTTGTTTATTAATATGGCTCTGGTAGGGAGATTAATCAGATGCTCTTAAAAAATAACTATTACAATTGATCAAAGTTGGAATATAAAGAACATATTGAATTAATCTAGCAATAGTCGGGAGAATTTTCTAGGGCTAAACCAACCAAAAAAAAAAAGACTATAAAAATAACCTTATATCAATATAGATTTGAAAACAAGTATAATCTTATACATTCAGTATTGAATCAAATTGGCATTTTCTAATATAAAAGCAGGAATACAGAACACTTATATGAAAGTTACTTGCAGAACTTCCCAAAACCACCAAAAAGATAAATCAAACGAATTAATTCCAAGAACTTATGTGAAATGTGTGTAAGTGTTCGTAAGTGTGTGCAAATGTATTTGTGAAGATATATGAAAGTGTGTGTGTAAGTGTGAGAGAAAATATGTGTAAGTATTTGTACGTATGAAAATGTGTAAGTGTATGTATGAGAAATATGTGTAACTATGTGTGAGTGAAAATGTGTGCATAAGTCTCTGTGTGTGTGAAATATATACAAGTGTCTCTATGTATGTGAAAATGTATGTGTGTGTGTGAAAGTTTGTGTAAGTATGTATGTTTGTGTGTGTAAAAATATGTGAAAGTGTATATGTGCGAGAAAATATGTGTAAGTGTGTGTGTGTGTGTGAAATGGTGTGTAAATATATGTGTGTGTGAAATGGTGTGTAAATATGTGTGTGTGTGAAATGGTGTGTAAATATGTGTGTGTGAAAATATGTGTGTAAGTGTGTATGCGTGTGTGATGAAGTGTTTGAAAATGTAAAAATATGTGAAAATATGTGTATAAGTGTGTGTGTGATAGACTTTGAAAATGTGCGTAAGTATGTGTGTGTGTGCAAAATGTATAAGTGTGTGTGTGTGTGAAAATGTGTGAAGGTGCATGTGTATGTATGTGTGTGAGAATATGTGTAAGAGTGTGTGTGTAAGTATGTTGCACTAGTGCGTGTGCAAAAATTTATAAGTGTGTATGTGCATGTATGTGTGTGTGAGAAGAAATATATGTAAGTGTGTGTGTGTGAAAATGTTTGAAAGTGCATCTTTGTGTGCAAAAATGTATGTAAGTGCATTGTTGGTCCCAAAGCTATCTAAGAATGGGGTGAATTAGGTTTCTTAAAATTAATTTCCAAAAGATTGCTCAATTCAAATTTGACAAATAAAATGATAGAAACAATGAAGCATGAAATGAATGGAATAAATTAAGAGAGAGATTAAACAAACAACACATCCAAACTTGCTAGCTTGGAGTAATAATCCACTGAGATGCTTTTTTCAAATTTGGTGAGTCAATAATCTTCAAGTGTACACAAAGTAAGATCATCCTTGCTCATACTACTTCTCTTTAGTTGAGCCAAGGATTTTACACTAAACCTTGCTTTTGTACAAGATTATCACTTCACTCAATATTTTGAATAGCACTCTTAAGTACACACTAATACAATGTCTAACTAAAGAACTAATTTGCACTCAAATTGCCTTTCTTTTTGCTTGTATTCAATGTGTAAAATAATTTTTCATAATACAGAATGGTTGGTATTTATAGGTGCAACAAATCAGCTCCCAACCACCTCCTAACGGCTAGATAATAAATGCTGAAAAAATTAGCCGTTATAAGTTTCGGACGTCCGAGGTAATTTTTGAGCATCCGATCAATCGTCCGATTTGAAATATCAGGGAGTTGAAGATGCCATTCAGACGACCGAACTCGCGTCTGTTCCTTCGTCCGAACTAGAAATGTTGAAGAGTTCAGACATCGAACGGTGTACATGTGCCCGAAAGGTTTGGTGTTTAACTAGAGATGCTTATCTTTCGGACAGTTAGCCTCGTCCGATGTAATCTTCTTCAGACAGTTAGGTGCATCTGTTGCAGGTGCCTCAAAAATTTGCCTCTGCCTTGAACTTTCGGATGCTGAATTGCATCCGAGATGAATTCGTTCGGACGAGCTTGTGCATCCATTGATAAGTGCTCCATAATTTTGCTTTCTGCCTGATCGTTTGGACAGTGCATTGCGTTTGTGGTTATCTTGTTCGGACGAGCTTGTGCTTCCAAGAAATATAGTGATGTTCGGACGGTGCATTGCATCCGTGGTTATCCAGTTCGGACGAGCTTGTGCGTCCAAGAAATATAGTGTTGTTCTGACAGTGTACTTCGTCCAAAAAATCTGCTAAGAGCAAATATACTAGCAACTTTGCACAGCTCAAGTTAAGTGGTTAAAACACTTTTGTCATCATCAAAACCAAGTTTGAAGATCAACATGCATGATGTGTGAAAATTTATGTGTGTGTGTGAGAAAGAGAAAATATAAAAAGTGTGTGTGTGTGGAAATGAATGTAACTGTGTGAAAATATGTATGTATGAAAATGTGTGTGCAAAAATGTGTGTAAGAGTGTGTGTGTGTGAGTGTGCTTGTGCGAGTGTGCTTGTGTGCGTGAAAAATATGTGAAAATGTATGTATGTGTTTGTAGTTGTGTGAAAATGTGTGTGTGTAAGTTTGGGAGAATGTGTGTATGTGTATGTATGTGAAAATCTATGAAACTATGTGTATGTGTGTGTGAAAATTTGTGTAAGTGTGTGTGTTTAAGTGTGTTTGCGTGTGTGAAAATGTATGTAACTCTGTGTGTGTAAGTTTGTTAAAATGTATGTAGGTGTGTGTGCCAGTGTATGTGAAAAAAAATGCATAAGTGTGTGTGTGTGTGTGTGTAAGTAAAACTATGTGAAAGTATGTAAAAATGTGTGTGTAAGAATATGTGTAAGTGTGTGTAAATGTGTATGTGAAAGTAAATTGTGTCCAAGTGTGTGGATTATCACCTTATAATAATTTATTGTAGTTAAGTGAAATTATGTGAATTAGATAGATTATCCATTAAAATCCATATAATAAATGGTTGTAAATGAACAAGCCATTTATATCCATTTAACCTTTTATATTAATCATATCCATTTAAATATGGATGGTTTTGGATAATAAATGAGGGATTTGGATACATTTTGCCACCTCTACTTGCTGGATTAGTGCTTGTTCTTGCGTAACACCAGGTATGGGTTCACTTTCTTTTGTTGTGCAAAGACATAATTCATTCTATACTTGATTTTTGTTTAATTTATTTTTTCCCAATTTGTTTGACTTGAGTTTGGTTGGATTATATATTAGCATGATGTGGGGTAGAAAGGGTGGTGATGGCAAAAGAGGGATGGGGAAGAGAGAGGAAATGAAGAGAGAGAAAGGGGGAAAGGAGATGTTTGAGATTAATTATTATTTTGTAAGTTTTTTATATGACAATCTTACTTCTGGAAAAAGTCACAAGAAAGTCACTTGATTAACTTAAACGAAGCATTTAATGAATAGAATGACTAGAGTGACCTTACCGACGTATCTTTAGAGGTTCAGTAACCATTTAGGCTATCAAAATAATTTAGTGCCTAAAATGACAACTCTTGTATAGTTGAGTAACCTTTGAAAATTCTACAGTTTCGTTAAAATACACTACCATACTATTGTGCTCTAATATTTGTACTATATAAACATTTAAAGCATATGATATTATATATATATATATATAAACATTCAAAACATAACAATATAATACCTATTGAAACTATAGAATTTTTCAATATTATATTCCTCACTTGAGGAATTCGACTATTTGATTTAGATGTGTCAAAGGTTTTGGAGGTGGTGGCCTGTTTGTTGACTTCTTGAATAAGGATGAAGTGCCGAATTATAGAGATACAGAATTGCATGCAGTCTCGGTGCCAGTTCGAGATTATTAAATCCAAAAGAAAAACAAAAGAAATGCTTAAAATCTTAATAAAAACCAAGGGAAGAGGAAGATGGATTGAAGAATTCGGTTGGGGGGCTTAAGCTTGCATTAGCGATAGGGAATTGGACAATTTGGTCAATTTACTCCTTTGGTTTTTTGGGGAATTGAAAATTTGCTCAAATTATAGGGTTTGTTTAGTAGTTTGGTCAAAGTACAGGTGAAGTAAATAGGCAGACATGGTGTAATTAACCCGAACAAATCACTGAAGATCTTCTATTACACTCCTTATGCCACTACCTAATGAAGATTCCTTTTATAGGTATACATATTTAATGAATTTTCAAAATTCTTTTTATATATAGGAGCAAATTACTCCAATGGTCAAGAAAGTCACCAAGTAATTATTTTACATGATTACAGAACTACTTTAAATGTGGTTTTAGGTTTGTTCTATTAAATCCATCCGTTAAACATCATACATTCTGTCAAATGCAAGGGTAATTCCGTACATACAAGAAATAACTAAAACTACATAATAATTGAAGGGTCAAATTGAATGCTAGAAACTTAAGGGGGGTTAAACTGAGTTAATCAAAACTATGTTATTTTGAGTTAAATCCTAAACTCCACGAAAGTCGTTGCCAGGGGGTACAGAGGGCGAGGTAAATGAAGGGGGTAGAGAAAGGAGATGGGGTGCTCAGATTTGGAATGGAGGGAGGTAGTGATGGGGGGTGTGGGAAGGAATTTGAGGAGAGGTCTGGAGCAGGGAAGGATTGAGAGAGGAGGTCGTGAATCTAAGAAGGTAGGGCTGCGAATCTAGGAATGAGGGAGGTGTGTTGTGAGGCTGTAAGGCGGTGAAGGAACAGGGAAGGGATATCTAGAGTAAAGGGTGGTACTGGTGGTGCGTGGCTACAAGGAGAGGAAGGGGTGGCGGGAGGGTGTAGGAAGGAAGAGAAAGGGGTAGCTGAGCCTATGGTAGTTTTGGTGCGGGGCTGTAAAAGGGAGAAAGGGTGGCGGTGTGTGGGCTAGGATAGGCAAAGGCTTTAGTTGTTAATTTAGTAAGTTCAATTATTTGATTTTGACCTAGATTTTATTTTTTTCACTCTCCGTTGTATTTGTACAAAGTGATAAAGTGATAAAAGTATTTAATGTGTCAATAGATTCGAAAAAAGAACGAAATCCGATCGAATATTTAAAATTAGGGGTCGGTGATTCACTATAATTTTGCTACATAGAGTGATTTTGGCAAGTGATCTTATCTCGATTTGTGACTTTGTAAATCATTTTTCCATTCAATATGGCCATCCTTACAATTTAATTTGTTATTTACCATAAAGTTTTGTCCCCAAATTTTTTAGTAATGTTAGTTCAATGTAATTGGACAATTTTATCCATCAAAATATCATTTTTCAGGGTCACTAACACATGAAACAGACGAAAGTGACATCAAAAACACATTTAAAGTAGTTTAGTGACTAAATTTATAAAAATATAATTCGATGACTTCAGATGCAACTAACCAATTGTTTGACTACCATTGGTGTATTTTGCTTTAAATATAATTATGAATATTAGTAAAGGAATATTGGTCGTTCATTAGATAGTAGAATACAGATTAAGATACAGAGTTAGAATAAAATCCTTAAACAAATTTGAAATATCCACATGAGATTTGACCATATTACTAAACAAAAGGTTGTCTCCATTACACTTCTCTCCATTCCCCTTTAATGATCTGTTGTATTTAAAAAATTAAAATTCACATAATAAAAATTATCATATTATATCAATAATTTTGTTTTGATGAGTAGAATACTATATTTTGAAATAAAATCTGTAAATATTTTATCACTCAATTTGTACGAAACATTTGGATGATGCAAAATGCGTCAAAATTAAGACAAAAATTTAAATATTTAATCAAACGGAAAGAATTAATCTATTTATTTTCAAATTTTATGTATAACAAAAATATGAAATAAATTACAACTGAGGATAAAATTTTTTAAAAATATTTTTAAAATATATTTTTGTAAGATCTCTCTCAAATTATTTGAGTAGAGTCTGACCCAAACAAAAGATTCCTCAAAGTTTATAGTCCCCAAAATTTTCAAGTGGGCAAATTTGGTTGATAGTTTATTTTTTTTTCCTCAGTTCTTTTGGCTGCTATAAAGGTTGATTGCCTAAATCACAATATCCCAGAGTGCACAAAAGATGCATGCTGTTCAAAGAACAAAAACTATTGTAGCTGATACTTGAAAGTTAATTCTAAATAAAACCAGCAAATTATATTCCCTGAGATAATTGTACAACTATAACATCATTAAATATTAGAATCTTGGCCCAAAACAGGATGAGAAATACATATAAGTTTGATTGAGATGAAAATTACGTTATAAAAAATGATATAAGATGAATGAATTGTTTCTGCATTATCCTTAACATTTGGGAAAAGGACAATATTTACAAAAAAGAATAAAAGAAATTAACATAATCGCATCAAAATATTCACAGAATTCAACATTCAATAACCATAATATTTATCTTCATACTCCTCATAATCGTCTTCATAGAAATCTTCTTCAAACTCCCCTGAAAAATCTTCATGATACTCTAAACTGGATTTATCCAAATTAATCCGACGAACATCCATTAAAAGAGATCTTTCTATAATCATCTCTTGCCAGACGCATCAATGAATTCCCCTTTTAAGAGACAGGTTCGTACTGGATTGATCTATCCTCTCACGATGCTTATTATTCATCACTGGCGGCAAAGTATTCTTGCTCAGATGTCTTTCACAGTCATCTGAGCAATGGCTTCCTCGATGTTATTGGCATCAATTACGGAATCATCACTGCAGCAATTTGTATTGGAAACAAGAATCATCTTCTCGTACTCCTTCTCCCCAGCAGTACGGCTCTGTTTCCTCTTCTCCTCTTCAAGAATCGCAGCCTGCTGCTCCTCCTTTCGGCACAGCAGCTCTGCTTCCGTCACCTTCTTAACCGGTTTTTTCAAGGTCTTCTCGAGATCTTTCTCTTCTTGTTCGGCTAACCTCCGAGCCTCCTTTTTACGAGCTGCGGCCTCCGCTCGCTTCTCAGCTTCCTCCTCGCGCTTCTTGGCAATGCGGGATTTGGATCCCTCGGCTTCCCTCCACTTCTGGTCTATTTCTCACGAGCCTCGCGGGATATTCGATCAGCTTTTGCATCACACTTTCGAGCATTAGCCGCTTCAGCTTTGCTATTGACAGCCTTCTTCTTGGACATAGTTTCTTTATCCCCCTTCATCTTTCTTTCTCACCTCCCGTTCTCTCTTTCTCAAATTATCACTACGCCTTTTCTCTTTGCTTGCAAATTGCACAATTAGGTTTCTGGGACGTCCAAGGTATATAAAGAATTTCGCTTGGTCTTCTTATTTTCGGAAGAAGAAAATTAAGGTAACTTTCCTTTTGGAGATCACAAATAGAAATACAAAGAGGTTTTAATTAGAGGCGGTGTATCTATTGGGCTGCGAAGGGCCGAATACGCCTTGTATCGATCAGAAATTGCAATCCAAGGGGATTAGTTTTTTGTTTATTTTCCTATTTAGAATAGCAGATAATGCCATTAAGGGGATTTTACAACCCCTTCAGGATATCATATATTTGATTCAATATTCATTATTAGGTATACAACAGAATTTTGTCATGCTAAATAAGATTGGATGTAACTAATTTATTTTGAAAGGTTTCACACACAAACTTTTCCTTATAAATAAAAAATTTGTTAAATTTGGAGAATTATTTTTCTAGATGCATCCACATCTTTTACTCAATTCCTACCCAACCTTTACAACTACTTCCTTTACTTAATGCTTCATTATTTATTACCATTTTTTTATTCATGACAGGATATTAAATTTTTCATTTTCTTTTTTTTAAAAAAATTTCATATGTAAGATTTTACATTAATGAAATAACTTTTTATTTATTTTTTGTTTTATGTAAACTAACTATGAAAATTATTATGCTATTTCTAATTTTCATACAAAATTCTATGATTAATAATATTTTATAGTTTTATATTACTTTATCTATTAATTAAAATAATGAGAAGCAGTACCTTTTAAAATATTTGATGATACTATTTTTATTTTCCACAATTTCACAATTTAATAATACTATCCAATTGATTCATTTGTTTTTATTAAGTGGTGAAATTAGAAAATATTTTGTTAATTTACTTGTGAAGCTCAACTTTTTATAGTGAAATTTTTGTCAATCAAAATATTTTTAAATTAATGATAATAAAATTTCAAACTATCTTTTAACTATTATTAAAGTGGGAGAATCATTTGATTTAATGGGCTTTTCATTACATTTTTAAATTGGTTTAAAAATATTAAATAGAAAATTGCGAGAAAATATGCATAATTATAGTTAACTTTAAATAATTTTCTATATTTGTATTTCGTAAAATTATATATAATTTTAATGTTATTATATATAAAAATATTATTTTTACATATTATTTTAATATTTGTTAGTTGCACAAACTAGATTATGCCTTAAACACTAGATTGGATAATGGAGTGTCACGTATGTTATTTAAATGATAGTATTATAATAACATATAGATAGTACTAATTCATTATATAAAAATACTACATCTATTTTATTCATTACATTTTACACATTATTGGCAAGAATAATAACTTATAATCTGATTTTATTCCATCACTTTTTTAATTTTTTTGTTTTTGTGTGCAATTTTGCGTTAGTAACCAGACAACATGTTTATAACTTTTACAATATTTAATAGTACTACTATTTTTTTTCTCGAAGTACTTTTTTAACTTAATATTTCAATTCATAGTTCTATTATAATAACTAATTCACTTCAGGTGTCTTATCAAGTTTTAATAATAATTCATCTCATACAATAAAAACTACTATTGACTCTATTTCATGATCATTCATATAATTAAAGATGATGATATTTTGAAATATTATTTAGAAAATGAGAGAGTATAATATAGTTATTTTAGATAGCATTATACTAATACTTTGATAGTAGGTTTCTTTGTATTTCATCGTAATGTTTATTTTCTATTACAATTTTGTCGATAATGTCACATTAGTAAAATCTAATATAATTTTTTTTATTTCTTATGTGTGAAATTGTCTATATTCATTTATGCTTTGATTTTTTTAATGAAATTGATATAAAAGACTTATAATAGCTTCTATTATATAAGAGAATACTATTTGAATACTTAATTGTACTTCTTTTCATATTCCTCAATAATATCATAATATTTTTTACCAACAAGTATAAAATTACTAATGCAATATATGTTTCATTACTAAAAGTTATTTTGATATGATACATGTTATCTATTAATATCATTAATTTAGTGTCTCATAAAATTACTTGATGGACCTCTCATAAAATTTAGAATTAATCAAGTTGATATAATAGAGTCAATAGTAGTTTTTATTGTATGAGAGAATACTGTTTATATATCTTATTGTACTTTCTTCTATATTCTATAATACTATCGTATTATTTGTTTTGTCAACCAAAATTACCATTTTAGTATCTGTTTCATTATAAACATTTATTTGGTAATAATATAGGCAATTTGACATTATATTTAATTTAATTTAGAAAATACTAAGATCTCTCATAAGAGGATAGTACATTGTAGTCATTTTAGTAATACTATGTTGATATTTTGATAGTAGGTTTCTATACTTTATATAGTATAATTTTATTATTTATTAATATTTTAGCTAATAATTTCATGTGATTAATGACCTATAATGTAATTTTATGTCTATGTTTTGTTTTTCATTTGTTTATGTTTAATTATGCATTGATTTTCTTAATCAATTTGACACAATTAAACTGGTAGTACCTTTTATTGTACAAGAGAATACTATTTAGATATCTCATAGTACTTTCTTCATATTCCATAGTACTATCATATTTTTTTTTTGCATCACAAAATTACTATCCAAATATCTATTTTTATTTAAAAAAAAGTTATTTTGTGATGATACAGATAATCTAATTGTACATATGATACTACTTGGATAAGGAATAGTTCATTTTAGTTACTTTGGACAATACTATGTTGATATTTTGATAGTACATTTCTTTGCCTTATAGTACTATTTTATTGTTTATTAGTATAATTTCGCTTCAAGTGTTATAAATAATCCGCATTATCAAATTACTTGAGATTTTTTTTTGTAAGTTAAATTACTTGAGACATCAATAAAGATTATTTATTTGTCTTAATTTTGAAATTATCATTTATTTGATTTTAAACTAGGTTTGCTTCTTTTAAAAATGTACAAAATAAAAAAAAATGATAAGGCAACCTGTTATAACAGGTTTACAAGCAAATGATAGAATTATTACTATGTAACGATTCTCATCATTGTTCAGTGAGGTGTCAACGATTAGTATAATCATCCAATCATATTGAATGATTGGAGCAAGATTTAATTTTTGTAATTGTTCTTTTATAAAAATTTATACAATTTTTATCTATTTTAGTGAGTTGTAGCACAATTATAAAAAATGATTATTCACTTTAAAAGCATAAAATAAATTTTTATATGATTAAGTTGACATTATCATACTTTTTTGTGTATTTTGCACAACTTTGGCATATATCAATTTACCTTCTACATAATTAGAAAATAGTATTAGGGTTAGTTGAAAACCCATAGGTAGAAGGGTTGATAGTGGCGTTGATTTTAACAACAATGATTTAGATATGATTTTAGAATAAGTAATATGCCTAGCAATGAATTTTCCCAACCTTGCACATATTGCCACTTTGAGCTATAAATTTTGAAGGCCTTATATATAGTCAAAGTATGAATTTAAGCCAAAAAAAAAAATCTTGATTTCATCTAGTATAATTTGTGATAACTGTATCATTATTTTATGATATTTTGCATTTAGAACTTGTCTCACCTTATTTTGACATCTACATCATGATTTATAATATCTTGAACAAGTATTATACAAATTAGGAGCACTGTGGCCATTTTTGAAATCCCTCATAATCTACCTAACAAAATTGCATGATTTTTGCTCTCAAGTTTCATGTATTCACTAAGATTTGTTTATGAATTTTTTTTCATATTTTAAATCATCCAATCAATATATCTGAGCATAGCTTAATTAGTCATTTGTTAGAATTTATTTGGTTCATTTATGATGTTTTGAATTTAGTTAGCTTTAGGTAGTCTTATTATTTTCTTCTCTTAGAATTAATGTGAGTCCAATACTGAGACATAGAATTATATAATTTTTTAAATTTTCATTTCTATTTTTATGTTGAGTATTCTATTTACCTATTATTTATTTTATAGAACATACACGTGTGCGGGGGTTTGAGTTCTGATACTTTTTCAAGGAAGGCTCGAAATTAAACCATTTTTCATTTATGTGCTATTTTATCATGTTAAGTTTTAAATATTTTATCTATTTTTAAGTTTGGTAAGTAATTATGCTATCATTAATCAACTCATATTTTGACCTTAAAACTAAAAGAATAAAATTAAACACATATTTGCTTTCATCAGGTATGAAAGGATGGTTAGGGTACATTACGTCTATTTAGCTTTCCCTTCCATAACTAAACACTTGAACTCAAATAACAGTTTTTTGAAGATCCAGAGTCATCCATGTAAATGGTTTAACTGTAAGAGAATGAACTAATAATTTTTATTTTGATAACTTAATACGACTATAACATAATATAATGTAGCACAGGGGCGAAACTAGCATATAGTGAGGATGGGCACTTGCTTCCCCCTCAATTTTGGAAAACTATAAATTAGCCTTTAAGTAAAATTTGTAACTTTTAGAATTTATTTCACATTTGCTCCCTTGAACTTTTTAAAACTTCATTTTGTTCTCTACATTGCCCCCTTGAATTTTTTAATATTCTCTTCATTCTTTAAATTATTACTATAGAATTAAAAGTTTACCTTAATTCTCGGTCAAAATTGAAAAATTCAATATAGGGATAGAAAAATTTTGAAATTTATTGAAGTTAAATACAAGAATACAATTTTAAATCATTCGTCACCATTACATATCAGAGCGGCTGCACCCACTACCCTTAGGGTCCTGGATTCAATTATGGTGTAGCAATTCCAATAAGCTGGATGTGCTCCTATGAGCAGCTATCCTAAAATATTTTTGATAAAAATTTTGAACCCAATATTAATTTTTTGGCCAACAAATTGTGACATTTCCCAAGTCCCATTTTATTTATTTATATTTATTTTTTATTTATATTTCTTTTATTTTAATTGAACAAAACAAAAAATCAAATGGAATAGCTTCTTATAAAACGGAATAGCACCATTGGAGAACAATTTTTATTTACATTTACCATTTTCTTGTTACAAAATTGGCCGCACAACAATAATTCTAGAGGTCTTCAAGTTCAAGCAACTAATACAACAAGATCCTATCATGAATGAGTTCATTGTTGACGAGTAGGCTAAATTAGCTACCTGGCATAGCCATACAACATTTTTTCTTTGTTCCTATTCTAAGATTGGTTTTAGGAGTTAACAACATAGTTGAAGGAATTAAATCCACACACAAAATAAATTAATATTTGATATAAGAGAAAATGACACAAGGATGGAGGAGCTACGGCACAACGTTTTTTATTTATCAAAACCTCACCATAATTACACTTTTAAGCAATAACAAACTTGGGAGGCAAAGCCCTTCTTCTTTTTTACCACCTAAAAACTACAAGACACAGCACATATACATAGCAAAAGCACTGACATAGACTTTAGGGTAATGATATTTTTTTCTTAACAAACGATAATTTTATGAGATTAAGTAAAGATTTTACAGAAGGCAACTGCCTTAGGTCTTGTATTGCCGCATGGAGCAGCCAAACTGGAAAACAATCTTTCCAGCAAACATTCGTACTTAATCTAGATGCAAATTTGGCTAATAAATCCCCCACAGAGTTGCTATCCCTTTTAACAAAAGAGAAAGAAACTTTAAAAAGGAAAGATTTCAAAACCATATTGTCTTCTAGAATAGGATTGAGATGTACATCATTAGTGCAATTGCGATTAATCTTATTGATGATACCTTGACAATCAAAATTAATAATTATCTTGTTCCACCCTTCAACTCTTGAGAGCATTGGTGCTTCTCTAATTGTCCAGGCCTCTTCCATCAATATATTATCAGTAAAAGTATCCACCATATCCCAAGCAGCAATCATTTCACCTCTATGATTTCTACCAACAACGCCTCTTCTGGTTTTCTGTGAAGCTTTATGGACTGCAGCATCTATATTAATGCAAATAACTCCAAGATCAGGTTGGTCTCCAGCTATTTCTTATCCTGTCAAAAAATTGTTGTGTCGGATTCCTCTCCCTTCTGGTGTCATTGTAGTTATCAAACTCATTCCACTCTGCTACAGCTTTATTAATGATCTTCAATTCCTCCTTGCCTTTCCTGTTGAAATTCCAATTATTCCTTGCTTTCCATATATGCCACAAGATATTGACTGTCAAAGCAATGTGTTTCTGTCCTTCCTCTCTACAAACTACATCACACAATTCGGTTCACCAGTGCCAAAAATTGTTCCTAAATTCGTTTAACCCATCCCATTGCAAAGGAGAAAATCTCCAAATTTTTTCAGCATTTTGATAGAAAAACAAGGTATGCTCTAATGTTTCAGCACCACAACCACATAAATTACATATTGGATCCCCAACTCCTGTCCTGTCCTTAATTACTGCATTAACTGGCAGAATATTATGGAGACATGCATTTCCACACAAAGTGCTTGAGTTTCTGCTTCAATTTTAATCCCCACAGTAAAACATTTCCAGAAGGAAAAACCATGTGCATTCCTACTGGACTGTAAATGGTGACTGCTATTCACATTTTGAGATTCTTTAATCCTCTTTGCTTCACAATAACCTGATCTAACAGTATAGACCCAGATTGAGAATTAATCCACACCAATTTATCAGGTCCACCCATGTATCTCAATAGTATTTGAACGATACACTTCACTTCTTCACTGCAAAAAAGTTGTCTAAGTACGGCCTCGTTCCACCTTTTTTGGTTAACTAATTGCTAACACAAAGGATGTCACAATGCCCAGGTATCGCAGATTGAATTCTTCCATCATTCCATCCCATAACCCATCTGTCTTCCCAGATTCTTATAGTTTTCCCATCTCCACTCCTTTTCCTAATTCCTTCCTGTTGGCCCCAAAGCAATCTAAGAGGAGGGGGTGAATTAAGTTTCTTAAAAATTAATTTGTAAATGATGCACAAATAAAAAATTTTACACTAACAAGTAAGTTGATAGCAATATGCTAAATTAATTAAGCATAAAATGTATAGAATGAGTAAAGAGGAGAGAGATTAAACAAACAACACTCCCAAACTAGCAAGTTTGAAGTAATAATCCACTAAAATGCTCTTTCAAATTTGGTGAGTCAATAATCCCAATTGTACATAAAGTAAGATTACCCTTACTTACACTAATTCTCTTTAGTTGAGCCAAGAATTTTATACTCAACCTCACTTTTGTACAAGTTTATCACTCCACTCAGTGCTTTTGAATAGCACTCACAAGTACACACTAATACAATATCACTAAATAGCTAATTTGTACTCAAATTGCTATTTTACTTGCTTGTATTCAATGTGTAAGTTTTTATAACAAAATACAGATGGCATTTATAAATGCAATAAATCAGCTCCCAATCACTTCCTAACAGCTAAGTAATAAATACTGAGAAACTAGCCGTTATAAGTTTCGGACGTCCGAGATCTTTATTAAGCGTTCGAAAAAGCGTCCGATCAGCGATATCATAGAAAGTTGACATCTTCATTCGGATGGCCGAGGATGCATCTGTTCCTACATCTGAACCAAGTAAATGGATGAGTCTGACCCTCGGACAGAGTAGTGCGTCCAAAAAGATTTAGTGCTAGTCCAGGGTTGCTCTTCCTTTGGACAGTTAGGAGCGACTGATAAAATTTCCTTCGGATAGTCAAGTGCATCCGTTGTAAGTGCCTCAGAATCTTGCTCTCTGCCTGACCTTTTGGACAGTGTGTTGCGTCCGAGATAATTCTGTTTGGACGAAGTTCTGCATCCGACCAATTTTATTTTGTTCGGACGATGTGCAACGTCCGAAAATCCTGTTATGAGCAGATAAAACAGAATTCCTACACAACTTAAGTTCAAATTGTTAGATTGTAGTTGTCATTATCAAAACCAAGATTGTAGGTCAACAATCTTCCCATTTTTTATGATGACAAATCATAGGGCAAAGCAAACCTTTTATACCCAATCATAGCTCAAATAATTAATCCAACAAGCATAACGAATCCATCAACCATAATCAATTAAACACACAATCATAAGCAATCAACTCTATTTCTTTCCCTATTGGCATCATCAAAACAAAACAAGCTCCCTCTCAGAGGATGCTCCCCCTTTCGTAAACCACAAGAAGGGATAAAATAAAGGTAAAAAGAGCACCATCAAATAGAAGAAATAGTCAAAAAAATACATCCAAGTTCAAAAAAATGTAATTTAAGTTCAAACACATGAATTCAATGATAACCAAAGCAAATGTATTCGAAAAGAAGTAAACTAGGGGGTTGAATCTAAATCATTTTTCTTCTTGGAGCACTCCTCGCTTTTGCGCTTTTTAGTAGGCAAATCATCATCTGTAACCTCACTGTCATGTTCACTTAGATCTTGAGGATCACGGCTTTGCATGATATAATTAAATATGTCATCAATATCTTCATCATCATCGTTAACTCTAGGAACAGTGGATTTCTCAGGATGGGTTGCACCAACCAGATCTTCATGTGCTTTGGGCTATGTGATCAGATGGTCGATATCTTCAATGTCGCCATCGTCGCTATCGGAAGAGAACTCGAGAATGTACTGTGACTTGAGCTGAGGAAAACATTCCGAGACTTAAGACTTCTTGAATAATGGTTTGTTTGGTCTCCAACCTTTTCAATTTTTGAAGTGTGTAGCGTTAAAAAGTGCTCATTTGATTGCTGAGATTTGTGACAAGTGAGCACAGTTGTGAAAGGGAGGGTTCTGAGGAGGGAATATGTGAGAAATGAGGCAGTGAAGGTGTGGAAGAGGATGGTTGAGGAGGAGGGAGTGGGGTAGTGCATGTCCTGAACTTGAAGCATGTTCTTTGGATTTTCCAATTTCATAATCAGCCTTAGTGAACCATTTGTCATTAAAAAAAACACTAACCTTTACGTTCAATGTAAGCTTTATTGGAATGTGGGGGATATTGTTTTTTTCCAGTAAAAAGGATATCGAAATTATCGAAACTTTAGTTAAGAACTTTCCAAAAAAAATGTTCCTTCCAGTATACACATACACAGTCAGGAATAATTCCCATAAGGAACAAAATAAATAACCAAAATCAAGTTTGATTCCCTTAAAAACACAATAGAATAAATACAATTGCATTTTCCCGGCTCAGTACGATGTCCATCAGTAGGTAATAACAATTTGTAACCAATGAGTACAAAATATTGAGATCAGGACTAAGCAAAGTGGTTTTGGCATCCGAAGCCTATTTAAAATTAACATGAAAATTTTGTTTTACTTCCTTGATGTCAAATCGAGTATCAACAGCAGGCCATTTAACTAAAGAAAAGGAATATGAGATTTCATCGGAATGAAGAACTTCATACTCAAAAATTGAATTAATGACATTGGAAGTAAATTCAAGATTGATGTGATTCATAGGAGAAACTAAGGTTCGAACAGTTGAACCTTTGCGAAGATTAGCAGTGAATTGTAATACCATATCATGATAAACATGCAAATCAAGATGAATTAAATTCCCTGATTTTTGTTGTTCAAAACAATCCTTGATAAAAGGTAAGTTTAATTCATCAAACAAGCTTTGAGAAACAGGACGTTGCACTATAATGGATTTGCTAAGCAAAGAAGTGTACCTATCAGATGCCTTGGCATCAATGAATTTAGGCAACGTGGGATTTGACGTAGGTTGAGGATTTGTTGATATTTGGCTTTGTACTGGAGGCTTTCCCTTTGATTTCTTGCCTTTGGTGCCCGTTGAAGATCCTCCACGCGAACAAACCATTTTGAATCAAAGAAGAAGTTAGAGAGTGTAAAAATGAAAGTGAAGGTATTTTAAGAAATTAAATGAATGAGGATGTTAATAAGGTGAGAAGAGTTCAAATGTGGTAGGTGAAGAAATAGGAAGGTGAATTTCTTGATGAATTTCAGAGAAAAAGGATGAATTGAAGGAATTTGGTGATTTTCTCCTATTTCGCCAGAGTTAGGGTTCGGTGGGGTTGGAATGTCCGAAAAGGGGAAAGTGAAAGGTTTTAAATGAATAGAACAATCGTTCAGACATCCGTCGACGATTGATATATTTCCAATCTTGCATTCGATCTCAGATGAACGGACGGCCGAAATTATAAATAGTGCATCCGAAAAAATGTCGGGCGGTTGTGATTGTCCGTTCAATTTTCCAGAGAGTTTGGTGAAAAAAGGGAACGATTCAGACCAAGGGAATTGTCTGAGACAAAAAGTAAGAAAAATAGGGAGTTCAAACGGGTATTTTTGTCCAAAAGAATAGAGAGCTTAGGACGCACATTTCCATCCAAAAACACAACTCACAAATTTTTGAAATCGATAATGCCTAAGCAAATTTTGAGAGATTCAAAACGATCCAAGAGTAAAGGTTTAGTAAAAATATCAGCCAATTGATCTTTTGTGCAAACAAATTGAACACAAATTTCCTTTTTGCCAACAAGATCTTTTATAAAATGAAGCTTGACATCAATATACTTTGTTCTAGAATGCCAAAAACAGATTTTTAGTGATATTAATTGCACTAGTATTATCACATCTAATAGGCAATGAAGAACACACACAATAAAAAATAACACATAAATCTTTTAAAGTATGTTTCATCCAAAGAAGTTGAGCACAAAAATTTTCTGCAGTAATATATTTGGCTTCTGCCGTAGATAGAGAGGTAGAATTTTGCTTCTTACTAAACCAGGACACCAAACAGTTACCCAAAAAGTGACACATATCACTAGTACTTTTTTCTATCAATTTTACAACAAGCAAAGTCAGCATCCAAGTAACTAATCAAATCAAAACTAGTGGATTTAAGATACCAAAGACCAAAGTTCAACATCTCTTTCAAGTATCTAAAAATTCTTTTTATAGCAATTAAATGTGATTCATTAGGACAAGATTAAAATCCAGCACAAAGACAAACGACAAACATAATATCTGATCTACTAGCTGTTAAATAAAGTAGGCTTTTAATCATACCTCTATGATATTTTTCATCAACACAATTACCTCTTCATCATTTTCAAGCTTGGTTGAGGTGCACATTGGCATTCCAACTTGTTTGTTTCAATCCTCCATTCCAAAGCACTTGAGATGCTCCTTTGTGTACTTGATTTGTGTGATGAAGGTTCCTTCTTCTATTTGGTGAATTTGAAGTCCAAGGAAGAATTGTAATTTTCCCATCATACTCATTTCAAATTCCTTTTGCATTAAGCAAGAAAATTCCTTGCACAAACTTTCATTAGGAGCTCCAAAAATAATATCATCAACGTAAATTTGAACAACCAACAAATCATTAAGACTAGTTTTGGTGAAAAGAGTAGTATCAACAACACCCCTTTTGCAACCACTTTCAATCAAAAAATCACTTAATCTTTCATACCAAACACTAGGAACTTGTTTAACCCATATATCTTTGATAGTTTGAAAACATGTTTGGAAAATCTTTATTCTCAAAATCGGGGAGGTTGTTCAACAAAAATTTCTTGATCAATGAAATCATTTAAAAAAGCACTTTTGACGTCCATTAATAATTTGAAATTGTTAAAGCTTGCATATGAAAGAAACATGTAATTGAATAGATCCTAAACCAGCAATGGGTGCAAAGGTCTCATCAAAATCAATTCCTTCTTCTTGACCATAACCTTTTGCAACAAGTCTAGCTTTATTTCTAATTATCTCACCTTTATCATTTAACTTGTTTCTAAAAATTCATTTTGTTCCTATTAGGGATGGGTTGAGGGTCTTTCAACTAAAGTTCACAAACTGTTTTTCTCGAATTGACTAAGTTCTTCTTGCATATTAAGAATCCAAGATTCGTCATTCAAAGCATCATCCACACGTTTAGGTTCAATGTGAGAAAGTAAGGCATAATTATTACTCAAAGGTTTATGAGAACGAGTTTTTACCCCATCGGACGGATCTCCTATGATTAATTCTTGAGGGTGACTTGAGACAAATCTCCATGCTTTTGGAAGATCTTTTGGAGAATCTTCGTTCTTTTCTCCTTCTTCATCCAAGTAATGAGTACCATCCCCATTGCTTGCCTTGGTCTCTTGATGTTCTTCATGTATAAAAGTAAGCTTTTCAAGTTTCTTTTGCACACCTACATCTTCATCTTCACAAACATTTCTTGAAATAACATCATTAGCCTCATCAAATATAACGTGTACAACTTCTTCAATCAAAAGAGTTCTTCTATTGTATACTTAGTATGCTTTCTTGTCACTAGAATATCCTAAAAAAATCTCTTCATCTGATTTTTTGTCAAATTTTCCAAGATTCTCTTTAATTTTTAAAATAAAATATTTACAATGAAAAACATTGAAATAGCTCACAATGGGTTTTTTGCAAAACAAGAGTTCATAAAATGTTTTGTTTAAAATAGGCCTCAAAAGAACCCAATTCATAACATAACAAGTTGTGTTAATGGCTTCGGTCCAAAAATACTTTGGTAAGTCAGACTCACTAACCATTTTTCTAGCGGTCTCTTGAAGTGTTCTATTTTTCCTTTCAACAGCACCATTTTGTTGAGGCATTCTAACAAGCGAAACTTCATGCGAAATATCGTTGGGATCACAATTCCGAACTCAAAAAAACCTCCAAATTTAAATTCAGCTCCATTATCACTTCTCAAGTGAATAATTTTCAAAT
Source organism: Cinchona pubescens (assembly GCA_025175665.1). Taxonomy (NCBI): domain Eukaryota; kingdom Viridiplantae; phylum Streptophyta; class Magnoliopsida; order Gentianales; family Rubiaceae; genus Cinchona; species Cinchona pubescens. Next base: position 1,299,753 of record JANKKI010000143.1, read on the forward strand.
TTAGCAAATTTTGTATTTTGAAAAACAATTTTACGAAATTTTCAATGGCTTCATTTTTGTGAACAAGAAATAATACCCAAATATACCTAGAATTGTCATCAACAATCACAAAAGCATATTTACTACCACAAAGACTAGCATGTTGAGTTGGACCAAACAAGTCCATATGCAATAATTCCAAAGGTTTAGAAGTAGACACACAATTTTTTGGTTTAAAAGAAATTTTAACTTGTTTACCAAATTGGCATGCATCACATATTTTGTTTTTCACGAACTTTAATTTTGGCAAACCTCTTACCAATTCTTTCTTAGCGAGATTTTCAATTAAATCCATGTTGAATGACAAAGCCTTCAATGCCAAAGCTAAAGATCAACTATAGAAGTGGTTAAACACTTTACATTGCCTCCACCAATATTATCAAGATATATCACATATTAACATCAGTATTCCTAGTACCTTTAAATAAAACAGCAAAATTTTTATCAAGAATTAAACATTTATGCTTGGTAAAGAACACATATAGATTTTTATCACATAATTCGCACACACTTAAGAGATTGTAATTTAAATTATCAATTAGAAGCAAATTTTTAATCAAAGTCTCACCATTTTTAGCTACATCAACAATGCCAATTGATTTTGCTTTCATGTTATCCCCAAAAGTCACCTTTCCACTATTTTTGGACTTGAGATTGGTGAAGAGAGATGCATCACTGGTCATATGTCTTGAGCACTAACTATCTACGAACCATTGAGCATTTTTGGTGATGTTCAATACCTACACAAGAAATTAGGTGATAACTTTTGGTACCCACATTTTCTTGGGTCCATAAGAGTTAGTAAATTGGCTACAAATTCATCTAGTATTTATTCCAAGTTTTTCATTTCTCTTGACATAACAATTATTTTTCACATGTCCATATTGTTGGCAATAGTGCGAGTCTGCAAATAATATTCTTATTTTCATATAAAGAAGATTTCAATTTTACAAAACATAAGTCATTCCTTCTAAAAGACAAAGTTCTTGTTGATCAACATATTTCTATTCTTTGTTATATCAACAATATTTTCCCTTTTTCTATGCAAGAGAACATCAAAATCACCCAATCTTTTCTTCCAGGAGGCTTGTTCTTCCTTGATCTTTGTTTTCACATGCATTATTTTCTCTAAATCATAGTTTTCTTGTGATAACTTATTGTTTTCATTCACAAGTTTGGAGTTAGTATTTAATAAGATATTTGTTTCTTTGACTAACTCCTTATTTCTAACATATGATTCCTTTAAGCTATCATGCAATTTTAAAATGAAAACTTCAAGATCATCATCATCGTCATTTTCATCATTAGAGTCATAAGTAGTTGTTACCTCATCATCACCAATGGCCATAAAGGCCATTTGTACTGATTCCATTTCTTCTTCAACTTCTCCTTTGGAGTTGCAATCACATCCCATGTGATTTGAAATTGTTGAAGCAGGGCTTCCTTCGTTTCTTCCTCTTCTTGGAAGAACACTCATTTGCAAAGTGTCCGGATTGACCACATTCAAAGCATTTTTCATTTTGCTTCTTAATTTCATTCTTGGTCTTCCCTTTGAAATTATTTGAGTTGATTGTTCCTCATTTTCTCATTCTCCGTTTGTTGATGTAGTGTTTAAGGAATCATTTGGTGATGACTGCAAGATCACCTTCATTAAGATCTTCATATTCTAAATTGATGGAGCGATTTCCATCTTCTTCTTGAACGGTCTTCAAGGCCATGGTTCTCTTTGGTCTTGCTTCTTCATCATCCACCACTTTAACTTTGAGCTTCAATTCATATGAAGTGAGAGAGTTTATCAATAATTTAGATATGGAATTTAAGTTCTTTTCTTCTCTATAGCAATAGTTTTTGCCTCCTATTCTTTGGATAGAGCATTCAAGATTTTTCTATTCTTCTCACCCAAAGAATTATAGCAATTCCTTCCCAAGGCTTCAAAATCCTTAATGATATTATTGAATCTACAATACATTTTATCAATATTTTCATGTGGTTCCATTTTGAAAGACTTATACTTGGCAACAAGTAAGGATTTCTTTTGTTTTCTAACATCATCGCTCCCTTCATGAATTTATTTCAATTTGTCCCAGACTTCCTTAGCTGAAACACATCCTTTGACATGAGTTGACTCGTTAGCATTCAAGGCATTGTATAGCACATTCATGACTTTAGCATTTGAAGTCAAGTTTACTTTATCTTGTGGAGTAAGCTCATCCCTTGTTTTTTTCTTCTTCTATTTGTGTGATCATCAATAATGGTGGATTTAAAAGGACCTTTATTGACAACATACCACAAGTCAATATCAATAGATTGCAAAAAGTTTTTCATTCTATCTTTCCAACTAATAAAGTTCACCCCATTAAACATAGAAGGTCTTGTAATAGATTGACCTTAAAAAAATAAAGCATTATTGGTTGCCATAGCTTGCAAAAGATATTTACTCAAATGCAATTTAAGCAAAATAAAGAGACCAATGCTCTGATACCAATTGTTGGCCCCAAAGCAATCTAAGAGATGGGTGAATTAGGTTTCTTAAAATTAATTTGTAAATGATACACAAATAAAATCTTTTACACTAACAATTAAGTTGATAGCAATATAATCAATTAATCACAAAATGTATTGAATGAGTAAAGAGAGAGAGAGATTAAACAAACAACACTCCCAAGCTATCAAGCTTGGAGTAATAATCCACTAAGATGCTCTTTCAAATTTGGTGAGTCAATAATCCCAATTGTACACAAAGTATGATCACCCTTGCTCACACTAATTCTCTTTAGTTGAGCCAAGGATTACTCAACCTCACTTTTGCACAAGATTATCACTCCACTCAATGCTTTTGAATAGCACTCTTAAGTACATATTAATACAATATCACTAAAGAGCTAATTTGCACTCAAATTGCTATTTTACTTGCTTGTATTCAATGTGTGAATGAAGTTTTTGTAACAAAATACAGATGGGTTGGCATTTATAAATGTAATAAATCAGCTCTCAACTACTTCCTAACGGCTAAGTAATAAATACTGAGAAACTAGCCGTTATAGGTTTTGGACGTCCGAATTTTTTATTAGGCGTCCGAATAAGTGTTCGATTAGTGATATCATGGAGTTGACATCTTCGTTTGGAATGCGAAGTTGCATCCATTCCTGTGTTTGAACCAATTAAATTGATGAGTTCGACCCTCGGATAGAGTAGTGCATCCAAAAGGTTCAGTGCTAGTCTAGGGTTGCTCTTCCTTCGGATAGTCAAGCGAGTCTGTTGTAAGTGCCTCAGAATCTTGCTCTCTACCTGACCTTTCGGATGGTGTGTTGCGTTCGAGACAATTTTGTTCTGTTCAGACGATGTGCAGCTTCCGAAAATCTGTTATGAGCAGATAAAACAGAATTCCTACACAACTTAAGTTCAGATTGTTAGATTGCATTTGTCATCATCAACAAGAACCAAAATTGTAGGTGAACACTTTCTCCATTAATCAATTAGCACTTTGAAGGCTTTTCTAGATCCACAAGGCACGGCCAAATCTTTTAGCATCCCAGAAGGAAGAGTTAGGAAAATATTTCCCTTTCAAAATTTTGCTAACCATCATATTCGTTTTAGTCACAATTTTCCAAATCTATCTAGCTAGCAGAGCCATATTAAGCCATAACAAATCCTTGAAACCCAACTCCCATTTCTTTTGACATCTGATAAATTTTCCCACTTAGCCAATGAATCTTCTTGTCTTGAACATCATTGCCCCACCAGAACAAAGCCATTTTTGAAGAGATATCCCTACATAACTTTTATGGGATTTTGAAACAAGCCATAGTATGATTAGGAATTGAGAAGATAACTGACTATAGTAAAATCTTCTTTCCAGCTTGGTTCAAAAATTTTGCTTTCTAGTTCTGCAATCTCTTTAAAATTTTCTCCTTTATGTAGCTCAAAATTTGACACTTAGACTACAAATTTTGCCAACAACCAAAGGAAGACCATGGTATTTTCTTTGTTTCACTACCTTCATGTTCCCCAATTGATCCATTACCTTCCTAACTTGATCAGGATTAGTATTTTTACTACAAAATACAGAGCTCTTCTCACAGTTGATCAACTGACTAGAAGCTCTTCCATAACACATCTAGATCTTCAAGATCTACCCAGCATCATCCTCATTGACTCTACAGAAAATAAGAGACTCATCTACAAAAAAAAAAAAAATGAGAAAAAACAGGACCTTTCCTGGCAATTTTCATTCCTAACAGCTCACCCTTAAGAACAGCTTGATTAAGTAGATTAGTCAACCTCTCAGCACAAAATGTGAAGAGGTAAAGGGATAAGGGATCACCTTGCTTAATACCTCTTGTAGGAATAATATAACCATACTTCTCCCGATTAATATTAACATAATAGGTGACAGAAGAAATGCAGCTTTGAATCCAAGAAATCCACTTAGGAGAAAAACCCATCTTAGCCAAAATCCTCCAAAGCAAAAAAAGCCACTCTACTCTATCATAAGCTTTAGACATATTAAGTTTTAAAGCCATATAACCCTCAGTACCAGTCATTTTATTGTTAAGACAGTGCATGAATTCATGAGAAACAAAAATATTATCCAAAATTTGTCTGCTGGGAACAAAGGTGGACTAATTAAGGCTTATATAGTTATGCAACACAAGCTTGAGTCTAGCAACCAAGATTTTAGAGATGATTTTATAAATAGCGTTGCACATAATATAGGTCTAAAGTTAGCTACAGAGATTGGATGATCAATTTTAGGAATCAAAGATATCAAGGTTGCATTAGTGGCTTTTAACACACTACTAGAGTCAAAGAAACTCTTGACAGCTTTAACAGCATCTACTCTAACAATCTCCCAGAAATTTCGAAAGAAAATGGGGGACATACCATCTGGACCAAGAGACTTATATGGATGCATGTAAAAAACAGCCTCTTTAATCTCAGTTTTGGTTACAGGTTTTGTTAGTTTATCATTCAGTTATACATTTGATCTGTAATAGTTTTATGAATTCCATGAAGTATTTCCTCAAAATCCTCAAGCTGAGAAGTAGTGAAAATTTTGTAGAAATACTGGATGATCTCCTGCTGAACATCATGATAAGGACTACACCAATCCCCATTAACTTTCCGCAGCTTAGAAATTTGATTCATCCTTCTCCTTTCTGAAACAAAAGCATGGAAGAACTTACTGTTTTAGTGTGTATAACTCTATCTTTATCCCTCTCTGTTAGCCAAGTAACTCTGGCTTTTTGACACCAGAAAACCTTTTCCTTCTTGTAGGCTAAGCTCAATTCTCTCTTCAAATTAGTAAGGGTTTTCCTTTTATTCTCACAATTTCCCTCCTTGACTTCCTTAATTCTTGTTTTGATCAACTGAATTTCTTTAGCAACATTAAATTTCAGTGATTTTTTCCAGTTAAGCAACTTAATTCTATAAGCAGTAATTTTCTTTTGCACTCTAAATAACTTGGAATCTTGAGCATCCTCATCCCAAGCCTGGTTTAATAACTCATTCCACCTCATTGTAGAATAACCACTTCCTGTCAAAACAAAATCTTCTCTTCTTTTTAAGTTGAATAGGCTCAGTATCAAGTAATAACATGCAATGGTTAGAGGCTTCTTGTTCTATATGTGTAACCTTAGTTTTGTCAAACAAAGTTATCTATTCAGCCACACACATCATTCTACCATGCCTCTCCTTCACGTCTCTATTAGCTTCCCAGTTATTACTCCTAGTCCAAGGTTTCCCATCAAAGCCTAAATCAACAAGCTGGTTACTGTGAGTGAAATTCCTGAAATCATTGAAAGTCCAATCCTCCCTTATATTACCACCCATTTCTCATCATTAGAAATTATACCATTAAAATCCCCATTCCTGATCCAGTACTTACCCCATAAATCTTTCCTAGCACTAAGAGTATTCCACTTCCTCTTTCTTATCTGTCCATCAGTACTACTACATATACAAATATGTTCCATCATTTTTCTCCATTTACTTTTTCAACTAGCTTAGATGTCAAACCGAACTTCAAGACTAAAATTAGTGAAGAGCACTCTAACCACATTTGTCTCCTTTTTCCAGATTACTGCCAAACCCCCAGACCTCCCTATAGGGTCCATAACAAAAAAGCCATCATATTAAATCTTTTATTTTACCTTATTCAAAGTTTTTATTATTTTTTGTTTCACACAAAAAGATACAAGAAAGATTTAAGTCTGATACACTCTTTAAGTTGGGGAACAATCAAGGAGCTCCCCGCTCCTCGACAATTCCACAAGAAAACCTTCATTTAAACTGGGGAGCCCTATTAAGGGAGGATCCACCACCTTACTGAGTATCCAGTTCTCTTTCAATGATATTGCCACAGTTCATTTTGTCAAAATGCCACTATTGCCCTCACCAAGCCTATTCACTTTGCTCATCCCAGAAAAAAAGCACTTCTCTTCCAATATGGAATTATCTTTCCCGGCACACACGACCAAACACCTATAACTACCAAGCAAAGGAAAGCTCGTGCTCAGACACTTGTTGATACTAGAAACAACAACCAATTACGCCTGATTCAACAGCCACAAACTACTGCAAAAAATCGCTAGATTCCAAAAAATGCCAAAGAATCCCCAAAAACACTACCATCATAAAGATCAATAACCACAACAGAACAACACATCACCAGGTAAATATTCAATAGCCAATAATTGTCAAAATTGAAATATATAATCCATAGAAATCATCAAGATTCTGGGAGATGCCCATGACGACGAGGTAGAGGCGAAGTGGTGGGTGAGATAGGGATATCCCTTTGACTCACATTGTCAAGGGTAAAAGATTCCCATTCTTTTTTTTCACTTTTCTGCTAATTTCATTTCTACTATTAGCGTTTATCCTTTTATCAAGCATAAAGAGAAAATAAAAAGGACTTGTTGATTGAATATAGAGACAAAGAGGAATTTTTTAGGGTTCTTTGGCATTTTCGGATTCTATCTAGAAAGGAAATGTTTAGGATTGTGTTAATATATGGTGGAAAGGTTGATTTTTTCCTGCTTAGTCTTGTGAAATTGAGAATAAAGTGTTTGGGCAACTCTCGCATGAGACTTCAGCTTCACTGGTGGCCGGGTGCACTGGTTGGAATAGAAAGCTATTGTCGGATAAAAAAGGATAAAAAATTGTAAGGTGATTATTAACATGGGTGATGTTTTCTGTGAAGGGCAAATATGTCAATTAACTTAAAAGTGATGTGGCAATAAGATATTTACTGTGGAAATATCATTTGCCTAGACTTTAACTAGACAAATAGTAGTATGACACAATTACCTCAATTGAAAGGTAAACCAAAACTTGACCTTTTTGGGAGCTATGATCCCATGCAACTCAAACACAAATCACTTTATGCAATTTCCTAATCATTATATATATATATGTGTATGTGTATGTGTCTATATATATATATATATATATATATATATATATAATTGACGCTGTGTACAATGTATTTATTCATTTTTTTTCTCCCTATCCTACTTGGCAACAAGGATGAGTGCACGCAATTGGAACCATGGGCTCACCCTACTTCTACACACTTTTCTTCTTTACGTCACACAATATAGGCTATACAACAGCTCCTATCTTTTTCTCTCGATTATCTCTCCTGAACAGATTCATCCCCTTCTCCCTATTTTCCTTCATTTGGATAGTTCTCCCAATTGGACAATTCTACAAGGCTGAAAACTTTTTATTTATGATGTGTCAGAAATATGAATCTATATTGATTGACTGCCTCCATTATATTGTTCCTAGCAAATACCACTATTTTGGTTGTGGATTTTCCAAATCATTCCCTCAAAAGATCTGATGGCCATTCATAAGCTAAATTAGTAGAAATACCCGTTAGATTTAATATATTTTATGCGGGAGGGAGCTAATAGCAAGAAGCAGGGAACTAGTGAAACAAGTGGGCGTACGAATTGAATAAAACAACAAATAATTGACTAATGAATTAGGTTTGGTAATTTGTGATAGACACAAGATGAACACAATACATAATTAAAAGGTTAGAATACATGAACCAAATTTTATTATGCTATTATTGGATCAATCCATTTGTGATACGAAATTAAACAACTTAGACTCAAACACGACATGAATATAAATTAGTTAAACATGAATTCGACAGGATAAGAAACATGTCACACTTGACACGACACAATAAAGATATGATTTAACCCATTGACACCCTTGCTGTTAAGTTAGTGAATGAAAGATTTTGATAAAGTGTTACATGAATTATAATTTAATATAACATACTTTAAAATTGTAAATAATAGTTTTAATTTAAAATTATTAAATCCAACATAATAATTAATTTTAAATACTATCTAAAATATTTCAATAATTTTAATAATATGTTCAATGTTGTTAGGAGAACAAAGTTAGTACTACTAATTATTTAACTTGTTTAGTACTACTAATTGTTTGACATGTAAAATAATTAACATTTGAGATTTTAATTTAGATGGTCACAAGTTATTAAACTTGTCAAATAAGTTGGTACATTTCTGGTATTAAAGTAACATGTTCAATGGGTTAAATACGAAGATAATACAAAAATAAACGAGTCAGACACGAATAGAATACAAAATAAATGGGTCAAATACGAATATAATACGATAATAAACAAGTCCAACATGACACGATATAATAAGTATACGGCATGACCTATTAATACCCCTAGACATCATAGCCATGGTTTTCAAAATCAAAATTTTACATAGAATCGACTTGAGCTTATCAAAATTAGATTGTGGAATCAGATCATGGAATCGTAAGATTCTATTAATAATGCCTAAAATAACAAATAATTTTTAACCCAATAAAATACAAAAACTATGATAAAAATTATATCAAATATGAATTCAATATAAAAAATATATATATAATATATTGGCCTATTTTATAACATGTAAGTATAATGAGTCAAGCCATTGCAGGAAATATTATTTCCATTAATAATACTTAAATTTGAGAATTTTCTTAAAAAACCACTAGAATACCAAATAAAATATGTGAAATGTGTATATATATATATAAGGGGACAAATTCATGTTTATACAACTTAAATACACCAGAAATTTCACATATTGCAATCGACGAAATTCAAATAAAATTAATTTTTAATGACTAAATAAATTAATCACTCCTAATTTTTTTTGTACTTTTTGGAAAGATTTTAATTCCTTAAATTTGTCTAATTAATCCCCTTAAGGTTTCCAATTAGATTCTAAATTCTTCCATCATATTTTCCAAGATTGAGTAGACATTCAGTTTACACAAGATATTTATATTTTGAGCCTTTAAAAATACCCTAAGATTATTTTTATTCTGGTATTTAAATTTTAGAAAGTAATACTATATTTTAGGATCCTATTTAATATTTTCATGACTAAAAATACTTTCCAGCTTTATGAATTCCAGGGATTTTATATATTGGTTGTTTTCTTCCTTTCTTTCTTTTTTGTTTGTCGTATTGAGTTTATTGTTCATTCTGTGAATTTGTCTTAGTTCTAATTTTTTAAAATTTTTAGAACGTTGAGGGATGGTTTTGTTTTCTTGATTTAGTTTATTCAGTGTTTTTGTAATATGTTAATTGAAATCAGCACTTGAATCAATGAAAAATAGGATTCTTGATTGAATTGTCATGCCTTGGGATGTGTTTTGTTGGGTTGATTGTATATGGGTTAAGTAACTATTCAAATTGTCTGATCTTAATTTCCTTTCATTAACAAAAAATTTGTTTTTGAATTTTGTCTTTAATTTTATTTTCGGTTTATTTTCAATTTGCTTATCAATTATGTTCGGTAATGGATGATGATGATTCAACAAAGATTGGATTCTATGGGTTGCAAAGTTTAATTTTGATGCGGTGATGTTTCGTGAAACAACCAGTTGTGGTGTCTGAAGTGCCGAATTGCTGTGAGGAATCACAGGAGGAGTTCATTGAAGGCCTGGCTGAAAAAATACAGGGTGTTTCATCTCCTAAAGTTGCTGAATTATTGGCTGCCGGATGTGCAGTGGGGTTAAGGAGCTGAATTGGGGTCGAATGATTTTGTACTTGAAAGTAATGCTCTGTCAGTTATCAAGTCTTTGAATTCAGAGGATCTGTCTTCGTGCTGTCTCATTATGGAGGAAACTAGAACATGGATTTTATCTTTGCATATCTCTTCTGTTGTTTGGATAGGTAGAGCAGGGAATGGTTTAGCCCATTCTTGTGCTTAAATTAGGTAATGATTTCATTAGTAAACAGGTGCAGCTTGATTGTCCACCATCTTACGTGGCAAATATTTAGGTAAACCTGAATTTTTACCTTATTTGTAAATGGGCTCTGTGATGCTGATTAAATTTTAAAAAATCATCTATAACATCAATTGATGTAAGCAAGATTTTTTAAGATCTACAGGTGGATTCAAAAATCGAGTCTACCTAAGTATTTTCTCTTATGTTTTACTTGCTTTCAGGTGGATTTAATTTCTCTATTCAATAAATGATTTTTTCTATCAAAAAAGAAACACTCATAATTAAAATTAATGAGATGATATGATGATTGTCTCCATTTTAAATGTCCTCACAATTTGTATGGGTTGTGTTTGGATTGATAGATTTAAGGAAATATTTAAAAATAACTCATTTCTTGGGGTAATTTGTAGGGTTAAATTCAACTAATTTTAAATTTATCCAAATTAAAAATTGTGAAAAGAAGTATTTTTAATTTTTTTATTTGGGTGAATTTTAAATTTATTTATTTTAACTTTATAAATTCTTTCAATAAATAAATGAATTTAAAATTCTTACTAAGTCCATTTATCCAAACGTAACTATATAGTTTTGCAATTATTGCGCGTTGAAACACGCATGTATAAATTGCCTAAAATAATGTAACCATCTACACGGCCTCACAAACCAAAAAAAAAAAAAAGCCTCACATGTATATACGAATTTATAGCCTCTTAAGATGGGGTAAACCATATTTTGCATTGGTTTTACATTGGTTTTATGATTTTATTCGAATATGGCAATGCCAAAGCACAACTAGATTGGTCAGAGAAGAGTGGTTGAATACTGAAGTTGTTCCAATTCTATTTGCTCAGCAAGGATGTACACAATCACATATAAATAGCTGATTTGTAAAACACCTGTTTAGGCTACAGTGATAGGATAATTCAATAAACAAACAGGAGAATAGCAAATGCTGGATTAACCAAGTAGGTAGTATATACATCACGTCGAGATATTTCAGCAGCTGTCAAGCACAACCAGTAATAATTTATTGAAATACATTTGGTGTCAAACACAAAATGTTAATGATTATCGAGCAAATTTCCTATCTCAAGCCTAAAGTAAAACAGTACTTCCCACTCCCAACCAACAGAGAGCATTCAGTGCACAGTCATTAACTAAAAATGCGTAATACAAACATAAATAGCCATGCAATTCCAGATAGAGAAGAATTACTACATTCCAAGGGAATGTTATAGCGTTCTGGTGGTTTTAGTTTGGAGTAGAAAATGCCTATTCCTGGCTAATCATTGGTTTGTCATACCGGTGGCTGGTGGTTTTTTACAGTGATCAGTATGTTGTTTGGAAAAAACCAGAAACCTGATGCACAATGGAAAACTGCACATTAGCAGAAGAAAATTGTCAAATTTACAAGACAACCTTAACGTAATTAAAAAAAAAAAAAAAAAAAAATACAATGCAACAGTTTTAGAACAGGAATATGTTCTATAGAAGAATATCTTTTTGAGTTCAGAAAGTATGACGTCGTGTTTCATGGCAGATTTTGTTTATTAATACCTGGGAAAAATTTGATAGTTTTTTTCTCCATTGACAAACTTATTTGAAAAGGAGTGTATATGCAAATGAACAAACTCTTGGTATGCAAAAAAATAAGTCAAAGAAAGAAATATTTATGAGAACCAAGGCAAAAGCTACAGAGAGGAATCTGCTCGGTCTCCAAAATCTGAATGAACTTATTAAAGAGCAAATCATTATGTTGAAACAACTAATAACAGGATGTGTACATCACAATTGACAATTCCAATATCTGCTCACGGCTTAATCATTGTTCCACAAGTCGTGACGAATATCCTCAGCAGTCATCCTTAAATTCCTATGGTGACTTTTACTTTCATATCATCTCCCCAGTCCTAATTAACGATGAATCCAACACTTCAAATCTCGCAGGTTGTAAGACAGGATGCTGCTCATGTGCTTTCTCTTCACCAATATCCTGAAGCATGTTATAAAATGTCAGGAATTTGTTTTTATTTCCCTTGAATCTCGAACTATCACTTTTATCCCTTTTCCCAGAGCATGTGCCTTGAGATGACCTAAAATTGCTTTTAACCAACATGACACAAAATATTTGAAAATTGAAACATCTCATAGTTGTAAAGTTCCAAAAATCACAATCTGCAACATACAGTTTATGATTCAAACAACAGGATGGGTACTACTAAGATTGCAAATGTCTAGGACAATATGATCACACAGGTAATATGGTTTTCAACAGATTCCCTTCTTAACTTCTAAAGCTCAAATTCATTAGGAGAGTCTGTTAAGATGATGAAGCATCAACTAGCTTTGCTAATTGGCTTTGTTAAATAACACGGGCTTCCATCTCAAAACCGATTGGCAATGAGTGGAGTGGCTCGTGAACTTATTACTTAATCCAGGATCTATTGGCTAACAAATGCGGGATATATATGCATATTTAACAGGCTTGATATATTTATTTGTCTAGTTAAGCTTGATTGACAATGTATTGTGTTGTTTAAGCTGATAACATATGAAAAGGAAGTCCTTGTTTTCATTCTCTGGGAATGAATGTCCCAGCAAAAGTCAACTCTAGATTGCAATATTGATGAGATCCTTTTGGAGAAAATAGCGATTGCAAAACATTTTATAACGGCTAGAAAGTTCAGGTAGCTAAACAAGATTGATAATTGGGTAAAAGACTATACAGAATCCTAGAATAAATTGATATAGTGAAGTCATAAGAAACAAATATAAAAAATCAATGGGTGAGTACTAGCTCATTTAAAGGTCAATTTACTGAAGCTTCTGAGCATGTGTATATACTATTGGAAACATCTTTAGATTTTTCTGGAATTGTAACCTAAAAGAGAGAACAGTCCTGATAGACGCTACCAACAATTCAGGTATAACGAGTTGCTAGGTGCAAGAAAATTAATAAATCAACAAACAAGCAAATGGAATCGTACAATGAAAGCACGCTTCTTTTAATTTAAACTAGGAATGTATTTACTAACTCATAGGTTGGCAAGAACATACCTAAGTGAAATGAGGTTCTCCTCATTTTAAGTTCAAAGACTGGCCCAGACCAGTCAAGAAATTATGAAAGGACAAGCAGATGACAATAATCGACGAAAATCAAGAAGATGTTCTACCAAAAATTTAGGAGATATGCGTAGGACAAATTAGTGGGTCGTCTGTTATTAAGATACAAAACGTTCCAACTTCCAATTGTACAAAAATAGCAAGACAGTTACATTTGAAGAAGTGCATTAAATACCTATCGCAATTGTACCAAAGATACATACATCCCAAATTGTTTATATTTCCTCTTTTTTTGGCGGAACTATACACATAATGCAGGTTGCAAAGCAAAAGGAGAAAGTTTTAAATATGGTTTGGATCTGCACTTGCTTAAGTAGGATTAGGTGCAAGCCAATTATCATTTTGGATTATAGAGAATGTGACCATGGTAAGACCAGAAGTTATTAAAAATCAATTTTCTCTGAGTTCAAAATATTTTCCATTTGTACAAAAGTACATGATCAATTGCAAGTTTGATCTTCCCTTGTATCCACAAGCTCAAAATGAGACAATGATTTGAGGTTTCCTTGTATGCACATGTCAAGAAATGAATGAAAGAACAATAAACACTTCTACAAAAGAACCATAGACATTTTTACACCTTTATTGCAATTATGTCGGACTAAGCCAAATGGAGTAAATAGTAAAAGAGAGATCATATATGAGGCTTGACCAATAATGTAATTCACTCTCATATACCAAAAAAAAAAAAGAAAAGCATTCAACATGATAGAGAAACCAGTTACTGCAAGAACAATTGAGGCTTTCAATTATAAATGGCTGTAAGTGCTCCTAGGAGTGACTTCATTTTCTACTTGAAAACAGGATTGGTATTCATAGGATAGTCTTTGCATTTTTCACATTTGAACATGATTCAAGGAATGGAGAGTTTCATATTTCCAGTAAAGATTCAAGAGTCATACCAGTCTTCTAGAAGTGACTGCATTACAGCAAATAAAGCTTGAAAACAGGTAATTTATCCGAGCATAGTGATTCCACCATTTTGCAAACCCTGCAGCTATGGTTATGCATGTTAGCTATTGCCATAAAAAGTCGCACATTCAGAAATAAAAAGATCCTTGCGTTATATTCAGACACATCATCAAACACAAATTTCTATAATCTTGTGGTATATTCCAAAAAAATTGATTTGTTGTATAGGTAAATTTGACCTTTGAAATAGCATCTTTAAGCACTGAATATATCCAACATGATCTGAACACTAACATCTGACAAACCAAAAGACAGTGTCTGCATGCAGATCTAGTTTTTTATGATACTTCAATCAACTTTAAGAAACAAAACAAACATGAACAAGGATGCATGGACGTATAATATTCTACAAAATGCTCAGAAAATGAGTGACCATATAGATATGTATTGAAGACCAAATGGATTCTAAACCAGTTCCCCTCTCCCAAGAAAATTCCCCATCTCCATTGCACTTATAAATATAAAAATCTTAACAAATAATAGTTCTACAGTTTTCCTGGAAAGAAAATAATTAGGGACCTGACGTAGCGCAATCTATGGACTAGGCCGTCAAACTTGTCGGATAGATTTGAGGCTTTTAATTCAGAGTTATATTGCAGAAAATCACTAGAAAGATAAATTTCAGAACCAGAAAGTAACAGAAAACTTGTTGAGAAACCTGAAAATTAAGAGAATAATGATTAGGGAACACTAGGAAACAGTACTAGGCACCTTTAGCTGTCACACCCAAGACTAGATTGTATAATGATATCACACAACCCTTAAGAAGACGACATTGTCCATAGGAGTTTTTTTATTAAGCTGAAACCTATCATCTCTTTATGGAGAAGTACATTATTTATAGAGAACAAAGACAAATCCTACTCTGATTAGGATTCAGCTCTTATTCCCTATAGGAACAACAATCCCAACTTAACTCTACTATTAAAACCAAATGGAAATCAAGTTACATATTATTCTAAGACAAAATAATAAAATACTAAAACCAGAAAATTCCTGCAAATAGCTAAATAACTAAAATAACCCTATCTACTAAAAATCATAAAAAAAAAAACCTTAAGATCCATAAGACTAATTCCCTACTTAAATAATTCTTGAATTAGCCTATTCATGTACCAAATATTCTTCCTTTCTTCTAAGGAATATGAAACTAATGCTTGAATGCAATTATGAAAGTATTTGATTTTTACTCTTTCTCGAGCCTTTTATTGTCTGCATCAAGACCGTATCCAGCAAACTTAACTAATATTGCAACTGAACATTAAGACCACGTCCCATATTCGAAGTGGGAGGAGAAATGGTATTGGATATAATACCACGGGTCATAGGCTATTAAGTACTTGGCGTAAGCATTTTGGGCCAATGGTTCGGGCCAAAAATGGTAGGTCAGGCTCGGGGTGTTACAGCAACAATCCATAAAACTTGTTGAATTGATAGCAAGGTGATTGAGCTCTAGTATTCTTTTTCAACTCTGTTATCTATTCTGCTTTAATCTTTTATGCTGTTTGTTAATTTTATCATTCTCAATTTTTTTTCCTCCAAGTGTCTCTGGTAAGGATGACCTGAAGATTGCATTTAATCTAGGTCTTTATATCTTATTGAAGCATGGAAACTTAATAGACTAGTATCTCACATCAATAACCTAACCCCTACACGCTGTAGGCCTTGAGGTTTATTTCCAAGAAGATTAATGAAAATGAAAAAAGAAATGATCCACGTTGAAGAGGTCCTTGTCCAAAAACAGACAAAATACACTGTACTACTAGGTGCTACAAAGGCTCAGTACGTTACTAGAGTGAAGTAAACTTAGCTCATAATTTAACTTTTCACCTTAAGTTGATAACATATGAAATGCAACACTTCATTTTCATTATGTGGAAATAATTTGAACTATTGACTCTAAATAAGACGCTGCTAATTTGAAAGGACAAAGAACCTAGTAGCAGAACTTGACATTGATGAATAAAAAATTAGGTACTTCACCGTAATTACATAATGGTAAAATGTTGAAGACCATTAGCCTAATAGGTACACTTGAGTCGCAATAAAAAGGAAAATATAGAATTAGTACCCAATCATTCAAGAGGGCATTGGCATTATTGAAAATCTTAAAATACCTACAAAGAACTGTTCTCAGTAATCATACGTTAGAAACAACTTAAGATCAGATACATTCACTATTGATAATGTGCAGGAGACACAAAGTTGTATTTATTTACCCCATGTCTATGCAAGTCACATTGATAAATTTGACTTTTAATAAGTAAAGCACTTGATCCAAATGGGAGTCAATAAAACTAAAGCTCTATTAGTCACTTCAACAGGGAAACTTCATCTTTGGATGCGATAAGTGCATTTAAGGTCTCAGTAAAGAAAAGTTGATGATCAGGTTAACATATTAAGTTAGTTAGAATATCCTATATAGGTCAAGAACTGATGCAGGGGAACATACACAAAAGTGAATGAGTTACAATGGTCAGTGCCATTTTTAGGCTTTAAACGATGCAAATAGAGTAAAAATTCTAGAAAATAATACCTTTAATCATGGGATGGGTTCATCATCAACTATTACACATTGGATATATTCAACCTTAGGCCAGTCTTCTCCTTTCTGCCACTCTAAGCGTGGTTTCAACAGTGGGCACTTTTTCATATACAATTTAGAGAGAGAAGTCGGCAGCCCCTCTCGTGGCAGTGACTGAATTAGAGGGCAATCAATGAGACTTAAGCTTTCAAGGGCAGTGAGGTGCCGAATACCCAGATAGTTCAACATTTTCAGACATTCTTGTGCCTCCGGAAGCTGAGAACTTGAAGCGTGCAAGGCAGCAACAAGTCCTCCAGAAGTAACTCTTCATCGCAGGTGCCATTGATCTCGCATACTCTGAGAAAGGGGAGTCTATGCAAACCCCAGTCTCTCCTGCTAGTAACAAGCTTTTCGCAATCACAGATGTAAAGGGTTTCTAGAGTGGAGGGCAAACCCCCTTCCGGAAAGCACTCAATTTCTGGGCAATTATTTATCTCCAGATATCGCAAAGATGGAAGTAGGGATTGCATGCGTTCTGGCAGGTATTTGAGCTTCTTGCAATACTGGAGTGAAAGATCACTAAGATATGGAGCAGCTAATCCTCCTTGTAGGCAAGACATCAGATTATCACAATCCCAGATCTTCAAGGATTTCAGTGAGATCATATTCCGATTGCACCGTGGAATCGACAGCACTTCAATATTCTTGCAGTTGTCAATGTGGAGTCTTTGTAGCTTAGGAAACAAGCCTAGTGAGAGGGAAACTGAACACTTGATAGAGTTACACCTGTAAAACTTTAAAAACTCAAGGAACTGCTGACAGCTATCAGTTTCCATTTCCAAATTGCAACAAAACCAATATTGAAGTGTTTTCACTGTAGCAGGCAGCATGCTGACTGGAAAGGGTATGAGAGATGCGCAATCTACAATAACTAATCTGTTGATATCTGGTAGCGGGTAGATTGATGTTAGGTTGTCACAATACCTTATTTCCAAGTCTTTAAGACTAGTTAACTGGTTGAGTTCTAGGGATAAATCCTTCATATTTTCCATTGATGAAAGTACCAATTTATGGAGAAATGGGAGTTGCTGAACCAGACCCCCTTCTAAAGCATTGAATATACTCAAATGACCATCCAAAAGTAAAAGTTGATTACACCCAGATATCTCAAACTTTTGTAATGACAAAAGCTGTTTGGGAAATTCTCCAATTAGCTTCGGACAACTAATTACATAGAGCTCTTCAAGGCAAGAGAAAACTTCAGACTCCTTCCAAGTGGTATATACCAGTGCCTCCATTCTGGCATTTTCTCAAATTTCAGTATTTTTAGAGATGGAAATGGTTTGGTTACACAATCAACCCCATAGATCTCTTTGTCTACCTCTAACAATTTACTCATTCGAGAAATTCTGAGCATCTTCAGAGAAACCAACTGTCCAAGTGCAGGCAAGCAAAAGCAATGTTTAAAATTGGAAAGACTTATAGATACTATATGGCAAAAAGAAGGGTTTCCAAGCCAATCTGGAAATCTTGTCCCGCAATATCCATCAATTTCAAGATGCTTTAAACTTAAATGAGGTTGTAGATTATCAAGCACATCTCTTGCAACTCGTGAATCATTAGTATCACCTCTCCATTTCAAAGACAACCTTTCAAGGTGCTTCTTTGCCTTGATGTTGGCCATCAATGCATCCTTACCATTTACAACATTTTCAAGCCCTGAAATGATTAGATTGTCACGAAGATTAGGAAATTTTCCCAACTCCCCAATTGTTGACAACCACTATCCTTGCCTACTACAGAAGCGGTCAAGACTTGAAGGCTCCTTAATTTACCAATCTTTATTAACATTTTCTTCAGCTGAGTTCCACGAATATCAAGGTAGCGCAAGTTAACCAACTTTCCCAAATCTACAGGCAACTCTTCAAGCTTAACACAATTTGACAACAAGAGAGTTTGTAGATTATACAGGGTACATATCCAATCTGGTAGATTTTGAATGTTTGTCAAAGAGAGATCTATAAGCCGTAGTTGTTTTAAATTACCAATCGAATCAGGCAACTTAGGGATCCTGTAACCAGACAAAGAAAGAACCCTTAAGGACTTAAATGATGGTAGCATATCATGTAAAAGTTTCTTGCTTAGTCTAGAAGCTCGACAACTTCCCTTCACATTCTTTCTTAATGGCAAGAATGTTCTTAAATTTTTTGCCATCCTCAATAGTTGGAGTTTCTTAAATGAGTCAAAGTAATCCACCAAGTATGAGAAGTCACGTACTCCAACTATTGCTCCATCACGCTGAGGACGATCTTCTAACCGCATACAATATTTGCCCCGTAGGAATCTAGCCATATCATTGACAAGGTCATGCATCGAAAATAAATTGTCAAATGATTGCTGAAACAATGATCTTAATCGCAGTTCATGAAAGTACTCTACACCCACATCTTCAATTCTTTTACTTTCCCAAGGGTGCCCCAAAAGATCATTAGCAAGCCATAGCTGAATTACGTCCTCCTTTCTAAATTTGTAACCCTTGTGAAACACAGCACAATAGATAAAACACCTCTTCAAATGAGAAGGAAGATGAATGTAGCTTAATCTTAATGCTGGTAAGATGCCGTTTTGATTCGTTGATTGATTCCAGACATCACTTCTTAAAATCCCTTCCCAATCCTCTACTGTTGTTTTTGAACGCAAGAGACCTGCCACGGTTTTTACAGCCAAAGGCAACCCTTCGCACTTCTTAACAATTTTCTTTCCTATCTGTGCTAGTTCCGGACATAAGATTTCCATTGCCATCTCTATTTCCAAGTGCATGTTTCTCAAATAAGGACCAGCAATCATCCTCTGCTATCAATTGCAAATGATAAATTGGCCCGTTACTCATCATCAATGCAATGTTCTCGTCACGAGTAGTAACAATAATCTTACTTCCTTTTAATCCACCTCTCAAAGGGATACTTAATTTATCCCAATCATTATAATCACGATTCCAAACATCATCCAGGACAAGAAGAAACCTTTTCTCAGCTAGGCCCAAATGTAGGTTCACTTGAAGGGCATTAAAATTCTCACTGGAATCCAAACTTGATATGTTCAGTTCTCTAAGGAGGTCTTTTGTTATCCTGATAGCATCATATTCTTCCGAGATGCAAACCCACCCCTGGATATCAAAATGAGCTTTTACTTTCTCATCATTGTAAATTAATTGAGCAAGGGTTGTCTTTCCAATTCCACCCAACCCGACAATTGGAAGCACACTAATATTTTCCCCATTTGAAACCTTACAGATAGTAACATTTCAATTATCTTCTTTTTATCAATATCTCTACCATAAACAGTAGATTCACCCACCAAACAAGTCGATGGTAGCCGAAACGGGTGTTGTTTTTTCACCTCACCAACTTGCAAACCCAGGGGACTAATATGTTGTATAAATCCCTCTAATCTAACAACCATCTCCCCTATCTCGGGCATCATTTCTTTAAAAAATGCATTACTCAACAACGAGGTATAAGTATGAGAGCTTACCTGATTGGTTGTTATTTGGTACTCAGTTTCAACCTTTACTCGCAGAGCTTCAGTGTTGATCTGATCAAGAAAATCATCGGTCTGGTACAGTGTTTCTTGAAGCTCATCAAGCCATTCCTTGACAGCTTGATTTCTAGATTGTTTATTCTCTGCATCATCAAGCACAGCCCGAATAACCAGCAGATTAGTCTTGAGCTTCTTCAGGAATTCATCATCATGCTTTCGTTCTCGAAACAGGTTCAGGAACTCGGGTGTTGCCTACATCCTATCAAATAGCACTTGAAGGAAACCGGAGAGGAAAGAGCCTCCCACTGTTAAAGCAATATCCATATCTCCAGCAGAAGATAGGCAAATAGAGAAGTAGCAGCCCAAAAAAATTACAGCGTATAAGAGATTGGTTTGTCTAGTAGTGAACACTTCTTCTCGACGTCACCAAGTCAACGAAATACCACTCTCGGCCTTGGTGGAAGTTTTGATGGGAAATTTCGCAAACCTTAATTAAACCCGGTATGCATAAGGAACTCATCAAGGTTAAGAGTTTTATCTTTAGATTTTGTTTGGATCCATAAATTTACAAAAAGATTTGAAATTTACTCATTTATAAAATTAAAATAAAATGAATAAATTTTAAATCTATTCAAATTTAAAAGTACGAAATGAAGGATTTTAAATATTTTTTTAATTTAGATAGATTTTAAATTCATCCATTTTGTATTTACAATTTCTTCTAACAAATGAGTAGATCTCAAATTTATTGGCACATGCTATCAATCCAAGCATAATCTTATATTGTGTTTGAATGGGTGGATTTGAAATTCAGAATTTTTATTAGTCAAAATCTATTTTAATTTTAGATGAATTTGGTCAATTAATATTTTTATCCAAATAGTAGAATGGATTTGAATTGAGGATTTAAAATCAAATCTACCCATCCAAACATGCTATTAAGTTATTCAACCAACTTAATTGATTTAATTAAAAATTTAAAATTCAAAAATTAGTGAGAGTATGATTTTAAAAACTAAATAATTAGATTTCAAATCCACACAAATTTCATGGCATTTCAAATCCATTCAATTCAAATCTATTCATTTCAAATATTTCGTACAATTCAAAGGGTTAATTACTAACACTTTAATCTCTAACGTTATCTTTTGAGCATAAAAGTCATTGGACTAACAATCAACGCTAACGGCATGTGAAAACTTGTCTAAATGGACAACAATACCCATAGGTTAATTTCACTTTACCCCCTTAAACTTTAGTTCCTAAAATCACTAGCACTTTAGTCCTTAACGTTATTTTTTGATCACTTAACTCCTTTCTTTATGCCAATTCGATGTTTTTACCATTTTATCACTATTCTATTTTAGTCCTTTTATACTTTTGCCTCCATTTGATTTAAATTGCTCCACTAACTATGAAAAATCTTCTATGTGCAATTCACAGTTTTATCTTTGGATTATGTGATTAAAATAAGAGTCATATACTCACTTTCTTACATTAACATACATTATTTAGCATGTGTTTATCCTATTTAAACTGTAAGGCACACAAGTGAGGCCAATAATTGGATCTATGTAAGAATTTTCTATTAACCATTGCTACCACCACACCATCAAAATAATGCACTATCTTTTCTTTCTTCTTTTTAAAAATATAATTTTAAATTCTAATAGAGCAAAAATTAATTTAAATAATGAAAGTTATTTCAAATTTGTGTACTCTTAGTATATTAGTCCATTTCATCGAAATTTCAGCCGAAAAAACCATTTTAGATGAGAAACGTGTTGTGGCTTTACGTGGCTTTAATTGACCACTAATATAGGGCTTTAGTGCTAAAAAAATGTTTCTCATGTTATCTCACCTTCTTAAACTAATTTTGACTAAAAGGCTAATAAATACATTAAATTCAACTTGTAGGCATTTGCTCACATTTAATTCTATATAAATCAATTCTTTTGATGAAAGACACATTCATAAAACCAAAATAAAAAAGATTAGAATGAAAAGGATTAAAATTGTTAAGTATGTAACAAGCGTAACGAAGGACTTTAGTGTCAAAAATAATATTAGAGATTAAAATGTTAGTTTTGCTAAAATATAAACTAAAAAGGAATAAAATAGAATGGTCAAAACATTAAATTGTGATAACGGAAAAGGTTAAGTGTTCAAAAGATAGCACTACGAACTAAAGTGACAGTGATACTAAAGTTTAAGGGGGTAAAGTGCAATTAACCCCAGTTCAAATTTAGCCATCCAAACACAACTTTAGTTATTAATGTTTCAATTTGGTCCCTTATATATCACAATAAGTTGATTTAGTCTCCCATTTTCTAAAATTATGGCCAAGGTAGAGATTTTACAGAAAATTTGGACAAATTAATGGTGTAGGATTGAACAATATGTGACAAAATAAGGTTTGGAAAATGAGAGAAAAGAAAAAAAATATTGGGAATAGTGATGAATAAGACTTTTTAATGTCAACATGTTTGCGTTTTAACGGTCACATGATATTTACATGGCTTTCACTACTAATTTATCTATTTTTTTGGTCAAAAATAATATTTTAAAATATAAAGGACTAAATTAATTTGTTTTGATATATAAAGGATCAAATTAGGGTACATGTTGTTTCAAAAATTCAATTAGTTACAAATGAATCCTAGAATAATTAGTTTTTTTTGTTTTTTTTAACAGCTATAACAAAATTGACCAAAAAGATTTGACTTTAAGTTATTGTATATTTGTAATTTTGAAACTAAGAACTATAAGATAAATATTGATATACATAAATAAACATATAATATAATTTATTCACTACCACATTGAAGGTCCAAATGAACCCAATACACTCAATTTCGATTGCCTAAATTCCTAGTCTAGTTGATTATCTCCATAGGCTTGATAAGTCCATTAGATCTCCTATATAAATAATAATATTCTCTCATAATCAAACATAAGAAAACAGACAATCAAAATTCTCTCTGTGATTTTGTAAACTCCCGACTCCTTGATTTTAAATCTTTACTAACTTAAGTATCAGAGTGATTTTGAGGGGTAACCCTCTCCTTGATTTTAAACCTTTACTTACTTAAGTATCAGAATGATTTTGAGGGGTAATCCTTACCTTATATATATATGCACTATGTAGCAGGAGTAGTGAAGTGAGACTCAAACAATACCAGAATTAGTTTGGCATTGTCTATGTGAAATTGCGCATGAAATCTATATGCTCTCTTAATAACTAAGAGCTTATCCCTTTTTATTTTTCCATTTAATATGGTTCACACCAAATAAAAAAGACTATTACTTCTATGGATCCCCAATCTCCAACTATACTCAATTAATATATAAAGTCAAACCTTCTATCTCTAGATGCGAAGAAGCCCACTAGAAAAGGGTTAATTCCGACCCTTCACCATTGGGACTTTGCCAAAGACCACTAGGATCAAAAAAATCACAAGCTTAGAATATAAGTCAATACTTTTATTTAGTTGCTTACCCAATAGAGGATGAAAAATACCACCATCACATTCAAAGAAGAGAACTTGGAAAGTAGTGCCTCTACCTAAAGAAAAGTTGGCCATCCCCAAGGGAGCACCTAGCATGCCCACATCAAAAGGGGTATTCGGCACAACCTCATTAGAGGGGGCACCCATTTCATTCTCACCAACGGAAGTATCCAAGCGTACCCCAATCAATCAAATGGAGTGCCTAGAGTATCCTAACATGGTGGGGGCACCCAGTGCTCCACCTCTTTGGAAAAGGACTGGATCCTTCTCCAACTTGCTCTTCACCAAAGTTGCTCACTACCCCAATCAAGTTCGAAGTCTTCCGCATGGAGATTTACTCTCATAAAGAAGTACGATCTACTTGAATTGCTCTTTCACATACACAAACAGGGATGAACACTTGACTAGAGCCCTTGCTTATTTTTCCTTAGGGATAACAACGAGTACAATAACATGTTCTTACACAGTCCTCCTGCTATCTATCATCAGTGCTATTTGCACAACCCTATGTTCACAGCGGTTTTCTAAACAATCGTTTGGTCCCTACCATTACATAGCATAAACTTGTACTCTATGGAAGAAAAGTTAAATCCTACTGCATTTGTATATCACATGATCACCTCATGTGATCTGTTCTCCTTAGCTTGCAAGGTGCCTCTGCTTCCATCCTTCTATACAATGACACTTACCATTCAAATGAATTTTTCTTAGACAAATACTCCACTACCAGTCTCTTTGGACATTAAGATAATAGGAACAATTTTAAGCAGCTACCGAACATAGTCACTTGACTTCTTCTCTTCTACAAGTTATTCTGGATTATTAGTCCAATCAAAGGACTTAAAAAACTATATTTAACTTAATCATCACTAAATATCATTATGTGTTGGAGTTTGATGTTTTCCAAACCTTATTTTGATGATGACATAAACACTTAACTCTGTAAACAAGTTTTTGCAGGTCTGTTATTTGTTTTGCTAGAGACTGGGTTTTTGGAAGCACTGTACCGTCCGAACTGTGTCAAGCTTCTCGGACGCATTCCACCGTCCGAACGAACAGGCAGAAGGAAGAATCCTACTGCTTCTCCAAACGGACGAACATGATCATCCAAAGCCTCTATCGGACGATGGAACGGACGCAGGCACGGACATCCGAAAGAAGCTCTTCGCCAACTGCATGAAGATCGGGCGCTGTGTCGGACGCATCCCATCTATCTCGGACGTCCGAAACCCCAACCGCTACTTTTTGTGCATTTATTATTTAGCCGTTAGGAAGTAGTTGCAACCACAATTTATTGCTCTCACAAATTAACTGCTTTGATATTCTGAAAAGATTATCTAATACATTAAATACAAGCCTTAGAGAAGAGCAATTTTAGTACAAATTGGCTATAGTGCTTTGTTGTATTAGTGTGCAGTTTAGAGTGCAATACAACTTTGAGTGGAGTGATAATCTTGTACGAAAGTGAGGTTGTAAGTAAGATTCTTGGCTCAACTAAAAGAATTTTAGTGTGAGCAAGAATATCCCTACTTTGTAAAGATTATTGGCTCACCAAGTGTGTGAAGCATTTTAGTGATTTGATACTTCAAGCTTGTTAGCTTGGAAGTATTGGCTGATTAATTTTCTCTCTTTCTTACTTCACTATTTCACTGATTCGATTATATCAGTTTTTATTTGAAAAATCTGAATATCTCTAAAAGTATTTTAAGAAACCTAATTCATCCCCCTCTTAGGTTGCTTTGGGACCAACAATTGGTATCAGAGTTTGGTCTCATTTTATTGCTTAAATTCCTTTTAAGAAAAGATCTGTTATTTGCTAGGCCCCCTATGTTTAACGGGGCAAATTTTATTAGTTGGATAGATAGGATGAAAATCTTTTTGCAATCTATTGACATTGACTTGTCCATGTTGTTAATGAAGGTCCGTTTGAAGCTACTATCATTCATGATCACACAAATAGAAGAAGAGAAAAGACGAGGGATGAGCTCACTCCACAAGACAAGGCGAACTTGACATTAAATGCAAAAGCCATGAACGTGCTATATAACGCATTGGATGCAAATGAATCAACTCGCGTGAAGGGATGCATTTCAGCTAAAGAAATCTGGAATAAATTGAATGAAATACATGAAGGGAGTGATGATGTTCGTGAGCAAAAGAAATCCTTACTTGTTACCAAGTATGAATCCTTCAAGATGGAACCACATGAAAATATTGACAAAATGTATTGTAGGTTCAATGACATCATTAAGGATCTTGAAGCCTAAGGAGTATTCTTTGGGTGAAAAAAATAGAAAAATCCTAAATGCTCTCTCCAAAGTAAATGGAATGCCAAAACAATTGCTATAGAGTAAGCCAAGAATTTAAATTCAATGCCTATTGAATCGCTAATCAATTCTCGTACATCTTATGAATTGAAGTTGAAGGCCAAAGTAGTGGATGATGAAGAAGCAAGGCCAAGAAGGAGCATTGCTCTAAAGACCTCTCAAGAAGAAGATAAAAACAGCTCCATCAATCTAGAAGATGAAGATCTTGATGAAGGAGATCTTGATGAAGGAGATCTTGCACTCATCACCAAAGGATTTCTTAAACATTACATCAACAAACGAAGAATGAGAAGAGGCGGAGCTACAAATTCAAATAATTTCAAAGGAAAGACAAGGTTTGAAATGAAGAAGCAAAACGAAAAATGTTTTGAATGCGATCAACTCGGACACTTTGCTAATGAGTGCCCTGTCAAGAAAAAGAAGGAAGGAAGAAAACCTAGATTCAATAACTTTCAAATCACATGGGATGATTGCAACTCCGAAGGAGAAGTTGAACTTTGATAGAAGAAATGGAGTCGGCACAAATGGCCTTTATGGCCATTGGATATGATGAGGTAAATTCTAACTACGACTCTTATGATGAAAATGATGAAGATGATCTTGAAGCTTTCATTTTGAAATTGCATGATAGCTTAAAGGAATCATATGCTAGAAATAAGGAGTTAGTCAAAAAATCAAATGCTTTATTGAATGCTAACTCTAAACTTGTGAATGAAAATAATAGGCTATCACAAGAAAATCGTGACTTGAAGAAACAAATGCATGAGAGATCAAAGATCAAGGAAGAACAAGCCTCCTTGAAGAAAAGAATGGATGATTTGAATGTTCTCTTGACTAGAAAGAAAGAAAATGTTGTTGATTTGTAAAGAAATAGAAATGTATTAATCAACAAAAATTTTATCATGTTTAAAAGAGATGACTTATGTTTTGTAAAATCAAAATCATCTTTATATGGAAATAAAAATATTATTTGTAGATATTGCCACAACATGGGTGTTGAACCCTTTCGGACTGTATACAGTTATGTTAATCATGTTTTGATGATGACCAAATCATACTAATGGTTTGATAACAAGTGTGCAGAAAAATAGGTAGGTTCGGACGCAAATGATCGTCCAAACAAAACAACCACAAGACTTCACGGACGCAAATGATTGTCCGAGTGACAGAGCTTCGGACGATGGTAATCGTCCGACACAAAGAATTTGAAACAAGCCTCGGACGAAGAACAGCGTCCGATCATATTTTTAGAAGACTTTGCTTCGATCGGACGCATCCTCGGACGTCCGAACGAATACCCTCAGAGAACGGACGCAGTGTCGGACGCAAGGTTTAGCAGCGGCCGTCCGAACGGTCCAACGGCTAGTTTGTTCGGACGCACTCTTGCTGCATCGGCCGTCCGAAAGGTCCAACGGCTAGTTTTCCAGTAAACAGAAAATAGCAATTGGAAAGTTGTTGAAAGCAGATATTTGGCAACTATAAATACCCCTAGGTCTGAATTAATGAAGAATGGACTTCTACATGATAATGATTACAAATAATTCTTGAGCTATTTGAGAGAAATAGTGGGTACAAGTGTTGTAATAGTGTAGGTAGTATGAAAAGAGTTTAGAAGTGTAAGAGTTCTTCAAGTGTAAGAGTGGAGAGATAACAATTGTAACAAAGGGAGGTTGTGAGTGTAAAACTCTTGGCTCAACTAAAGGAAATTAGTGTGAGCAAGAGTGATCCTCATTTGTGTACAAGAGGTTATTGTCTCACCTACTTTGAAGAGACTTTTAGTGGCTAAACTTCAAGTTGTAAACTTGGTAGTTGCCTTGTAAAAAGCTCTTTGTAGTTGAAAGCTCCAAGCTTGAGAAGCTTGGGAGTTTGGTTTGATTCTCTTAATCTCAATATTCTTATTTATTTTTTAAGCTTAAATTGTTGAATATCTATTGTATTCATTTGTGCTTAAGTTTTCATTTGGTGCTTAAAGTTTGAATTTCTATTAAGCACTTAAAAAGGTTAGTTTCTAAATACAACCTAATTCACCCCCAGGGCCTCTTAGGTTGCTTTTGGGACCAACAATGGGCATGTTAAGAATATGTGTTATGTCAAGAAAAATAAAAAATTTGGAATGAAAGTTGCATGAATTGATAGCAATTTTACTAACTCAAATGAACCCAAGAAAATAAGGGTACCAAAAGTTATCAATTCATTTACTGTGTAGGTACTTAACATCACCAACAATGCTAAGTGGTTCATAGATAGTGGATGTTCAAGGCACATGACGGGTGATGCTTCTCTCTTCACAAATCTCATATCCAAAAATAGTGGAAAAGTCACATTTGGAGATAACAATAAAGCAAAATCAATCGGCATTGGTAACATGGATTTGATTGAAAAACTTGCTAAGAAGGATTTGGTAAGAGTTTTACCAAAATTAAAGTTTTTGAAAAATAAAATTTGTGATGCATGCCAATTTGGTAAACAAGTCAAAGTTTCTTTTAAACCAAAGAATTTTGTGTCTACTCATAAACCTTTAGAATTGTTGCATTTAGAATATAATAAACTTATTTGGACCTACTCAATATGCTAGTCTTGGTGGTTGCAAATATGCCTTTGTTATTGTAGATGACTATTCTAGGTATACTTGGATATTATTTCTTGTTCACAAAAATGAGGCTTTTGAAAAATTTGTAAAATTGTTTTCCAAAATTCAAAATTTATTGAATTTGAAAATCATTCGTTTAAGAAGTGACAATGGTGCCGAATTTAAATTTGGAGCTTTTCCCGACTTTTGTGATCACAACGGTATTTTTCATGAATTTTCGGTTGTTAGAGTCCCTCAACAAAATGGTGTTGTCGAAAGGAAAAATAGGACTCTTCAAGAAGCCGCTAGAACTATGATTAGTGAATGCGACTTACCACAATACTTTTGGGCCGAAGCGGTTAACACGGCTTGTTATGTCATGAATCGAGTTTTATTAAGATCATTTTTAAACAAAACTCCTTATGAGCTCCTTTTTTGTAAAAAACCCGTTGTGAGCTATTTCAAAGTGTTTGGTTGCAAAGTTTTTATTTTAAAAATCAAAGAAAACCTTGGAAAATTTGACAAAAAATCGAATGAAGGAATTTTTTTAGGGTATTCTAGTGACAAGAAAGCATACCGATTTTACAATAGAAGAACACTCTTGATTGAAGAAGTCGTGCATGTTACATTTGATGAAACTAATGATGTTATCTCAAAGAATTTATGTGAAGATGAAGATGTAGGTATTCTAAAGGAGCTCGAAAAGCTCGTTATTCACAAAGATCATCTCGAGATCACATCAAGCAATGATGTCAACAACCATCAAATAGATGATGAAAAGGATGAGGATGCTCCAAAAGATCTTCCGAAAGCTCGGAGATTCGTCTCTAGTCACCCTCAAGATTTAATCATAGGTGATCTATCCGATGGGGTAACTACTCGTTCTCATAAACCTTTGAATAGTAATTGTGCATTACTTTCTCACATTGATCCTAAACATGTAGATGTTGCGTTGAGTGATGAATCTTGGGTTAATGCCATGCATTTTAGATGAACTTAGTCAATTTGAGAAAAATAACGTATGGACCTTGGTTGAAAAGACCATCTTCTCATCCCGTTATTGGAACTAAATGGGTCTTTAGAAACAAATTAAATAACAAAGGTGAAATCATAAGAAACAAAGCTAGACTTGTTGCAAAAGGTTATACTCAAGAAGAAGGTATTGACTTTGATGAAACCTTTGCACCCGTGGCTAGATTAGAATCCATTCGCATGTTTCTCGCATTTGCATGTTTCAATGATTTCAAATTATTTCAAATGGATGTCAAAAGTGCATTTTTAAATGGTTTTATTGATCAAGAAGTTTTCGTTGAACAACCTCCGGGCTTTGAAAATAAAAATCTTCCAAATTATGTTTTCAAACTTTCCAAAGCTTTATATGGTTTGAAACAAGCTCCAAGAGCTTGGTATGAAAGATTAAGTGGTTTCTTGATAGAAAATGGATTCAAAAGAGGTGTAGACACCACTCTTTTTACAAAAACAGATTTACCTGTGAAATGGTTTGTTAATTGTTCAAATTTATGTTGATGATATTATTTTTGGAGCAACTAATGAAAATTTGTGCAAGGACTTTTCACATTTAATGCAAAAAGAGTTTGAGATGAGTATGATGGGCAAGTTACAATTTTTCCTCGGAGTACAAGTTCACCAAACAAAGGAAGGAACGTTTATTACACAAATCAAGTATACAAAGGAGCTACTCAAACGATTTGGAATGGAAGATTGCAAACAAGTTGGTACGCCTATGTGCACTTCAACCAAACTTGATTAAGACGAATGAGGTAATGGTGTTGATGAAAAACACTATAGAGGTATGATCGGAAGCCTACTTTACTTAACAGCCAGTAGACCAGATATCATCTTGCTGTCTGTTTATGTGCTAGATTTCAATCTTGCCCCAAAGAATCACACTTGATAGCTGTTAAAAGAATTTTTAGATATCTAAAAGGTACAATGAATTTTGGTTTGTGGTATCCAAAGTCCTCTACATTTGATTTAATTAGTTATTCTGACGCTGACTTTGCTGGGTGTAAAATTCATAGAAAAAGTACCAATGGTATGTGTCATGTTCTGGGTCCCAGTCTTTTGTCTTGGTTTAGCAAAAAACAAAATTCTATTTCTCTTTCTACTTGATGCCGAATACATTGCTGCTGGAAATTATTGTGCTCAACTTCTTTGGATGAAACATACTCTGAAAGATTTTGGTGTAATTTTTGATTGTGTGCCTATAAAGTATGACAACACAAGTACAATTAATCTCACAAAAAATCCTGTTATGCACTCTAGAACCAAACACATTGATGTTAAGCATCATTTTATTAGAGATCTTGTTTGTAAAAAGGAAATTCGTGTTGATTTCGTGCCTACTTTAGATCAACTGGCTGATATTTTTACAAAACCCTTGGCTCTAGATCGCTTTGAATATCTCAGAAAATGTTTGGGAATTTTACCGATCAATTTGGCATAGTTTCTTCATTCGGACGCACTCGATCGTACAAACAACACTATCTTAGCGGACGCTCTCTATCGTCCGGAAACTTCCGATTTGCCTCGGACGTTCATAATGATCCGAACGATATTCATTTTCTTCACCAACTCTCTAGAAATTTTTCCGGACGCGTACCTTCGTCCGAAAGAATATCGGACGCACTGGCTCTTCCATCGGCCGTCCATTCATCAGCTGTCGGACGCTTCATCAGACGCACACCAAACGTTCCGCCGTCCGAACGTTCTCTCTGTTTGATTAAAACCGTGTGTCTTCCCCATTTCGGACTCAACCTCACCCCCGAAAACCCTCTGGCGAAATTTTTTCCCTCAACCTCTCCTCCAAATTCCTTCCCTCTATCCACAAATTGATTGGAAAATTATCTTCTCCAAAGTATTTCTCACCATTATCATATCTAATTTCCCCCATCTACCATCTCATTTAATCAAATTCTCCCAA
The DNA here is from genome assembly GCA_025175665.1 of Cinchona pubescens. Classification (NCBI taxonomy): domain Eukaryota; kingdom Viridiplantae; phylum Streptophyta; class Magnoliopsida; order Gentianales; family Rubiaceae; genus Cinchona; species Cinchona pubescens. The sequence goes on from JANKKI010000143.1 coordinate 1,331,587, forward strand.
ATCTTTCAAAAAAAATCAATTTTTTTTCCTCTTCCTTCACAATGGTTAAATCCCGCTGAGGTTCTTCTACAGCAAATCGTGGACGAACATTAAAACAAAAGGGAAAGCTCCAGTGCATGGAGAATCGTCTGCTAATCCCTAAGTCTCCTCAAATCCAACATTACCAAAATTCATCGATGCCAAGGCATCTGAACGGTGTACATTTCTTCTAAGTAAATCTATAATCGTTCAGCGTCCTGCATCTCAGAGTCTTTTTGAGGAGTATAATCTTCCCATTGTCAAATCATGCTTTGAAAAACAAAATTGGGGTCACCTAGTGCATACTGATTTACCCGTGTATCATGACATGGTGCTTCAGTTCATCGCCAATCTTCGGAAAGGCCCCACTGTTAGCACTTTAATTTCTCGTGTAAACAACACCAATCTAGAGATTTCCTCTAACATCATCAACACTATTTTTGAATGTGAAGTCTCAAATCCGCATGATTTCTCCTATTTCATTTCTTTAGATAAATGGCCCGCTATTGATACTAGATTTGACATTGATGAGGTTAGGGCTATTTTTAACATCAATTTCAAACAGGCCTCGGAAGCCAAGTACAACCACATTACTAACTCCTGAACTAAACATTCTATACACCCTTGTCACGAATCTGTTATTGCCAACCGACGGGCATAGTACTGAACTCGGAAAAATGTAGCTGTACTTGTTTTTTTGTGTTTTCAAGGGCATTCCTCTTGACTTTGGGTATCTTTTTTGCTTCCTATGGGAACTCTTCCTTATTGATACCCGAAGAAACATTCCCTTTGGAAAATTCCTCACCAAAATTTTTAATTTCCACAATGTTCCTTTCAGCGGCAACAAACAATTTCCCCCTTATTTTTACAAATCTTATATTGAACGAAAAGGCCTCCGGTTTTCAACGATCAATGGTTTACTAAGGCAACTTTTGATATTGAACGTTCAAAATCCCAGGCCTCCACCTCTGGTTTCGCTATTCCACATTCTCCTCCTCCTCAACCACCCCCACCATTCCATGATCCTCATCCATCTACCTCTGAAACCTCACTTTCTCATATCTGTGACCTTCTCACTTCCTTGAACACTGTATCAAGTCAGTTCATTTCAACATCGCACAAATCGTAAGTTAAATCGACTTGAAACTCGTCAGGTGATTCTCCAAGAGGCCCTTAGTCTTGACATGTCTACTTCGGCTCAGGTTCAGTTTGCCAACCTTCAATCACAATATCCACTTGACTCATCTTCCGACAGTGATGACAATGAAGATGGGGATGTTCGTGAGAACGACGAAGAAGATGCCAATACTCAAGGTGCTGCAATGAAGATGAAGGCGACGATGAGGATATTGACGACATGTTCGATTTCATCATGCAACGCTGCACTGGAGAAGAGGAAGATAGTGAGGCCACTGATGAAGATGCTCATTCAAAACGCCAAAAGACTGAAAAGCGCTTCAAGAAGAAAAATGACTCGAATTAGTTCCTTTGACATCTATTTTTGGTTTTTAGCACTTCTCTATTTTTTAGTTAGGACTGATCTCAGATTTACCCTTTTTTGTATTCTTTTGAACTAAGTACTGTTAAATATTGTTGACAGATATTTGAGTTTTTATGCATTTCTGTTGAATACTTGAACTAATAATTAATATTTGAGTTGATTCTTTGAGCTTTGGTTTTGCATTTCTGTTGAAATACTTGCACATTCTCAGGGGGAGCTTTATTTGATGATGTCAAAAGGGGGAGTAGTCATCTATATTGCAAAATGATTAGTCATATCTAATTGTTTTTACATAATTACTCCATAAAGGTTTGTCATCATCAAAAAGAGGGAGATTGATGTTTTCCAAACCTTATTTTGATGATGACATAAACACTTAACTCTGTAAACTAGTTTTTGCAGGTCTGTTATTTGTTTTGCTAGAGACTGGGTTTTCAGACGCACTGTACCGTCCTGAACTGTGTCACACTTCTCGGACGCATATAACCGTCCGAACGAACAGGCAGAAGGAAGAATCCTACTGCTTCTCCAAACGGATGAACATGACCATCCGAAACCTCTATTGGATGATGGAACGGACGCATGCACGGACGTCCGAACGAAGCTCTTCGCCATTACTGCATGAAGATCGAACGCTGTGTCGGACGCATCCCATCTATCTCAGACGTCTGAAACCCCAACGGCTACTTTTTGTGCATTTATTATTTAGCCGTTAGGAAGTAGTTTCAACCACAATTTATTGCTCTCATAAATAACTGCTTTGATATTCTGAAAAAATTATCTAATACATTGAATACAAGCCTTAGAGAAGAGCAATTTTAGTACAAATTGGCTATAGTACTTTGTTGTATTAGTGTGCAGTTTAGAGTGCAATACAACTTTGAGTGGAGTGATAATCTTGTACGAAAGTGAGGTTGTAAGTAAGATTCTTGGCTCAACTAAAAGAATTTTAGTGTGAGCAAGAATATCCCTACTTTGTAAAGATTATTGGCTCACCAAGTGTGTGAAGCATTTTAGTGATTTGATACTTCAAGCTTGTTAGCTTGGAAGTATTGGCTGATTAATTTTCTCTCTTTCTTACTGCACTATTTCACTTATTCGATTATATCAATTTTTATTTGCCAAAAAAATCTGAATATCTCTAAAAGTATTTTAAGAAACCTAATTCACCCCCCCCTTAGGTTGCTTTGGGACCAACAGAGTTCCCCTACCAGATTACCAAGCCTGTATGCAACCCTGTCTGGTTACTGCCTTCTTCTTTTCCTGAGGTTACTGCAAAAATTTCCTCTAAAGAACTTGGCCTTTGAGCCATCTAGATACCATACTACATACCTAAAAAGCTCTATGTCTTGACGATCTACTTGCTTTTCTTGTCAACTCAATGCTTCCTACAAACAGTTTCCCTACAGCTACACTTTGTGAGAAAACAATACGTGTAATATAATAAGTCAAAAGATAATGATGGAGGAATCAGACGAATAAAAAAATGTCATAGCATAATTCCTTCTGGGAGTAGTGTACAACCATGCTTATCTCTAGTGGCAAATTCTCTATATTCTTCTAACACCTTCTCGGGATAAAGAGATGAGACAAATGCTTCTACACCACACCTGTCAACTCTACTTAAGAAGTCACAAGAACTCTGGGATAACCACAACTAGTGCTCTATCAAATGGGCCTAAAATGTACAAATATGAACTACACCAACACTCGCCTTGGACACTTAGCCTATCAATAGGCAAATCAAAAATCCTACTTCTTCTCATGTAGAAGGACGATACTTGATCCTAACTTATACTCATGTAGAAGGACGGCTCAAAAACCTTGACTTTTGCTCATGTAGAAGGATGGTACTTACAAATCCTATTCCGGCAGGAGATAGGAAGATGGTACTCAATAAAATACCGAACTTTGTTAATCATTAATAGGACAGTACTAAAACTTGATGTGTGGTGAAGAAGTTAAATTATCCTACTTGCAACTTTCCACTGATTTTACAAGTGCACGGTGTCAATGTAATAGAGTGAATGGGGATTGTTCCCACGAAGAAAAATATTCATACAAGTACCAAAAATGGCTAACAATTTCTATCTAGACAACTAACAAGTTTGTTAAAGCTTTAGCTAAAAAACTAGATTACTGAATTTAAATTTAAGATAACGCAACTAAAAAAAAAAGAGCAAATTACCAAATATTAAGAAAATAGGTCAGGTACTAGACTAGCAATATTCCTGAATTAATTCAATGAAACAATCAATTACTCAATTACACATTTATGGAGATTCAATTCCCAATTATCAGTTCAACCCCGATCCCTCATGATTCTGAGCCTTATCAATTTAATTGTTCTTTATGGGGAGATCACTCTCTAGCCTAGTCCCAATTAAATCAAGTACTTAAGTATATGGAATTATTACGAACCAACTAGGAATTCATATCAAATGTGACTATAAATTATCAAATCTAATAATTATTATCACTAATCTATGGCGGAGGGTCGACTCCTATGTTAACCTTGGCCAATCTACTCAAAACAAGAATTAGCTACTCTCTAGAATTATTCCATTTGTGATGATTATTACCCATAAAGGTAATTGATTCAATTGACAGTTAATTAAGTCGATTCACAGGAAAATCGCATCGTTAGTACCTAACTTACCTAACAAAAGTAGTTCATGCTAAATGAAATAAAGACATAGGAATTAGCAATAGTGCAAGAAAATGTAATAGCCATTGAACTAGGGTTTAAAATATGAATTGCAAAAAGTAATCAACAATGGTAGAAATAGCAAAATTAATTTAATGAGCAAAAGAAAATAGCAATAATTATTCGGGACTAGAAAACTTGAATTACTTGAACTTGTCTTCTACAGAAGTAAAACCTTGAAAAGTAGTGCAATGGAGAAAACTAAGAGAACTCAATGATAATTTCATAATACTGCTCTACTTCTAATTGCCAATGGTTGCTAAAAAAGTGTTCCCCTACTAAGTCTTGGAGTTCACAATTTATTCCCTATTCGACTATTAAAAGATATGAGGTTTCCTAATCAAATAAAGTTACCAAAAAGAAGACCTATTACAAGTAAGAAACTGAATCCCATCATAATGGAAAATTTCAAAATTAGCCCCTCTCGGCTTGGTTTGCCGCGGCGATCAGTTTTCTTCTTGAGAGGTTCATTGTGACAAACTAAGATTTTGCCTCCAAAATTGAGTGGTTCAGTGCGGCAAACAATTTAATCTTGGCTGGCTTCGCCGTGCCAAATTGGGCTTCCGCCTGGTTCACAAAATTTAGATTCTTTACTTGGTTTAGCTTCCAACTTGGTCATTCTAACCTTTTTAACTATATACAAATTAAAATAAATATAATTAATAATTTAGACTCAATTTAGCACTATAACCACTTAAAAACAGATAAATAACCTAATTAGCAAAACATCACGAAAACATAATACTATTGACTCAGAATGCTAAAAACTAAGACTAAAGGAATATAATAATAATCGTAATTCTAAAATTATTAACTCCTTGCAACTTAGCCTTTTGTTCATTCTGAGGAAAAAGAGAAAAGAAATTAGACAAAACAAACAAATAGTACACAACCTAACTCTAATAGAACTGTATCAACAATAGTGAATTTATTGAGAACACAAGTTAGATTAGTCTTATGGCATAAAAGAATTTAACCCACATCCCACGGTCATTCTAAAAATGCCATGCAATCATACTTACAATAAGGAGGAGGAAGCATTATCACTCAACTTACCTATCTTGACAACTTACATCGACAAAGTTCAGCCATCGATAACATGGTTGGACATAAAGTGTAATCATCCTGTAATTATTAATATGAACTATCCTGGACTAAGGATCAAATAGGACTTTAAAGGTTGTAATATAAGCCAAGGGACAAGGTAGGATAAATACAGGTAAAGTAGCTAAAATAACCTTAGTTGCATTACAATTCAACTTTGCACCACATTCCCATGTTCGCAATAATTATCCCCATCATTAGTCAAACCACAAATTCACAAATAACAAGACATACACTTAGGAAAAATAGCTAGTGTTATAATAGCTACATTATTAAATCAAGAGGTAGTGCTCCTCTTATTTACAATTCCAACAATACAAATATCACCACACGTTTCCTCATTCATCCATCATACAAATATCATCTTCACAATGCCAATATAACATTCATGCCAACAAGGTGGTGGGTAAAAGTGAAATTAAACATTACGAAAAGGTAATTTGGCTAATCATGCGACTAACATAATGAAACTAGGCTAATAAGGCTCAAAAGGGGACACTAGGAATATCATTTAATAAGGTATGCAATTTGGCTCAAACGATTCAAATAAAGTGCCTAGATCATTTCCAAGGTTTAAATGTTTCTCATATTTGTCACATACAAGACTCCTCAACCCATTGTCTCAAGCAAAACCAAGTTTCCATAAGCCTGTCAAGATTATCACTCAAAGCAATTAAAATATGCTTTCCACTCGCTCACATCACACTTGGGCATGTATACGTGGGGTGATAAAATTTCCCTGATTCAATGGGGTCACAACTCAAAAACACTTATACACCTAAAAATTACCAATTCAACATTCACTATTAAAGATACAAAGTTTATAGAGTTAGCAAGTGTACTACTATCAAAAAGACATATAGAAACAAAAACTAAGAAAACAAATAACACAAATAGACACAACTAAGAAAACTAAACATCACTAAATTATTTAGACTAAAAATTGAATGCAGGGATTAAAACACATAACACAAAACAAAACATAAAACAAAAACACTACCAAAACTACAATCAACACCACCTCGGATCCCCCTAACTTGAACAAAGCAATGTCCTCAATGCTTGCCAAGATGATAAAAGCACAAGTGCAAAAAAAATTAAAAGAAACAATTTTTTGATTGTAGAAAAAGAAAAATTGCCTCAGGCAGTCCTAGATGAACCGGCCTTATTTTTCTCATCATTGGATTTCGGTGTAAAATAATGTAATTGTGCCTGGGTTCCACAAGCCAGTGACTCATATCAAATGGCTTCTCTAGGTTTAAACACCAAGCCAAGATATCCAACTTTTGGTCCAAGCAGCACAGATACTCATGTTGATAACGTAACACATCTCACACCTTTCTTTCAGTCATGGTGTGTGATAAATACGACAAGGAATCCAAATTGTCCAGTCGAGGTGGTCGAGGAAAAGGTACTAGTGAAGAGTCTGGGTTTATACCTTCATCATTTTCACTATCACTAATGAAGTAATCTATTAAAGCATCCCTATCCATATATCCTCCTTGAATTCAGTGCATGCTATAATGATGCTGGCAAACAATCTTTTCCAATGCCAGGAGGGGATGATCTTCTTGGGGGTGATTTTAATTTTTCCAATAGAGGTCACACCTTCTTGAGCACACAAGGCTGTGATTATACCAGGAAAAATGAAGTCCATATCTATCTAGAATCCATTCCTCCTAATGGATTTGCAAATTTCCACTCTGATTTCAATGTCCCAGCCTTTAACAAGGGTATACAAAATCAAGGCACGTTCTTTACTTACCATTTGGGGATGTGCTACCGGCATCAAAGTCATGCAGATGAAATGATTCCAAGCCCCATATTTTCAAGTCAAAGAACCTTGTCTTGAATTATTTGTACTCCCCATATATGCTTTTTCTCTAAGTGCCTCTTGAAGTTGTCAAAATATTGTTCACCTCTTCGAAGTTAATATCACCAAGGATGAATTTTTGTCAAAGCATTGTAGGAATTTGATATTGAGATGCAAAAATTTACTCTCTTGAAATTGTAGAAATCTCTCACCTTTACCTTGAAATTGATTGAATGATGATAGATATGGAGGATTTTGGTTGTAGGTAATGGTGTTTTGGTGAGAGATTATAGGGATTTGTGGTGGATATGGAAGATTTATAGAGATTGTGGTGGATTTGGAATGGGATTTTAGTTCGGTTTATGGAAGGGAAGAAAGAAAAAGGGAAGAAAAGTTTTAGGAGGAAAAAGAGAAAGATTTTTGGGTAAAGAGGAGAAATAGGAAGGATGAAGTATGGCTAGGATAGTTTAAAAATATGGGTCCCGATTTGGGCTGTTCGCCATGGTGAATGGTTTTACCTTAGAAGGATTTGCCATGATGAATGAACCTTCTATCTCCCATTTTTGAGGTAGGGTCACCGTAGCAAGTAGATTTGCCTTAGGTTTGTTCGTCGCGTTTGTTTTAGATTTAAATTGGTTTGCCATTGCAAACCAAGAAGGCTTTTGTTTGTTCATCACTGTAATCAAACCTTCTATTCGAGTTGATTGATTTTTTAAAACTCGGACATTCTCTTGTGCACTTGTGCTCCTTTATTTGCAATTAACACAATAGGAAAATGAAGCACGTAACTAGATATAATAAGGATTGAAAACAACTAGTTAAAGAAAGAGGATAAATAAATAAAATTCTTGGGTTGTCTCCCAAGTAGTTTTTCTTTTAAGTCAGTAGCTTGACTTTCATTATTGATCATGCTAGGGGGATAGTTTTGTGTCCCTATTCAACTCCTCTACCATGGTACAATTTGATCTGACTTTCATTAACTTTGAATACATAATCTTTGCCTTTAAAAGTGATCACTCTGTAAGGAAATATTTGAACCACCTCATGTGGTCCACTCCACTGGGACTTTAGTCTTTCCAAGAAATATCTGAAGGAAAGAATTGTAAAGTAGAACTTTGTCACTTGTATGAACTTCTTTGTAAAGAATGTTCCACTCAAGCCACTTTTTCGTTCTCTCCTTATAGAGCCTTGTATTGTCATAGGCCTATTCTCAAAATTCATCCAACTCACAAAGCTCCAGTTGCCCCTTTTCACTACCTGTCTTGTAGTTAAAATTAAGGGCTTTGATTGCTCAAAATGCCTTGTGTTCCAATTCTACTAGAAAGAGACATGTATTTTTGAAAACCAACCTATATGTTGACGTGCCAGTGAGAGTTTTAAATGCTATTCTATAAGCCTATAATGCATCATCTAGCTTATGAGACCAATCCTTCTGGGAAGCATTGACTGTCTTTTCTAGGATTCTTTTGAACTCTTGATTTGATACTTTACCTTGTCCAGAAGTTTGGGAGTGATACGCTAGTGAAAGTTTGTGTCACCCCATACTTGGATAGTAGAGCCTCAAAATAAGAGTTTTTGAAGCTTTAGTATTCAACTCTCCATCACTGATAATGGTTAAATCTTGAGAAAATATTATGTTTGATTAATTAGGTAACTACTCTGGCATCATTGTAGGTAATGCCGCTGCTTCCACCCTAACCAAGTTGTATTTGTTGGAGAAAAAACTAGGGAATGGGTCGATGAAGTCTATGCCCCATACATCAAATAACTCCACTTCTGGAATATTATTGAGTGGCATTTCATCATATTGAGATATATTTCCTACATGTTGACAAGCATTACACTACTCCACAAATAATCTAGTATCCCTGAATAATGTAGGCCAGTATAATCCACTCTGAAGTATCTTTGCAGCTATTTGGTGATTTCCATGATGCCTTCCTACAAGAGAAGAGTGACATATTCTCAATACAATATCCATCTCCTCCTCAGGCATACATCTTCGAATCACTTGGTCTCCATACTATTTGTACAAGTATAGTTCATCCCAATAGTATAATTTTAAATTAGAAAAGAATTTCTATTTCTGATTATAATTCAATGGTCTCTTTATAGTGGGAGGATTTTCGTTGTCAAATAATTTGCCAAATCAGCATACAATGGAGTTACACCTGCTACAATAAATCTTTCTTCTAGAAATTCCTCCCGTATTGGTAACATCTCCATTTTATTTCCCAGTGGTAGCTCCAATCTAGATAAGTGGTCGGCTATAGAATTATCCATGCCTTTCTTGTTGACCACCTCTCATCAAATCCCTGTAATGACAAAATTCAAAGGATTAATCTTGGTTTGGCATCATACTTAGGTAATAAATATTTTAACATAGAATAATATGTATGAAAAATTATTTTGGACCCTATCAAATAAGAACAAATTTGTTAAAGGCAAAAACTACGGTTAGCAATTCTTTCTCAGTTGTTGAATAATTAATCTAAACTTCATTTAAAGTTTTTTTAGCATAGTAAAAAATATGAAAAACTTTGTCCTTTTAGCAAAGGATTACATCTACAGTATAATCACTAGCATCACACATCAACTCAAAAGACATAGACCAATCGGGTGATACAATCACAAGTGCTGTCACTAATGCTTGCTTGAGGACTTCAAAATGCATGTAACATTTTTCATCAAAATTAAAAATCATGTCTTTTTACAACAATTCACACGGGGGCTATGAAAGAAGGGAGAAATTTCTTATAAAACACTCATAAAAGTCAGCAAGTCTTAAAAAAATCCTTACTCCCTTTACATTACTAGGTGGAGGTAGTTTTTCAATCACTTCTACCTTGGCTTTATCTATCTCTATCCCTTTAGCAGATATTTTATGCCCCAAAACAATTCCTTACGATATCATAAAATTGTACTTTTTCTCATTTAGTGCAAGATTAGTATCTTCACAACATTCAAGAACCGAAGACAAATTATGTAGACAATAATCAACTGTGGTTCCAAATATAGAAAAGTTATCCATAAAAACTTTAATGCACTTTTTGATCATATCATAGAAAATAGTAAACATGCATCTTTGAAAAGAACACGGTGCATTACATAGGCCAAAATAGGTGACATTTTCCTATATGCAAAAGTACCATATGGATGAGTGAAAGTCATTTTTCCTTGGTCTTCCGGGGCTATAGCAATTTAAAAGTACCCAGAATAACCATGTAAAAAGTAATAAAAACCATGGCCAGCTTGATGTTCTAGCATTTGATCAATGAGGAGAAGGGGAAAGTGATCATGTCTGAGTGGCCATATTCAATTTTCTATAGTCAACATAAATTCTCTATCCAATGACTACTTTAGAAGGAATTAACTCATTATTATCATTTACAATTACACTTATTCCCCCTTTTTAGGAACTACTTGAGTGGGGCTAACCTACTCACTATCATTTATCATATAAATTATGCCCACATCTAGTAATTTCATTACTTCATTCTTCACAACTTCTTTCAAAGTGGAGTTTAACCAACCCTGGGCTCGATTGCATAGTTTATAAGCATCTACCATTAAAAATTTTATGAATGCAAATAGCAGGGTTGATCCTCTTGATGTCACTTAAACTCCAGGTAGATTCCAGATTATACTTCTATAAAATAGTTAAAATTTTTTGCAATTGTTCACCAGACAAATATGCACTTACAATAACAGGTAAACTATCATTTTCTCCTAAAGATGCATACTTCAAATGGGAAAGAAGTGGCTCAACTCTACCTTGGGATTCATTGGTCGAAGACCCCCTTATCTAATTCCTCTTGTGGCGCTAGCCCATTTTCTGGAAGGGATGCATCCAGCATCCTTAAGCAAGCTGTCGTTGCTTCATCACGCTTCTCAATATCTTGTGCTTGTGTTAGACCCTTGTCTAGTGGATGTTGTGTATCTTGACTCCTCCAAAATTCATCAAAAAGTGTATTGACAAAATCAATAATCATAGCATCATCATAAATATAAGAAAGTTAAAGAGAATAAAAAACAAAAAAATTGACAGTCTCATCATTGACTCTCAACCACAATTTCCCTTCTTGCATTTCAATAAGTGCTATTCCAGTTGCCAAGAAAGGTCTTCAAAGGATTATTGGAGCATGTCTTTATCATCTTCTATATTAGGATAACAAAATCAGAAGGAAGATTGCATTTATCCACATTGGCTACAACATCCTCCACTATCCCTACGGGATATTTGATGCTTCTATCAGCCAGCTCGAGTGAAACATTTGTTAGTTTAAGCTCCTTGTCATTCAATCTCTGGTAAATAGATAAGTACTCCATCCTCCTAATAGTGCATGGAATGAAAAATGAGCCTGGATCCTTCATCTTTGGAGGTAACTTGTTTTGAATAATGGCACTGCATCCTTCTGTTAAGTGTAGAACTTCATCACCTAGCAACTTTCTCTTATTTGAGAAATTGCATCATGAATCTGGTAGAGTTAGGTATTTTCTCAAGGGCTTTCATAAGTGGAATATTAATTTTTACCTTTCTAGAGTATCTGAAAACCTCTTGAATTTATTGTCCTCTTCTTTGACTTTTATTGGATTAGGAAAAAGAATCCTAATTGGTAGTTCTAATGGTTGACTGTCAGGCTTCACTACTTGGTAGAACCAAATATTTCTCTTGTACTTGCTTATCATGCTTTTCTTCTTGAACTCTTCAGTAGCAACTATTTTCTCGCTTCGCAATGTGACAGCCTTTACCTGCTCTCCTAGATTGGGGATAGTATCACTGGACAAGGTTCCCATTTGTCTGCTCTCATAGATTGGGGATAGTATCATTGGACAAGGTCTCCTCTGGTCTTTCTGCCAATATCTTTGCAATTTGTCCAACTTTGGATCTCCAAATTTTTGCTTTAGGACTCACGACTGTTCAATCTATCAGTAGTGGACAATGCAAACTGATTCATTAATTTGCTAGAATTCCAATTGTGGTGATTGAATTTGATTAGACTGCTGATTAGATTGAAATTGTTGCTTAGGTTGATGCTGATGTTGATACTGTTACTATTGAAATGGAGCTCTAGGATTTGAATTATTTGGTTTAAAACGAGTTTGGTTCTGCTAATTTCTCCAAGAAAGATTTGGGTGATTCCTCCAACATTGGGTTGTATGTATTGCCAAACTGGTTGTTCAATGGCCTAGCTTGATTTGTCCTTGATTTCCCAGGTAATTGACCTATTCATGACTTGTAGAAGAAGAAGAATTCAATGTACTATATTGACCACTAGGATGGTCACCTGCACAGAAATCACAAACAAATGGTTATGGAGTGGCCACAACATTTGCTTGCAGTCCATCCATCCTCTTAATAGTTGCTCAAGTTGATTTACTGTGAGCTTATTTTGTGCCACTATTGCATCCATGGTATTTAGTTCAAAAACTCCTCTCTGATTCTCCCTTGAGTGAGTACCTGTTGAATGATAATAATTAGTTGAAATTTTATCAAGAAGTTCTCGGGCATTTTTCAGGTGTCTTATTCTAAGATAATTATGCATTAGCTGAAGAATCAATTGCCTCTCACATTTCTTGGAATAAATTGTTGTAAAAGATTTGAATCTATAACAACAACGACAAACCGTGATGAGGGCATTTACTTAAGACGTTATTGTATCTATCTCTCCCATGCTTTACTAAAATTCTCACCATGTTGCTGACTAAAAGATGTGATGTTATTTCCGAGCTCGACTGTCTTTGAAGGTAGAAAGTATTTTGTCATAAAGGCTTGGGCAAGTCTCTCCCAGGTGGTGGATATCCCTTGCTTGTACCCTTGAAGCCTAATAACTCTAGTAAACTAGAGTTATTCTACCTGTACACTATAGTTTTTTTTTGTTAGTTTAACCCTTATTTTTGGTAATTAATTAAGTGTTTTAGTTTAATTATTTGCATTACGTAATTGCATTTTCTTTATTTGTAAATATTAAGATATTAGTATGGGTTTTTGCTTAATTTTAGTGAAATTGCATCACCTATGTGGTTAAATGTTTTGCAGGATAAGAAGTAGAAGGGTTAAAGTTCAAGACTTGAGCTGGAAGAGGTTCGATATCGCAACATGAAATTTTTGAGGTTGCGACATTAAGGTGGAATTTCAAAGTGTAATTTACTGCTCAATATCACAATCAAGTATCAAAACCTCCATGTCATAACATCGAAGCGCTTCAGCTTAATAGTTAGGGTAAACTTATAATTTTGGGCTACAACTCTTTAAATTTTATATTGTAAGCCATTCAAGTACACATAGTTGTAGTGTAGTTGGTAATATAGGAGTTTAGATTAGTTTAGTTTTAGATTATGACTCACGTTTTTTTTTTTTTAATATAAAAGTTCTCTTTTAATTTCCTTTAGTTTATTCTTTAATTTCCACCAAATTTAAATTTTGATTAGATAATCTTGGTGGGATTTTCATTAGCTTCAAGTAGATATAATTTTTACATGCTTTCTTTTTAAATTTCTTGCAAATCAAGCTACTTCCATTTCAAGTTTTCTTTGAAGTTTCTAGGATTCTTATTAATTTAGTACTTCTTAGTCAAAAATCTTTGGTGCTATTTGGACAGCCAATAATATTGTATTATTTAGTGAATAATATTTGTCTGTTGACTTTAGTGGTATTTAGAAATAATGTTGACTTTATGGAACAATAGAATAATTGTATGGATATGAAATAATTATTTGGATTGGAAATAATGAATAGTAGCTATTATTTGGTGAACCTATTTATAAAAAAATAATACAAATAGAAAAATAACAGTTATAAAAATTCTTTACTTATTCTCATCACACTACATTTGATAAAAACTTGAAATTGCATCTTTCCCTTTGTTTCTATCAAACTCCACATACATAAAAAAGATTAATTTTACTTTACACCTTTAATATTTATACTCATTATCACTTTAATTTGTCACGTTATTTTTTAGATATTTAAATCCTTTCGTTAAATTTAACTTAACATTGAATTTTTTTTAAATCCTTCCGTTAAATTTAACTCAACATTGAATTTTTTTTAAAAGAGAATTTACAGTGAATCTCCACCTAACCCACCTAACTCACAGGGAAAGTGTAGTTTTACCATTTGAGCTACACTTCATTGTCACTCAACATTCAATATTATTATAACAAAAATACCCTTATTCTCTCGTTTTCTTTTTTTCTTTTTTAATTTTACTTTATTTATTTTCTCTCTCTCACACACTTATTTTATTGACATGTTTTAATAATTTTTTATTATTCATCAACATATTTTAAATTTCATCAAACTCTATTTATGAAAATAAAATAAGATATTTTGGGTGTTAAGAGAAAATTTGTTTACACATCAATAATTTGAGGGTAAAAATATCATTTAAGGCGAAAACTTAACACCGTTAGCTTTAACTGTTAGTCCATTGACTAAAATGCCTAAAAAATAACGTTAGAGACTAAAGTGATTATGACCCTAAACGTTAAAGGGATAAAGTGAAATTAAATCTACATAAAAATAAAAAGAAGGTACAAAATCAATAATGATAAAAGATAATTAACATATATATCCACGTATTTTATGCCATTATTAAGAGAACCGCCACACACACACATATATAAACATTTTGTATGTAACTGAGTAAACATACAAAATAAGTCAAATTAAACTAATAATAAAGGTATAAGAGAATATATGTTCACGGTTCAAACAAATGCATAAAGGCGAATTATTTTTATATTCATAATATTAATATTTATAGATTACTAACAAAGTATTGCAACCAACACGCGTTAAGATAAAAATATACGATTCTAATAGTTACTAGATTAAAACGTCCTTATGCGAAAGTAAGGATTGCAAATAATAATAATAATAATAATTAATTCCATTGTTTATACATAATTATTAATAGAATATTTTTTAAAATGTAAATAATGAATAGAACATGAATAGTGAAAATAATGTATTGTGTGAATAATGAATATGAATAATGAATAAGACAAAACATGCATAGTGCCAAATATTATTTGGAAAAAGTGCTTGGCTGAGCAAACGGAGATTATTGCTGACCAAATATTATTTGGCAAATAATGCCTATTATTTGCTATCCAAACAAGGCCTTTATTTTCTTGCTTTAATTTCTAGTAGTTGTTAGTGAGCTTTCTTTTACTTAATCAAAAATCCAAAAATAGCTTTAGTTTTAATATAGTTTTCTTTGCAAATCTATATAGCTTTATTTAGTAGAAAATGGAATTATCTTTCTTTTCATGTTCTCTTTATGCTTTCCTTAGTCAATTTAGGATTACTTGCTTCCGAATTCTCATTTTGTTTTAGTTAACTTTGTGGATTTGGAGATAATTTTATTTTCTTTTATTAGATTAGTTTAGATAGTCCTTTATTTGTGAATTATTTGGATAATTGAATATGTTTGGTGCTAGTTTCTCTCTTATTATTGCTAGCCTAACTATACAAGGACCTTTAAATCTCAATAATTGCTAAAAGAACAATCTTTGTGGGACGATATCCACTTGCCATATACTATTACCTGTCTTATATACTTACGGGAGTGAGGATAAAGTAATAGGTATAGTGTGATTTATTTATTACTTGGTTTAGTTTGCATTCTACTCGAGGCAAACAAAGCCATAACTTTGCTTTATCTCTTACTTAAAAGGGAAGCAATTTTAGCTTGAATCAGCATCATCACGTGTACCATTCTATTTGCAAGTATCATAGACTTCTTTAGAGTTTATCAGTGATGGTTCGGGTTTTCACTAAATAGCCTTTCAAATATTTCATATTGTTGAAGCATGGATATGAAAGAAGGTTTGGTCTCAAAGTTATTAGCATGAACTGGTGGTGAAATGATTCAAGAATTAGATGCTCCAAAAGTAGGTAAAATGTAATCTGCTAGAGGACAATTGTTTTTTGACATGTCTATCAGGACAATTGTCAACAAATTCTCCTTTATTCCCATTGTGAATATTGTTTCCCAAATTTTCAAGATTCTCTGGTGGTATCACTAGTTGCCTTGGTTGTCTCTCATGAGCCATGCTTAATTCTGCTTCTTGTTGCTATTGTCGTAGCACTCTCCTCTGGTATTGAAAAGTGATTTCAATTTCTGGATAAAAAGTTACAGTATTGCAGCCAGAGCACATAAACTACAAAACACACAAGAAATAAGATTACACGACAACAATACATACAGAAAATAACCACAATGAGAACTTAAATAGAGTAACAATTCCTGCAAGGGAATAAATTATGTTGAAATAAGAAAAATGAAAAGAAAGAAAAAGGTCTAAAGTAGGAATCGTCTTGGCTTTTAATATGGCCTGTAATGATATTTTCCCTAACAGTAGCGCCAAAAACATTATGTGTGGTGAAAAAGTAAAATTTTCTACTTGCAACTTTTCGCCGATTCTGCAAGTACACGGTATTAATGTAATAGAATGAATAGGAATCATTTTCATGAGGAAAAATACTCTGACAAGTACCAAACACGGCTAACAATTTCTATCTAGATAGCCAATAAGGTTGTTAAATCTTTAACTAAAAATAGTAGATTACTGAAGAATTTAAGGTAACATTACTAACATTAAAAGGGCAAATTTCCAAATATTAAGAAAATAGATCAGGTACTGGACTAGCAATTTTCCTAAATTAACTCAATTCACCAATCAATTACATATCTATGGAGATTCAATTTCCCCAATTATCAATTCAACCTCAATCCCTCGTGATGATGATCCTATCAATTTAATTTTCCTTCAAGGAGATATCAGTCTCATGTGTAGTCCTATTTACATAGAGTACTTAGATATATTGAATTACTGTGAACCAACTAGAAATTCATATCTGGCATAACTATAAATTATCCAATCTAATAATTATCACTGATCTATGACGGAGGGTTGATTCTCGTGGTACCTCGGCAAATCTATGCAAAACTACATTTAGCTAGTCTTTAGAATTGTCCAATTCGTGACAATTATTACCCATAATTGCAATTGAATCATTTAATAGTTAATTAAGTCTAATCATAGGAAAATTGCATTGCCCGCACCTAACCCTAACGAAATTAGTTGATGTTAGATGAAATAAAAACAAAGGAATTAGCAGCAGTGCAAGAAAATGAAATAGCCAATGAACTAGGGTTTAAAATATGATTGCTGAAATTAATCAGTAATGGTAGAAATAGCAAAATTAATTAAGTCATATGAGTAAAAGAAAATCCCAATTATTCCAAGCTGGAATACTTGAATTACTTGGACTTGTCTTCTACAGAAGTATAACCTTGAAAAGTAGTGCACTAGAGAAAACTAAGAGAAATAATAATGTCATAATACTGCTCTACTTCTAATTGCCAACAATTTCTAAAAGAGTGTTCCCCTAATAAGTCTAGGAGTTCATAATTTATTCCTTGCTCAACTCCTAACAGTTATGACATTTCCTAATTAGATAAAATTACCAAAAGAAGGCCTATTACAGTTAAGAAACTGAAATCCCGTCATAATGGAAAATTTCAAAATTAGCCCCTCTTGGCTTGGTTCGTTGCAACGATCACTTTCCTTCTTGAGAGGTTTGCCTTGCGAACTAAGCTTTTGCATTCATAATTGAGTGGTTCACTATGGCGAACAATTTAAGTTTGGCAGGCTTCGCCACTGTGAATAGGGCTTCTACCTTGTTTGCAAAATTCAGTTTCTATACTTGGCATTAGATGTGGATTCTAGCTTGGTCATTCTATATCCTTTTTACTTGCAAAGAAATAAATATAAACATAATTAACTAACTTAGAGTACATTTAACACTAAAATCACTTAAAAATACATAAACTAACCAATTAGCTTTCGATGCAAAACAATATAAAACATAACAATAACGACTTGGAATACTAAAGACTAAGCCTAAAGGAATATAAGAATAACTTAATGCTAAAGTTATGGAACCTGAAAATCTTAACTCTTATTAATCACCCGATGGTCGGTTTTCTACTTCAAACTATCTCTAAGGAAAAATCCTTACTCTTGTTAGTCAGTAGAAGGACTGTATCACATCTACAACTTTAAGGCCAAAAATCTCTAGAAGTATCTCAAATATATAAAGTTACTATACTTGCTAAGAAATACTGCAGCAAAAATCTGGTGAATTATTTCTTCTACAAATATCAACTTGCTCACAAACAATTTTCCAAGATTAATTTGCTTGAAATTTGCAAGTACATCGGCATTATATAGACAGGCAAACACATGGAGAGGCCAACTTGGCTGTTCTCCAAAAGGTTTGACTAGTAGCCCCATGTCTTCGACAGGGGTTGACTGCTACCTCCACTATCACACTGCACCTAACTCCTTGGATTTCTCCAAAATACTCTATGGAAAATGACATATCTCTCTATAGTTTAAATACATCTTTACCATCCCAATTACAGAAAAATTTCTATCATCTCCATTTTCCAAGAAATTTCTTCTTCATCTACAGAGCTACTATACATGCCTCTATACAAAAAATCAAACTCCTTGTTCATGTTTATCTTCCTATTAGCCACTCCAGACTTGCCTTTCAAGTAGCCCTTGTTCGGTTTGCCAATTTGAGAATATCCTCAAGGCTCACCTTAATATAAGGTTTATTAGTCCTCCCGAGCAAATATCTATACTTGCTACCAACTAAAGTGACAAGAGGATCTCAACAACATAGTTTTCTAATGTCAACAAACATGATAGGGGGCAGACAAGAGACTATAAGAAAAGAACCCCACAACTGAAGCACCTGAACTAGCTATAGAAATCTCCTTGGGTTGATTAATCTCTGAGCCACTTAGCCTCCTGCGATAGTATCAAAGTTTAGCTTCAAAAGTAGCTTATAACCTCCATTTCAACGATTCTCTTTTATTGAAGCTCACAGATTGACCTACTTTACTACTTTACACATGAAAAACTAATCTCTCTGCATTAATTTTTTTTATCAGTTTAATCTCTCATATCTAACACTGTCATGTACTTAGTAAGGATTATATCAATCTAAAACACTATAACATACCTTCACTAGGTGTCGCACCCCTCCCACGACCAGCGATCTGGCCGGCACCCTTTAGGACCGGCACCGTCGCCAATGTGGTGCTCGTGAAATAGGTGATTAAATGCAAAAGTCTTATTTACTATTACAAACATAAATTACCTACTTACTATTACCAATTTAAATGAATCACCTATTTACTATTACATAACGGGGCTGTAAATGCGGCTATGAATTGTACAAAAATAATCTAAGCTAGGGAACACAGGATTGGAGTCGCCACCTGGTGTGTTTGGTGCGCCGGGACACAAAAATACATCAAAATTTAAAGAAAAAAATAAACCCTAGTCTAGATTCACTCCTGGTCTACGTAATTCAAAAAACATGAGTTCAGGAATCCTGTTGTAAAATGGAAAGGTTTGGGATAGATTTGAATTTCCCTCAGCACCCACTTTACCCGGCGTTGGACTGGTTGCATGATTTTATCGCGTTTCCCTTTTCAATTTTAGTATTCATTATTGCCGACTTTGTAGCGTACGTGTGCTTAAGATAGTTTAAAAGTAATAAAATATGTACATATTAATGAGGAAATAAAAATAAATGGTAAATAAAACTATTGACAGGTAAATTTAGTCCGGGGTCCAATTTAAAGTTGCACACATTTAGCTTGTAGTGCCCTTTAACTCCCAAGGGGCAAAACAGTCGTTTGTCATGCACGCCAGGGTTTACTTCTAACCCGATTTTATATTATTGAATACAGTTATTAAGTCATGGACTAAATTGAGTTTGATTCAAATATTTAATGTCTAGTCGTGCAACTAAATAAAATTTGAGGACAGAAGAGTAAATTCACAAGATTTAACAAGTAAGAAAAAACATAAATATTATATCGAGACCAACAAACATAAAAAATAAAGCACAAATCATCACAAAAGAAACTAATCGAAAAATATGTGCAAAATCAGAGCCTATTTACAATTGAATACTCATAAGGGCAAAACGGTAATTTCACAATCAAAGGGAAATTAAACATATTAAAATGTCAAACAAAAATCAAATTAAATTTTGGTGGTTATTGTCATTAAAAATGTAACTTAGAAGAAATTTAAAAAATAAAAGAAAAAACGAAAATTAAGTCATAAATAATGTAAAAATAGTAAGATAAGCATTTTGTCACCAAAACAATCGATTCAAAAGCTCATTTAACTCATCTCAACCTCAGGAATGTGGTGGAATTGGTTATGCTTGGCTTGGAGTGCGAGTTTGAGCCGAATTTGCTTTCGGTACCTCCAAGCTTCCGGTTGATGAACTGGCCTTCTTCCACCTCATTTTTCGCCCAACAGATGAATGATTTTGCTTGACCTTTAAAAAGAGAAGTTTTAGTCCTAGGTACCCTATACAACTTTTATTCTTTGAGTTTAGTCAAATTCCTCTTCGATCGCTTGGAATCTTGGCTCAAAATTGGCTATTTGGAAAATTTTCCAGACTTGGAAAATTTCTCTCTTTTTTTCTGCAGATTTTCTTGGCCACCAGCCTGATTCTACCACGTTTTTGACACTCCGTATGAATGATTTTTCTAGAGCTTTACAAAGGGAAGTTTTAGTTACAGATACCTTCTACAACTTTTCTTCTTTGATTTTAGTCTAATTACTTTTTGATCGTTTCGAATTTTTGCTCAAAGTTGGCTGTCTGGAAAATTTTCCAGACTTGGAAAATTTCTCTCTTTTCTTTTCTGTAGAAATTTCGTCCCCCCTCTTTAGACTGATTTTTTTGGTTTGCTCTTTAAAAAGGTGGATTGAGTGTAAAAATGGTCAAAGACCATTCCTTGTCATGTTAGGAGTATGGGGCATCTGAAATTTGGTAAGAATGGGTGAAAAAATGCAGAGAAAAATGTGGTCAAAACAGCTCTGTCGAGCTGACTGTTACTGTTCATGCGCTGAATTTTTTTTTTTAATAATTTTTTTTTTTGAAAAATCTAAAAACTTAATAATATTAAAACTCATTCTTTGTGTTTCAAAAATACATAAAACACATAATAATTAAACACCATAAGACAAATTAAAAGGGAATTAAAGGATAAATTAAGAGGAAATCAAGGAGCAGGTTAAAAAGAAATTAAAAGGGAAATTAAAAAGAAAATTGGGAGTCAAATTAAAAGGAAAATAGGGGAGAACTTAAGGGATAAAAATAGGTGTCTACACTAGGTTTAACAAAATCAGCTACTGAGGAGGGGGCGGCAATGCTGATATACAAGCACAAAAAACACAACAAAGAAGAAGAAGATTGCACATATATGATATTCAAGTACTTGAAAAACATTCCTTCAAAGAATAAGAGGATCTAGTACAAGTGCAAATAAAGGCGCAAGATCATGGCCTGAAAAAGTCCTACGGAACATACACATCAAATAAGTCTACTAGTTAGACCCGATGCAAAAGTAGTTATTTAGCTAAGAAAGGAAAAAAGCAGCAAACACTCGCTAATCTCTATCAGGGGACTTCTCTTTGGTGCCAATAGAATCCTTCTCAGCAACATCTAATTTAGTTCGCTCTCCTTCTATTTATGTACATGGCTTCACGCCTTTATCCAGTCTTGCCTTGCTCAAAGAAACTGGAATAATTTCAAGAGTTGGATACAATCTTGAACAAGACTCTTCGTAAAGTTGAATCCCTTGTGCAAGAAAAAATTACCCTCTTAAACATTTCTCTGGACCATCATGTTAGTCTCAGGAACAAGTCTATCTGTCTGAACACTTTGCCCTCCAAGTCTTTTACTTTCAGCTGAAATTCATGAATAATGTTAGCATAACACTCCTTCTCCCTAGAAAACTTGGCTCGAGCATTTGCCATCTTGACTTCTGCAAGTTTAACATTATCATTTGCTCCTAAAGCAATCTTCTCAGATGGTAGCAAGCAGTCACCAATGTTTTGTAATATATGCACGCCTGAAAAGAAAAACAAATTATCATAAAGATACAAGTCAAAGGCAAAAAAAAAAAAAAATATTGATAAATATTTACATTGGCCAAGTGGAAATATCCATTCTGTGCTAGATCAGGAAGATCAGTCTCCTTTATCATTTCCCTAAATTTGGGAGCTAAACAAGTATGCACAAAGTGCTCGCAAGTAGACCGACTACGGAGAAGACAATCATTCCAGAGTGGCTAGTCAAGAATATACTTGTCTCTTTGTTCATGCCCAATATTAGCACTATATCAGAGAGATGAATCTTTACCTCAACAACTCCAGAATCTTGAAAAGCTAAATTATGATCTTCTTACCAGTGCCAACAAGGTATTCTTAAGTCAATTTCCCTTGCTAGATGACAGAGTCTCAATCTACTTCGCTGTAGTTTCTTCTTCAACTTTTTTTTTCTTGTCCATCTCTTTTTTTTTTTTTTTGAGCAGCAGCTTCTTCCTTTTCCATAAGAGCCAACATCTCAGCAAAATGAGCTTCCATTGTTCAACAAAAACATAATCATGTTATGCTCAAAAGAAGCAGAGGAAAAGTCAAGCAAAAAAGTCATGCACACAATATAAGTGATAGCAACATAAGGTAATATCCTCGGGGAAATATATAGGACTCAATCTCACCTTTGATAAAACCACCTTTGACGACACCAAGTAGCTATCAAAAAGGTCTCACACAAGCGCCCTCCTTGCTCCTTTAACTCTACTGCTCCTGCTCCCTTTGTCCTTATTCTGAGTAACCATATCTACTTCTCGGCCGGAGCAAGTTTCACATCAAGATAAGTTTTCACTGAATGAACAACATACACAGTGTTAGAACTCGATCAAAAACATGTGTTCATGGAAAATCACTAACGATCCTCCAGTCAAGATTGGTTGGCTACCCCATCTAGTGTATGTTAGTTTGCTGCACTCTCAAACAAGGATTGGTTAGTTGTTTCCTTAGCTAAGGCTGGTTTCACGCCCCTTCTTATCCCAGCTGGCAACCCCCTCAGTTGGGACTAGCTAGTTGCCATCCTCAATTAGGAATGGCTGGCTGGCTGTCTCTCAGCTCGGTTGGCTACCAAACCCTTTTTCCACTGGATGTTTATTGGCTGCCTAGGGTTGGTTGACTGTACCCTCCGTGTGATATTGGTTGGCCACCCCACTTAGCCACATTAGTTGGGACTGGCTGGCCGTCCCTCCTTCCCAACGAGGTATTGGTGAGTTATCTCCTTATTTGGGCCTGGCAGGCCGCTTGCCATCAGTTGTGGTTAGTTAGCCATCCATTTCTCTCAATTGGGTATGGCTGGCCATTCCTTTCCTAGGAGGTATTTGTTGGAAATTTGCCTCCAAAATACACTTTCCATAAATTTGAAATTCTCTCCAATTGTATACTAATGTTTCCGTCTTTTGTGAAATCTTTAGTCCCACATTGGAACTTTGTGTTGGATGTTTTCATGTTATGTGTTTGGGGTTTTGCCATTGTGCAACACTTGTTGGGAGCCTAGACTATGGATGGTTGATGGTTTGGGGATTTTTTTCAAATAAACGTGCGTGCCCGTCTGGCCCAGCGTAGCGCGGTTGGTGTGTGCGTGCGAGCGCATTTTTCTTTCTATATTTTTTGGTTACCTATTCTGTTTTATAATTACCTATTTTGTGTATTCTTGCCTTTTCTCTCAAGGTAGATGGATTTCCTTTTTTTTCTCCCAAGTCACCTACCTTTTCTCTCAAGGCAGTACTGTAACTTCCAAATTCTGGCCGAATTTATCACTTTAAATAAAGGCCTTGAGAACCTCTTTAATATACCCAAAAAAAATCTCTTTTCTTCTATTCTCCTTGGGTACTAAGTAATCCAGTATTAATCTCAAAGCCTTACTTGCGAGTGCAAGCAACAGAGACTGCTGTTGAATCCTGGAGAGTGACTGCCCGGTGTTCCCATTTGCATCAGTGGATCTCGATCCTATGGGGGCGAAATCACTTTCAAGGACAGTGATCACACGCCTTGACAAATTCTATTCTGTTTTAATTATTGTTCTGTCCAGATTTTTCTAACAATCTTGAAAGTGATTTGTTTTATGTTGCTATGATGGCCAACGCTGGTGTTCCTGACATATCAAAACTGTGCTGCATATTCCATCCATGAGAAGAAATTTAATTTCTGGTTCTTTTCTTAATAAAGCTTCAATTAAACTTGTTTTTGAAGGTGATAAGTTAGTTCTGACCGGGAATGGGGACTTTGTGGGAACGGTTTTTGTTGTGGGGGTTTGTTTGTACTTGATGCTACTTGTAATGGAATGAATAAGAGTGCTACTTTTGCTTATATTGTTGATTCTATTGATATATGGCATGCTAGATTAGGACATGTGAATGCTAACTCCATAAGGAGAATGAAATATTCAAATTTGATTCCTAATCTGACTAAGTTTCATAAGTTCACAAAATGTGAAATTTGTGTAGAAGCTAAACATCATAAGAAACCCATTAAGTCCATTGCAAGGACTAGTAGTCTTTTGGAATTAATTCACAGTGATCTTGGGGATTTTAAGAATAATATGAGTAGAGGTTGCAAGAAATATTATATCACCTTCATTGATGATTACTCAAGATACACAAAGTCAGAAAGATGAAGCTGAGAAAATGTTCATTAAATTCAAAAATGAGCTTGAGAATCAGTTAGATAAAAAAATTAAAAGGCTTAGATCTGATAGAAGAGGTGAATATGATTCTAATATACTCAAAAAGTTTTGTGAACAAAATGGAATAATTCATGAGACTACTTCACCTTACTCGCCTCAATCTAATGGGGTTGCAGAAAGGAAAAATAGGACTCTTAAAGACATGATGAATGCATTGTTAATAAGTTCTGGGTTACCTACTAACATGTGGGGGAAGGCTAATTTATCTGCTTGTCATATTCTTAATAGAATACCACAGCTTCACAAGAAAACTTTTAAGACACCTTATGAACTTTGGAAAGGTCATTCTCCTAACCTTGGGTATCTCAATGTGTAGGGGTGTCTAGCTAAGATAGGGACAACAGACTCTAAAAGGAATAAAATTGGGCAAAAAACTATTGATAGTGTCTTCAATGGGTATGCATTTCATAGTACTGCCTATTGGTTCTTGGTTTCGGAGTCTAATCATGTTGTGAAAACTAAAGATGCTAAATTTTTTTAGAATGTTTTTCTAATGAATAAAAATTCTATAAAAACCTTGTCTCAAGAAATTCAAGATTCAGAAAAATATGATAATGAAGGAGTTCAAGAATTGAGAAAAAGTAAAAGGGCAAGAGTGGAAACTAATTTTGAGCCTAATTTTCTAATTGGTTTCATAATTGTAAAAGATTCAAAAACTTATAAAGAGGCAATGAATTCAATTGATGCTAGTTTTTTGAAAGATGCAGTTAAAAATGAGATTGAGTCCATAATGTATAATCACACCTAATGGGAATTGGTAGATTTGCCTAGAGGGTGTAAACCTATTGGGTGTAAATGGGTATTTAGGAAGAAGTTAATGCCTGATGGTTCTATTGATAAATTCAAGGCACGTTTAGTGGCCAAAGGTTTTACACAAAAAGAAGGCATTAATTTCTTTGACACTTATTCACCT
The DNA here is from genome assembly GCA_025175665.1 of Cinchona pubescens. NCBI lineage: Eukaryota > Viridiplantae > Streptophyta > Magnoliopsida > Gentianales > Rubiaceae > Cinchona > Cinchona pubescens. The sequence continues at coordinate 1,357,314 of JANKKI010000143.1, forward strand.
GTTGCTAGAATCACTACCATTAGAGTGCTTGTTTCTATTGCTTTCATGTTTAATTTGATTGTGCACCAAATGGATGTGAAAATTACTTTTTTGAATTGTGAGTTAGATTAGGAAATATACATGTATCAACTGAGGGCTTTGTTATTGAAGGATAAAAACATAAAGTGTGTAAACTTGTTAAATCTTTTTATGGCCTTAAACAAGCTCCTAAACAATGGCATGAGAAATTTGATAAGACTCTTGTTTCTAATGGTTTTAAAGTAAATGAATATGATAGAAGTGTCCATAGCATATTTCATGAAAATGTTGGAGTCTTGATTTGCTTGTATGTTGATGACATCTGCTTATTTTTAGAATTGATGAAACTGTTGTTAAATAAATCAAATCTTTCCTTACTTCTGATTTTGATATGAAAGACATAGGTGAGGCTGACGTTATTTTGGGTCTTAAGCTGACTAGGTTTAACAATGGTTTCGTACTTTCTCAGTCATACTATGTTGAAAAAATCCTTAAGAAAGTTTAACCACTTTGATATGGATTCTGTGAGTACACCTTATGATCCTAGTGTGCACTTGAGAAAGAATAAAGATAATAGTGTAACACAAACTGAATATGCTAAGATTATTGGGAGTGTGATGTATTTGATGAATTGTACTCGTCCTGATATTGCATATATTGTTGCTAAATTGAGTAGATACACGCATAATCTTGATAAATGTCATTGGAATGTATTATCTAGATTCCTTAGATATTTAAAAGGCACTATACATTTAGGACTTTATTTTTCTGGTAGTCCTACTGTGCTAGATGCTTACTGTGATCCTATATGGGTGTTGGATAATGATTAGCATTAACTCCACAAGTGGTTATGTTTTTACTCTTGCTGGAGGTTCTGTTTCTTGGAAATTATCTAAGAAAACATGTAATGCTAAATCTACCATGGAATCTGAATTTGTTGCTTTAGAGTCGGCATGTTCAGAAGCAGAATGGCTTTGTAATTTATTGACTGACATTCTTTTGTGGCCAAAGCCTATGCCTTCTATTTCTTTGCATTGTGATTCATAGGCAGCGATCGCTAGAGCTGAAAGCAAAATTTACAATAGGAAGAGCCGGCATATCCGTTTTAGACACAATATTGTGAGACAACTCATGAGTAATGGGGTCATTGCCATGGATTTTGTAAGGTCTGAAAAGAATTTGACTGATTCTTTGACTAAGGGACTGAATCAAAACTTAGTCCAAAATACATCGAGAGGAATGGGACTTAGACCCGTTGATGGGAATTGAATGTGACGGCAACCCAACATACATTAGTGGAGATCCCATGAAGTAGGTTCAATGGGCAATAACAGCCCACTTAGTCACGAAGATATTCCAATTGCACTATCAAATGTGGTCCCTTCCTATGGTGTAGATAGTACTTACTGTCTATAATTCGTGAAGGTTGAATCGGTAACTCTTAATGACCTTATATCCTTTATAGGTGGTGTGTGGCAGTACACATTTGATAAGCTCACCTATACGAGTATGGAAGTGGGGGCCGCTTCCTATGAGATTAACAGGTTCGTCTCTAGTGCACTCATGAATATCCAGGTAGGGTGCATGGCCCGAAAGGCACCAAACCGAGAGCTTACAATGGATCGAAGTCTAACATGTGCTCAGCTATAAGAGTGTACTTCAAGGAGGAAGGTTCAAGACTTTTGTCACCTATCTTTTGTATACTTCTCTATTGAATGCACTAAGTGCGATTCAAGTTCAAAAGACATCATTATTTATGTGTTAGATTTCTTTACTCAGTACCACTTTGTATTTTTGAGTCATGTGGGGGGATTGTTGGAAATTTGTCTCCAAAATACACTTTCAATAAATTTGAAATTTCCTCCAATTGTGTTCCCTCCTTTTGTGAAATCTTTAGTCCTACATTGGAACTTTGTATTGGATATTTTCATGTTATATGTGTTTGGGGTTTTTTCGTTGTGCAACACTTTTTCGGAGCCTAGACTATGCATGGTTGATGGTTTGGAGATTTTCCACAAACATGCACACGCGAGCCCACGTGAAGCGGCACAGCGCGGTGCGGGCGTGTGAACCATTAGATTTTTACTTCTGTCACATTTTCTTTCTATATTTTTTGGTTACCTATTCCATTTGCTAATTACCTATTTTATGTGACTTGACTTGAGTATAGTTACTGTCTTTTCTCTCAAGGCAGACGGATTTCCTTTCTTTTCTCCCAAGTCACCTATCTTTTCTCTCAAGCAATACTGTAACTTCCAAATTCTAGCCAAATCGATCACTATAAATAAAGGCCTTGAGGACCTCTTCAATACACCAAAAACAATCTCTTTTCTTCTATTCTTCTTGGGTACTGAGGTAATCCAGCATTAAGCTCAAAGCCTTGCTTGCGAGTGCACGCGAGTTCTCCTTGGGAACTGAGTAATCCAGTATTAAGCTCAAAACCTTGCTTGCTAGTGCACGTGACTGAGGCTGCCGTTGAATCCTGGAGAGTGACCACCTGGTGTTCCCATTTGCATTAGTGGATCTCAATCCTGTGGGGGGCGAAATCACTTTCAAGGACAGTGGTCACACGTCTCGGTAAATTCTGTTTTGTTTTAATTATTGTTCTGTCCAAATTTTTCTAACAGTATTGGTTGGTCACCTTCTTCTACATGGGGTGCCGGTTGGCCTCTCTCCTAGTTGGGTTTGGCTAGGTTTCCCTCCTCATGATGTATTGGCTAGTTACTTTTCCAGTTGGGCTGGTTGGCTGCTTTCCTAGCCAGACTTAGCTAATGACATTATTAGTTCAAATCTTTTCAAAAATTACTTTGATGAAATCAGCAATTCTTACTTTTTGCTGACATGAAAAAGAAATTAATGTATATTGAACTTGATCCATGAAAAATGTCCATGAAATCTATCAACACTTCAACTCAGATGATCTATCAGCTACCAAAGGCATTAGGACACTCCGCATTAGACTTCCATTATTCCACTTGCAGCTGGCTAGTTAGCAATAAGAGTGGGGGCATATGTTAGAATATAATTTGTCTGCTAATAAAAACACACCATGTGGAACGGTTCAAATGAGCCCGATACACACATACCGATTGCCTAACAGGCCTAGATCCCTAACTTGGCCCATTATCTCTATAGACTCAGTAAGTCCATTAGATACCCTATCCCTCATAATCAAACACAAGAAAACACCCAACCACAAATTCTCTCTGTGATTTCTGCGAGCTCCTGGTTCATTGATTTTAAAGCTTTCCTAACTTGAGCAGCAGAGTGTTTTTGGGGGGGCAATCCCCACCTTTTTTGCAAGCACTCTGTAGCAGGAGTAGTAAGTTGGGACTCAAGCAAGATTTACCAGAATCAGTACAGAAGTTATCTTTTCACTAGTCACATTTCTTACTTACAGAGTTACTTTGTGATAATAGTGTATTAACTATAGTAAGAGTTTATTAAAACTATGTTAAATATTACTAATAGTATATTTTGCCTTGGAAAGTATTAAAATAATAGTTATTTTTGTAATTCATTTCTAAAAATAAAATAATATTTTTTTTTCAAAAAATTGTATAATACAACAAGTGCCCCATGTCAAAATGAAGTTTAAAATAGATAAATATCTATACACCAACAAGAACAAAAATTTCTTATGGTCTTGTGGTATTGATAGATAACTCTAAAAAATAGAATAATTTTAACCTAAAAACCCAAGTGTTTTACTAGAGTTTCACCCAATTTTATGGATTTTAGCCGATTTTTGTTGTATGTTTATGATTTTGCACTTTTAGGGTTTTTAATGTTGTTTTGTGTTTGTTTTCATTATGTTTAGTACTTATATTATTTTATGTTACTAGCATTTATGTCATTTTATTTCTTTTATAAGGGTTAGTTCAAGTTTGGGTTTGCACGAGATGTGGCATGGCAATCGGACGATGATCAGATGAATTTAGCATGACATTGTGTAGGAAATGAGCATTTTTCAGGCAAAAAATTCCTAGCCACGGTCTGAGAATCTAGAACTGCAAGTTTGTTTGAAATGTGGAATTTTTGGTTGGATCTTCTTCCCTTCAAACCGTAACACTATATGAAGAGCATCTTAGCCTATGTCCTCTGAAGTAGGAGTGGTAGGAAGTTAGTTTTTATTCTTTGTTTCTCCTTCTAACATGGGGAGAAACCTCTTAGCCATTTTCTTTTATTCCATGTCTGGATTATATTAGTTTATCTTCTATATTATAAGGATGAATCTTCTGCTTGTAAGACTTATGTTTATGTTTCATGTACTTATTTTATGCACTAATTTCATGTCCACTTTAGCTTAGAAGCTCTCCTTACATGCTTAATCTAGTTTTCCATTTAAATGCTTTCCTTGGTTGCTTTGTTGGTTTAATAGCTTGTTTAGTTTAGTATATGGCTTCAGGGCTTTATTTTACTTGAATACTTTTAATTATGCTTTAAATAGTTATGGGTTAAGATTAGATTATGATAATTTCCATATAGGTGATGATTGATTTGGTAGATTGAATGATGAAATTGGATTAATTGGACATTCCTAATTGACTAAATAGATAATTAGGGTAATTGATCACTTTGCAAATTATCTGGGTTAATCAAGGTAAGACGGAAGTTGGACTTCCATTATAGAAATAGGTTAGTACTAGATTAGGTTAGAATTTTATATGAAAGGACTAATTCGCCTAGTTGTTACTAGAATTTCATGGTAAGATAAATCAAATTTAGTTAGTTATAAGTAATAGAAGAAATCCATATTCAGGCAAATTAGATTGATACATCTAGTTGACATGAGGAATGAGGATTAGGTTAAAATTGGGAATTGACCACTTCTTTGGAAAATCAAACCAACAAATCGAATAATTAACAAAAGCGTGAGAATAGGCCAGTCAAAACCAAATTCTAACAGGCATTTTTGTCAGTTCTAGTATTTTTAGTTTGTCTAAATCAAATTCCTTCTATTTTGAATCCTTCAAATAGTATCAGGCCAAACAATCAATAGTTGGCAACCAATCCTCACGAGATCTACTTTTACTTCCACTTACTACTATTTGGCCCCATGTACTTGCAGTGCATTATTTAGTAAATAGTCAAACTAGGTGATTATAAATAAATAGAAAGAAAATAACAATCATTGATGTCACCTAGAATTCCAAGTGGCATATGCTAGAGTCTTGTAGCAAAAGAGAGGAATCAGTTTGTTGACTTTCGCATCTCAAGAGAACTATAATAATTTTTTTCCTCCAAATTCTAAAGTCGGTTGATGCTTGTCCCATCAAAAGTTCAATGTAGTATGGTTTCATGTCTAGTTCACTGGGTTAATCGATTCAGGTGCCAAGCCGGTCCATGTTGATAATTATGGTGCAAATACTAGAGCAAGACCAATAAGCAAAATGCCCCTACTTCTACCTATGTAACTCACAAAGTCAATTAGTGCTAGTGGACTCTCAATCAAATTTAGTGTTGATACTAAATGCATCAAGTTAATTGGTTTGGCTATCAGGCCAGGCTATGTTAATAATTATGATACAAATACTACAACAAGCCTAACAACCAAAACACTCCTATGCTAGGCAACTCTCAATGTCTATTAGCATCCATTCTAATACTCGATCAATTTTAGTATTGATACTAAATGTAGCCAAGCATACTGGTCTTGTGCTAATACAATGAAATACATACCTAATGACCAAAATGACACCTAGCCTAGGTAAATCTCAAGACCCATGAAGGGTGATACTTTATGAATGATAAAAGTCATTTTGCTATTTATCCATTCATTTCTTCATTCAGTGCTTTATATTTCTCAGAGACTATCAGGTTCTCCCAAGTTTTATTTCTCTAAAACCAACTATTGACTTGAGCATTGCGAAAACTTTACCTCCTTCTTTCTAGCTTCCTCTTCACAATGCTAGATAAAGCTAAATCAGAATAACACATACCTAAAACTGGATAGCATAAATGAACAAGACAGTTGATCCCTTTTCTTGCATTGATAACTTCATGAAAGTGGATTACTTTCATTCTTAATTAGACCTACATAATGCTTAACCTTGTAAATGGTTTAAATTCATTTAAGTGTGTATTTTGTCATTTATTTGTTTAGATTTAATTAATGGTTAATTTCTTATCTTTAAAAATATTCTTGTCGATTGATGTGTATGTTAAAGTCAAGCACTGAGATTGGCCAAAAATATACTTAAAGAAATTAAGTTCACAAGTTAGACAAAAGCCATTTTTGCCGCAGCCATGGTCATTTTAGCCATGGCAAACTAGATGAATTGATACTTATGAAGTCAAACATAGAGATCTTTGGCCATGACAAACACCTAGATGGTTGCAACAATGCTATAATGGTGTAGTAAACATTCTACACTTTGTCAAAGATGGAACTTGAGAATTCCATCAAAATATGAATGTATTATGGTTGTGACGAGACTCATTTGGCCGCAGTGAATGAGCTCTACAGTAGCAATTTTCTAGCTTTAGGGTTGCTTTTTTAAATACCTTAAGTAGAGCAGCATGTCCGCAATAGTTAGGGTTGTACGCATCTATTCCTTATTTTGTTTTTTTGGGCTAAAACCATTAGTACCTATTCTCTATTTATTTACTCTATCTGTTCCATTCAAAGTGTCATACTTTTTATTTTGGGATGTGTTAAAATATTTTATATGTTTTCAAAGTCAAAGGATTATTCTATCTCTTTTTGAAATTCAGGGGATAAAATTAGAAAGGAAAGGACTTACATCACAATCAAACCACTATTTTTAATAAGTTGGATTTCTAAAATACGATAAAAAATATAAGACGGAGGTAATATTTGTCTATTCTTAAAAAAAAAAACTAATATAAAAATAATGAAGAGATTAATATTTTCATCCTTATTTCTACCTCATTCTACCTTTATCGCTATCACTATAAACCTACCTTATCTCTGCCAATATACTATACTACCCCATCCCTATCTCTATCCCTATTTTCACCTATCCCTATCTTATTACATCTCTATCTCTAGTTCCCAAACCCCTGTAAATACCCCATTAATCCTTTTCATTTTAATCAAGTAGCATACTCATTCTCCCCCTTATAATGGCACAACTCACACATTGATCAATTTTTTTTAAAGAAAAATACTCTATAACTTTAGCAAGGAAGAGGAGGACGATCAATAGTCATTATCACTAGACCCACTTGCCATTAGCATTGCCTTCCTTTTTATCGAAAAATATTTTAGATCTTTTTGTTTTTGTAAGAAGCTTATATAATGATGTAAATTCATGGGAAAATCACCGAAATAGTCCTTAACTTTTTCATTAAAATAGAAATGGTCCCTCAACTTAAATTTTAGATGATTTAGTCCCTCTACAAAATATTTGTGCCAATTTGGGCCCTTATTTGGTTGTGCCACCCATAAAACAAGTTTTTCAATGATTGCGCTGCCAACAATCACACCAGTGACCACCCTTGGCTACCATACACGAAAAACTTATGTTTAGGAGTTGTAACCAAATAGGGACCAAATTGGCTATAAATATTTAGTTGAGCGACTAAATAGGCTAAAATTGAAGTCAAGCTATCATTTCGGCTTTAATGAAAAAGTTGGAAGAGTATTTAGGTGATTTACCCTAAATTCATTGTTTATTTATGTGTCCTTAAATGATCAATTGCCTCTTCTAAGTTTTCTTATAGATCTGAACTTGTGGACACCTAGTATTAGTTTTGTTACTTTATTTTATTTATTTTGGTCCTTTCATTTTTTAGAACTCATGTTAGCCTATTTTGAAACATAGGACTATGTAATTTTCTTACTTTTTGTTTATAGATTGCAAAAGCGTGGCTGCATTTCTAATGGAGGCTCAAAATTATTTTCATATTTTCTATTTGTTTGTCTTAATTGAATAGACCAACTAACTCACCTTTTACCTTGATACTTGAGATTAAAAGATTGCAAATTAAACTTGCAATCAATTTTTTTTTACTGGGATATAAGGATACTTGAGGTATCACCTCAATGATCTCCTTCTTATATAAACTCCCGAATCTAAATCTTTAGTTTTTTGAATAACCCGAACTTATCTAGGTAAAAACTTTAAGTGTATGATAATGATATAATTTGGTGACTCACTACACCTAAAATCCAACATCGAGTGACGATTCTAATTTTTGTAAAAAGCCTTCCCCGAGATTATATTTAACCCCACAAATTGTCATATTTTTTCAAATCCCACTTTAAGCCATTTCTTGTTTCCCTTTTTTATTTCTTTTCATTTGTTTAGGCTAACACATCCAATCATAACTCACATTAAAAAAAAGATATAGTATAAATGGTAATTGGTATTTCAGGTTTGGTTGTCATAGCATGCCTATTGCACATGAAGATCTTTTCAAAAGTTTTGGTTTTCGTCTCATGCTTATTTCACGTGAGATCTCTTTGAATTTTGTCATCTTTTAACAACAAACAAAAGACTACTTTTCCTTTCATTCTCTTCTTTCTTCTTATATTTTCTTTTTTTCCCTAATCATGATTTTGATGACATGGAAAATTAAAAAAAAAATATAATCTTTTTTTTTCTCTTCTTTCCTTCTCCTCTCTTGCCTCATGCATTGTTCCACGGAAAGCCAAATAAAAAAATGCTCCTTTTCTTTTGCTCGGGAATTGTTAGCAATTTCCAAGGTTAAGACAGGGGAAATACCTTTTAATCTTTATTGCCTGTTGTTGGATTATCCTCTACTACATCAAATCTTTACTGCATATCAATATTTGTTGTTTTCACTGACAATATATAATTTATACACTGTGTAATACCCTTTGATGAAGGATAATTCTTGATTTTAATTGCTAATTTGTTAAAGAAAGATTGGCTCTCGGCTCAATGATTCATTGCTGGAAAATCATCTTCAGTTTTAAATTACTACAATCAAACCTTTCTTGTGGTTAATTTCATTTTGTTCTCAATCCTTCTTTACTGAGATTGGATATTCATTATTTAATATTTATTATTTACGGAGGTTAGTTTTGTCTAATTCTATTTAAATTTCACAAAATGTCACTTCATGATCTTTTCAAAGCACAATTAGCAACGATGCAAATTGCATATGGTTCTTATCAACTTCTTTCTTTGTCAGTAACTGCAACATCTCAGCATTTTCTCCTATCCTACTAAGTAGTGAACAACAAAAATGCTTTCTTTATTCTACTTTCTATTTTACATATTATTATTTGTTTTGCCTCTTTGTTTTCATTTTCAAGAGTTCTTCCCTACTGGCATTCATATTTACTTTTTTCTATTTTTGATCATCTATTTTGTTTTCTGTGGCTTTTCCTACAGTACTATCATCTTTATAGAAGTATAATATCATCTTTATAGAAGAATATCTTGTGTCTTTGGTGTATAACAATGCTTTTCATATGTTGTTCTTTGTAGCCATGGCTTATTATTATTTTCTTTGTCTCATATTCTATTAGTGCATAGACTCCAATTATGTTTTTTAATGCAATATAAACAATCTGTTTGTGATATATTATTTTGTTTATTAAGCTTTGCCTTTTGTTTTGATTTTTTTCATTAGCCTTATGCATTTGGTATAATATTTATGAAATGATAAGTTATTAACAAACTTTCTAACATTTTTATTTTTTAGATATTAAATAAATTACTTTATAGAGTTTTGTTTAACATATTTTATTCTTCTTGATATTTAATACCTAAGAACTCTTAACTATTATTAACTCATTGATTTTTCTGTACCATTATTTTATATATTTCTTATGGTCCATTTGGTAGCGATTAGATGGCACAAAATGCATTATGCCATAAACTTTATGTTGCTATGTTGAAAGATGAAAAAGTTGAACTATATTCCAACTATAGCAAACTTTATGCTGAATGACACAAAACAAAAAAGATGAACTATTATGATATTGTAAAGAAATTTATGCTTAAAAAAAGGAAAAACAGGATATTGCATTCTCTGCTAAGTTTTTTCTTTACCGATTCGCCAAATGAAGTACAATGAGTCTAATAAAAAATAGATTACTAGGACTAGTGTAGGGTTGAGACAGGAGTGCCTTTTGCTTATTAATATGCCATCTGATTATACCAACTAGTGTTAATCCAACCAAGAACCTCGTGACAAGCTCTCTTTTGATAATAACAATACCATATTCACTAATGAAAGCTTGATACAAATATTTGATAGTATGTCTAGGAAATTTGGTTCGTCTTCCAGGGTCCGACCAACTCATAAATCATCCTTAGCTTCTGTACCTTTACCTTATGAAACATGTTCTCAAATGAAAGGTATATCTATATGATATATTTCTACATATTTCAAATTCTCTTATACATTATACTATTATACTACTAGTCTTGCACATTTTTCTGCCCCTCTGATATCTCCTTCATAGCTTATTTCTCTCCAAATCTAGCTATGCCAAATAAAATTCTTATCAATTGGCATTTCAATCAATAGTTTCTTATTTCTTACCTTTGTTATTATTTCAGCTACAGAACTCTTACAAAAGTGAATAAGCTACTTCTGCTATTTATTAGATTTTTATTGAAATTTCTATCCTTCTTAACTTTCATATATATATATATATATGAAGTTTCTTATCAAATATTTCTATTTCTGAAGGCCAGCCTCTAGAAGAAAGTTCTTTTGATTGATTAAAATTCTCTTGAGTTGTTGTAGGCATGTTTGCTTTGGTATTTTATATTGCAAATATGAAGTTTCTGAGTGTTCAGGCTTGTATCCATTGCAGAGCCATTACTTTCATTTGTGTTGTTTCTTTTCTCCAAAAAATTTTGTATCAAGAGCATAGAGCATTGAGTGAGTAGAGAGGGATAAACACGTGTGTTGATTGAAACACCTAAAAAAATCATGGCTACCAATGGAAATGCAATGAGTATTGCACAACCACTTATTCCCATTTTTGAGGAAGAAGGTTATGAATTCCAGAGTATCAGAATAAGAACTCTACTCAAATCTCAAGATGATCTTAGGGACTTGGTGGAACACGGCTATGCGTAGTGATTACTTTACAAAGTAGAGTTATTTTACCATTTAAACCAATAGTATTTTCAAAAGGTTTTACCTATTTTTAGCCAATTTTAGGGTCATTGCCTGCCTTTTGTTCTAAGTGTATGTTTGTTGGTTTTTAGCATTTTGTGTATAGTTTTATGTGTATTTTAATGTATTTTTAAGTTAGGGCTATTGTAGCTTAATTCACATATTAATCTATTCCTTTTGTATACCTCTATTCTAGGGTTGTGTGAAAAAAAGGCGCGTCAATCCGACGTTGGATGTAGATTTTTGACGCAAAACAGTGAAAGGCGACCGGACTGTCAGGGTCCATGGCTGGTGGCAAGCTTGACATAGGAAATGCAGATTTTGGTGTTTTGGAGCTTTGTTCAAGGGGCTTTGATGTAATTTGACACCCAACTCCTAACTGTACTATAAATATATCAATTAGGGGCTGAATTTATAGAGCCTACCTTAGTTTTTACGTCTGTTCTTAGTTTCTCCTTCCCACTTGGGGAGGAATTTTAGCTTTCTTCTTCCATTTTTTATAGACTAGTTTTCTACCATTGTTGTGTAACTTGGTTTTACAGCTTTGTAAGCTCTCATTTATGTTTAATGTAGTTTAGTAACTTTCATTTTCATGTCATTTATGTTTTCAAGTCTTCCTTTATTACTTCCATCTACCAACTTTCAATGCCTTTATCTTGCGCTAGTTTTCTGGATTTATGTTTAGTTTATTTAATTCCTTTCCCATGGCTTTATTTGTTTTCTTGTTACTTAATATGCATTAGGTAGTCATGGGTTAGGATTTTTGAAGCCAATTTCTAATAGCTAGAGGTCAATTGATTAGATCATAAAATAGACTAATTGGATAACACTAAGGGGCTTAAGAGTTAATTAGGGACATTGGCTACTTTCTTAGTTAGTTTGGGTTAATTGAGGAGATATTAGAATTGAACCTCCATTATAGATCTAGATTAATGTTGGATTAGAAAGTTAGAATTAGATATTGACAGACTGTATCACCTAATTGGTTATTAGTTTTGCATGTCGTTAGTTATCAAATTTGGTTACCTTAAGGAGTAAGAGGGATCCACACTTAGGTAACTAGATTGATAGACTTAATCTCCAAGCGATTAGGATTAGGTTACATTTTAGAATCAAACTCTAATTTGGCTTGTTGAATTACTTGATTAGCTTAATTAACCAACACCATAGAAATTAACTAGCATAAGATCTAACCCTCTTTATTACTTATTACGCTTAGTAGCTAATGTACTTTTAGTTAAATTACCTTTTCAAATCAACCTTTCAATTAGTAATTTAAACAAATATTCGGTACTTGAACACCATGCCCTGTGGGAATGATCCTTATTTACTCTATAATACTTCGTGAAATGTATACCTGCATGTGCAAGTGTTTAGTAGTTAAATAGTGGTAAAAATAGATTTTTCACGTGACAAGTTTTTGGCACTGTTGCTAGGGAATGGTTGTCTAAGTATTGATACAATTGTTTAGAGTACTAGACTAAAGTACATTTGTGTTGTTTTTATATACTTATGGTGTGCATGCAAGTGTTTAGTAGTTAAATAATGGTAAAAGTAGTTTGTCACGCAACACAAATCCTGATGAGAAAACTAGACTAAAGGACAACAAGAAGAAAGATTCCAAGGCATTGGTGATTATTCAACATGCTTTCCATGATAGCTTCTCAAGAATCATAGTGGCAACGACATCGAAGCTAGCTTGGTCAATTGTACAAAAGGAGTTTCAGGGTGATTCAAAAGTTGTCATGGTGAGATTGTAATCGCTTTGACATGACTTTGAATCCTTGTGCATGAAAGTGGCGAATCAATTACTGATTTTTTGTCTAAAACAATGACAATAGTCAGTCAAATGAAATCCTATGGAGAAAATATTTCTAATCAAATGGTGGCTGCAAAGGGATTGAGCAGCTTAACTCCAAAACTTGATCACATACTTGCTGCAATAGCAAAACTTAATAGTCTAAAAATTTGTCAATTTTTTCATTTGATGAACTAATGGGGATCTTGCAAGTTCATGAGTTAAGAATTTATAAATCACTTGAATAGAAAGAAGAAAGGCATTTCAAGTGAAGAAGGCAGCCATCAAAGTTGGAGAAATTGACAATTGACAAGTAGGGGCTGTGGAAGAGGAAGATTTCATGGTAATCGTCATGCCAACAGAAGAGGTAGATGTTGATTTGACGAGCAATAATAGTAGTCTAATAAGCAAAGAAAAAATAAGAAAGGCACCCAATGCTATCACTGCAAGTGATATGGTCATATAAACACCGATTGTTGGTATAGATCAACAGGTTAATTTTGCAGCAGAGATCAGAGATGAAAGTAAGATTTATATGGTTCATTTTGATACTGACAATAAGTCAACACTGAGTGGTTTGTAGACAACAGTTGTTCAAATCATATGGAAGGCATGAAATCCTTGTTCAAAGTGCTTGATGAGACATAGAAGTTGAAGGTGTACACACGTGGAAATAGCAAAGAAATGCAAGTTCAAGGGAAAGATATAGTGGGCATTGAAACAAGCCATGGTAACACAAAGCTCTTGCATAACGTTCAATTTGTACCTGATTTGGGATATATTTTATAAGTGTTAGGAAACTATGGCTGATGGATATTCAGTCCTTTTTGACAATGGTTCATGTGTTATTAAAGATAAACGCTCAGGCCATACGATGATTAATATCAACAAAACTCAAAATAAAATGTTCCCCTTGGAAGTATCATATATGGAGAACTTTGTTCTTGCCGTTGGTGGATAAGATAAAGCAAATTTATAGCATTTGCGATATAGGCATGTAAACATCAAGGGCTTGAAATTATTAAATGAAAAAGGTATGGTTCCTGGACTACCAAAAATTGACTCTATTGAATTATGTAAAGTGTGCATCTACAGGAAACAAACTAAAACGTTATTTCTAGCTGGAAAGGCTTAGAGGGCTTCGAAGTGTCTTGAATTTGTACATACAAATGCTGATCTATATGGGCCTATGCTTTCTACATCATTTGGTGGGAATCGTTATTTTTTGCTCTTTCGTGATCATGGTTCAAAGACTCGGCTGAGTCTGAGTTGACTCGGCCGAGTCGGAACCGGAACGGAGGCTACCGCTCCGAGTCGGAACCGAGGCATAGCGGAGACGTCGGAACAGGCATCGGAGCGGAAAGATTCGGACGATCCTCGACGCTTTGTGTGGATGAAACGTTGACTCGGCCGAGTCGGCCGAGTCGACTCGGCAATTGCTCAACTGGAGTACTCTGGGTTGACCTCTCTAAACTGATCATAAGAAACGTACACAGATGGCTAAAATACTAGTAAACAACAGCAACCAAATGGTAATATAGGGGTACTGCAGAAGTGGAGGAGGGGTAATACTAATACTAATATGTAGCTAAACAGTAGCAAGCAACATAAGAATGGTAGAGAAGGAATAGAATGCAGAGGACATAACCACCATCTCAGTCTTTTCGGTCCCTCCAAGCAGTCTCTCAAGGCATTCCTGACCTCCAAATCTCTCTGCTGCTGTTCTGCTTCAGATTTCCTCTCACGCTCCACATCCATCTCACTCGGGGCCTCAAATGTCACTCTGGTCAAAGGAATCCCATGTTCTTGAGCAAGTCGCATGATAACAGTCCTCTCATTCTCTGTGTTTTGGTTGCTGACAAACAAGACATTTCTGGTTATCCGGGTTGTGCTGAATATCATGGAGGGTTGATGATGATTTTTGCAACCATAAATTTTCCAATGGAAATTTCTTCATTGAATCAGGTTTGGCAAGTGGGAAGTTCTATTTGACTTGAAAGCAGTTGTTGCAAGAGAAAAATGAGCAGAAAATCATCAACCTAAATTTTCTGCTCCAAGAAGAAGAGGTTCTTGAGGAACAGGACCAAATGGGACAGAGGCGGTAGATTCATGTGGTTTTGTATAGTTTTTAATTTTCTCTTTATGATTTTTTAAACTTCATGTATAATGAAATATGTATATTGCCCGATACGCGAACCGATACACTGAGACCGATGTGGAACGATACGTTCCGCGACCGTTACCGCGACCGCGACTTTGAACCATGTTCGTGATGATTGTAGTCGTATGAGTTGGGATTATTTTTTGGAAAACAAAGAAGAAACATTTGGAAAAGTCAAACACTTAAATTCTATGATTGACGAACAAAGTGGTTGTTACATCAAAGTCCTTCACACTGATATATGTGAAGAGTTCTTCTCCAAATAATTTAAATTTTTTTGCAAAGCAAATGGCATTTAGAGGGGGCTGACAGTTCCTTACACTTCGGAGCAAAATGACATTACTAGGCGGGGGAATTAGACTGTTGTGTGAGATGGCAAGAAGAATACTACAAGCGAAAGGCCTTTCAAATCAATTGTGGGTTGAAGCTGTGGCAATATCACTCTATCTCTTGAACATCTCTCCCACAAAAGCTATCATGAATCAAACTACATTTGAAACTTGGCATGGTACAAAACCATCTATAAGTCACTTAAGAATCTTTGTGTGTGTTCATTGCTTATGCTTTGGTAAATTCTCAATTTCATACTAAACTTGATAAAAATCTACAAAATGCATTTTTATTGGTTATTGCACACAACCCATAGCATATAAATTATATAACCCTCCTAGTGGCAAGATTTTAATAAGAAGAGACACAATATTTGATGAGAATGCGAGCTTGAGATTATAGTGGAAGTAACGAGAAGATGCAATAACATATTCTTTTACCAACTAGAATCGCTTCAAATGAAAGTCAAGAGCCAACTCCTACAAATTCACCAGTTGGTTCCTCTACGGTGTCACCAAGTTCATCAACCTCTACATCACTAAGCCAAATCTCTTCATCAACTCCTTAAGAGTCATCAGATGAGACACCACTCAAAAATTTTAGATCCTTGAGATATATATATACACGGATCTTGCCAATTTGCTCTAACTATTTCATATCCTACTCCTTTCGTCCCACTTTATATGTCACTTTTTCTATTTTAATTTGTCCCAAATTAAGTCATTTGTCACTTTTTAAAATGAAAAATATTTAAAAGTCATTTTCCTATATTACCCTTCATGTAAGTTCCAAAGACATAGCATTAAATTCATGATTCAACTTTAATTATTGTCACAAGCCATTTCAAAATTTTGAACTCCAAAATCAACTAACAAATTTTGCATCTAAATTAAAGGACAATTATGGAAAAAACATCTTACAAGTGGGTCAAACACTAATTTTTCTTAAACTGTGTAAATTTGACCATGGAAAATAAAATGGGATAGAGGGAGTATAAGTTGTGAAGTAGCTTCTGCAAAAGGATAATGGCAAAGGGCTATGATGGAATAATTTACAACAATTGAAAAGAATGAAACTTGGGAAATGGTGAACTTGCTAAAAGGCAGCAAAAATGCAATTGGTTTGAAGTAACTATTCAGAACTAAATTTTGTGCAGATGTAAGTGTACAAAAACAAAAAGCTCAGCTAGTAAGGCAAAAAGGTATGCATAACAACATAGTATTGATAAGCCCTGTTTGATGAGACGTTTTCTCTAGTTGCTCGCTTTGCAATTGTAAGAATTATCTTGGCATTGCCTGCACAACTACAATGGTTTGTTTATCAATTTGACGTCAAGTCAGCTTTTTTAAATAGAGATTTACTAGATGAAGTTTATTTAACTCAACCAGAAGGTTACATAATTGAAAGAAATAAGACAAAGATACACAAGTTGAGAAAATTGAAGAAGGCTCCATGGACATGGTATAACAAAACTAATGGATATCTTGAACAAAATGGTCTATGAAAAGTGAAAATAAGCCAACTCTCTACATAAAGAAGGAAGGTATAATGATTTCATCATTGTTTGTCTTTATGCTGATAATATCTTTTACACAAATTCCTCTAACTCTCTTGTGGCAGAGTTTGACTCAGTATGATGCATGAGTTTGTCAATCTGCAGCTATACCCATGAATATTAATGAAAAGTATAGCTTGAAAATGGGGCAGACGTGGTTGAAGCTAGAAGATTTAAAGAAGAAGCCTTGGTTGGAGGTTTAATTTATCTAACTCACATTCAACCCAATATTGCATTTTCTGTTTGTGTTATTTCCAGGTTTATGCAACATCCTTCAAGGCTTTATTTGGAGAAGCAAATTGGGACATGAGTTACATTGCGACAACTATGGATTACGGGATTTGGTACTCAAATTTTTCCGATTTTAGATTGTGGATTCACGAAAAACGATTGCACAAGTTCATTGGATGATAGGTAAAGTATTTTGGCATACGCTTTTACTCATGGGTCAAAAGTGTTAGGAAAGATCTTAGGAAATCGACAAAAAACACTATGGAAACTTGAAAAAATAATACCAAATCAAACAAAAAAGTAAAAGAGACATCAGATTTATGTGATTCGGTTGAACGACCTAATTAATTCCACAGGCGAATATGAGCAAAATATTTCACTATGAGAAGAATATAAAGTTTTAGAAGAGCTCTTTTAAACCTACGAAGCGCAATTACAAAGAGATAAGAAAGTCAAAATATGACTAAAGGTTTAATGACCACAAGGCTCAATAACCCACTAAAAGCTCTCTTATGTTTAGTACTCGGTATACATAGTCCACAAATTTAAACCTTTATTTATATGACAATGGAAACAAATATTTCCTTAAGATTTTCAATGTGAGACAAGCAACATAACAAATCTCCACCTTGGCGTATGGCCACATACACAAAATATTAAAATAAGCATACTTGTTCCACCTTTCTACAAAAGCCACAATAGGCTTAAATCACCAACACTAAACACCATCCAAGTCTAAGCACTGCTTGAACTTGTAAACTAAAAGAAGCTTTGTAAACATGTCAACAGGACTGTCTTTGGTAATAATCTTCTTAACAACGAATTTTGCCCCAGCAATAGTATCCCGAATGATGTGAAACTTTACATCAATATGGTTTGTCCTCTCATGATACAATTACATTTCTAGAATGTCACTAACACACATTAGTTAAAGTACTTGTGTACAAAACTAATGATGTGTTTTTCTCATTAACCTTCATGTGCCAATGTCATGTGCTAGGTCTAGGCTTGTATTTTGGCATTTGAAAAGGAATAAAGTACTTGCAAAATAAGATCACTTTCACAATACTAACATACAGTTCAAACTTGTACTAGAGTACAACATCTGAAAAACTAAAAAACGATCTTTGGTTAACAAAAAAATGTGTCAACCTATTCATCGTCAAACAATACAGAAAATACTTGAAAAAATCATTGTCCTCAGACTCCGGATAATCCGGTGAATTAGGATCAGAAACTAAATTCAAAACCTCGTGATTGGTTGTAGCTTCTTTTATCTAGTAGAAAGATTCCAAACGTCTACTCATCTGTTGAATCCCCTAAAAAAAGGAGGAAAATAAACTAAATTAAATGACATTCTGGGGACTAATAACGACATATAGACCTTTATCCCATGACACCAACATAAAATTTCTAGATTTTCACAGCAATTGTGCAAACATTCCATTTCACTAACTACTAAGTAACCCACAATCGTCTAGAATTGTTGTCAAATCTTGCCCTTGCATAACATAGCCATCCAGTCAAAGATTATTGTATATGTTAATGGGCAACAGGTCGTGTTGTTTCTTTTATCCATACCAACTGACACCAGATGGATCAATTTAGGATCGAATTTCAACATCCTTCTGCATGCCATTGCTCTTCTACACTTTCGATAGTTGGTACTAGAAGACATAATTAATCTATGTGCCCTTAAAATGGTAGCTTGTATTAGGAAGAAAATGAAATGTAGTTCTCCAAAGCTATAATTGCAACGCTGAATTACGGAGTGATAGGACTTTTAAAGCTTAAGCATTCAATTGTATAGTGGGCTACCGCCTATGAAAGCCCACAAAAATGTCAGTCTGCACTACTGTTTTTATGGTTACTTAGCCTTAACCGTGTTACAGCTGTAGCACACCATGTGCTATTAAAAGACTCAAATCAAAACTTCTCATGAACCCCATTTAGTGTGGAGTGCAGACAGGCATCAAGAGATTTAGAATCTAGATAGGACTTTTTGCTTGTTAAACGATGAGAAAATTAGGAAGTCTTGTGGGTCTATACCAGACAAATTTATTGCTCTTCATCATAGTTAAATCCACAAGTTCAGCAACATAATAGGTTTTATGTGGGGATCCAACCAAAATTATTCAATATTCCAATTCATCACAAAATACTAGTCAAAAACCAATAGCATATGGTTACAGTTGGAGTAAATGCAACCAACAATCCTTTATTGTCATTTACAATTGTACCAACTTTGTTTAATTGTCCCTTTTACCCCTATAAAATTATTTGCTAGTTGTAACCTTGAGTACCTATATAAGCTTATATCATTATGATTTGACCAAGTAGAATTTATCCAGCAAATTTTCTCTCTTATTTCATCTCATTCCCTTCCTTTGCATTCATTAAGTTGCAGCAGAACATGGGTGATCTTTCCTTGAAAAATATGCCTTAAATAATACAAAGATGGAAAAATATTTCCAAGACGAGCACTCACCAAATAGAACTACACTATAGTTAAATGGATAGTTCAAGAGACAAGAATGAACTTAATCACTTTCCAACTTTCTATGAACACACTGTGTTTTTTGTAGCTTGCGAACTCGACCGGAAACTAAAGAACTAATGGCAAGGTATTCCGCTCTCAAATCAAGTGGCCCAAGCGAACACAACCTTGCATGCCAATACTGAACTACGTCAAAATCATAACCTATCATGCTTTGTTATGTACTAAGCATCAATTCATTGATGACTTTTACTACTCCACTGGTGAACACGTTGTAGATGTTTAGGTCCTTTTCAGATGAAACTTTAAAGGGTGGCCAGTCACAAACTTCATGAAAACGCACGAATTTCTAGCATTTCCTGAAAAAACTATACATGTGGGAAAGCCAGCAAACCAAGGCCATGCTATCCTGGGACCCAAATCGTGTGCATGTACAAATTGAAAATCAACATGACTCTAACAGCTTGCTCATCCTTGTCACAAAGAGAAAAGTTCTTAGAAAGTGTTCCTTGGCTTGAGCACAACTATTGCAAAGGTGAACCCAGGATTGGCTGCAATTATGAAGACCATGATTGACCATCTAACTAAACCCTTAAAATTTCTATGTAATCTTTTAATTTGAACTTCATCAGTTCATGCACACTTGGTGTTTTTTAACGGGCACATGTGTCAAAAATCCCATCTTTTATTTTTTGGTATTAAGTGTGCCATCATCAAAGTACATGTATCCTACGCCATCGTAACTGTAATATTATTATGAAGACTTTTGTTCCATTGTAAAGTGCTTCTTAGTAGCTGTTATTTTTGTTAATTTTATTTATTTTCAATGTCACAACCAAAAGTCAATATCTAAATTAATTTAAGCAAAGGTCCTTTTCATTAAGCGCTGAAAAGATTACACACTCCACAATGCCTAATCCTCAACTAAAAGTATAAATACGGTGACCAATGTCGCAACAATCAACATCTTCATAAATTTTATATTTTTGCTGAGTAATGTACTGATGTCCAAACGCAAATTAGTGGCATCATCAGTGCAATTCCCGACCTGCAGATTATGTGTCATGGCCAAAATTAAGAGAGCTCAATTCTTTTTCCACTTTCCTACTCTCTACCGGCTGTACCTACTTGCTGCCCATACACATATTAGTCACACCATTTAACAAATTTCTTGCACTTTCTCTTGCCTTATCAACATTAAAAAATTTACTATATCGCAAAGTTGTGGCCTTTAAAATACTTTTTGAATCAAAGTATCCTATACCCTTATCACACTTGTCTCCTAGATTGGGCAATAGTAGTAGCCCTTCAAATATTAGAAGGATTTGAGTATGCAACTCGCACTTCACAAGGACCTACGCTGCATAAACAATGCTTGTTAGGCTAATGGTAAATGTTGTTTGTTGAGGAGCCACGACAAGACATTTTTCACACCTTTATTTGCTTGCTTAAAGCCTAATCTTTATGTTTTAGTTTTTTGGACGATTTATTTTGGAACTACCCCATTAATCTTAACTCCTTATATATTGTTTCCAATTGGGCTTAACAAAAAATTGACTCACAGGTATTCCAACTTGTAACTGCATTTGTAATTGATACAATGTGTTTTGCGCCAACATAATAATAATAGTCCGCTCATTCAATCAACACTAGCTTGTGGTGAGCCAGTTAAGTGATGTTACACAAGATATGTGAAACCCGCAACATTTGGGGTAAATAATAAATATAGAAATAAATAAATATTTGGGACATGATAAAAACTAGAGTTTTAGTGCAAAAATAAGTGTAGAATATTAGTCCATATTAATCCTGGAGACTAGCCTAAATGGTAGAAATTTTAGGAATAAATTATCTATAGATATTGGGTTTTAGGGCAAGAAAATATCTATGTTTTTTGGAGCAAATTCGAAATAGAGAAGAGAAAAAAGGATTTTCCAACAAAAATAAAGTAAGCTTCCTTCTATTTTAATTAGTTTTAATTTTTTCAATTATGTTATTTAACTATGATTATTGAATAGATTTGCAATAGATATTTTATAGATTAGTTGTGTAAATTATTAGGGACCATATGAATTTAATGGTAGGACTTATTTACATAATTTCTATGGGTTAAGGATATAATTTTATGGGTTATTTTCGTATTCAAAATTATTTGAAATTTGGGATACATTTTGTGGGTCAAAAATATATTCTTTGTGGGTTAAAATATGCTCTTATGTGCATTTTTCGTTGATTAATTAATCTGGGAATTGGGTTGTAGTTTCTGATAAAAAGGAAAAAAATAAAAGGATATAAAAAAACAAAAAATGAAAGAAGAACAAGAAGGGAAAAGATGAGTTCTGCAGCAAGCGAAGAAGATGACAATTTGTCATCTTTGTAGTCTAATCCATCTAGTATTCTATAGTGTTTATAAAGGCCCATGAAGTTATAAATGACAAGAATTTGGTCCCCAGATATTTTTAAGTATTATAGGATAAACTAGAAGAGTTTTAAGCAATCCAACAAAGTCCAGAGCTGTTCAGTGAAATTACATTTTGAGCCCCTGAAGTTTCTGAAAATTTGTACAGTGGCTTGAAAAGTTTTAAGAAATAATACTAAGGCTCCAAAAATGTTTTACAAATTATAGGAAATCACTTATTATTTTATATAGTTATATGAAAAGCCCAAGAGTTTTCTCAAAGTTTTGAAACTGACCAAAAGTGTCTAAAGATATAATAGTATAACAAAGTTATTTTGTCTTAGAAACTTCAATTGACTAGACAAAAGAATGATTTTATTAAATTATTTTGGCAAATTTAAGAGAAGATGTTATTACTTTTGAGCAAACTAAAAGTACTTTTCCCACATTTATGTACGAATAATTACAAAAACTTAATGTGATAAAACAAGTGTAGTCCCTAGATATTTCCAATAGGGCTTTATGGAGTTGGGTTAAGGGTTTATTAAGTATTTATTGATGTTAGAGTATTGTGATTTTCTATACGAAAATATCAAATGTTGAGTATAAGCACGGTTATCACATGCTCATTCAAGGTAGGTGGTACTTACCTTCTAAATTTCTAAATTATTTTACGAACTCATATACTTCTCAAATGAATTTATGGACTCGCATGTTTTCTCAAAGTTGTTTTATAAAAATATGTTTTACAAAACGGATTATTTTTGCTATGAAAATCTAGCTTGTATATGGCTATTTGAATGCTATGTTTTAAAATTACATAAACGCGATATATACATGATTTTGGATCTGTATGAAATGCTTGTGATGAATGGATAAACATTAATGAATAAGGGGTCTAAATGAACATGAGATAATTGGTCGGGATTATAGTACTGAACTCTCAGATTAATTATGATTATGAAAATGATCGTGATTATAATAATGATAATGATAATGGCAATGACAATGATAATGATTAGAGAAACAGTCAAGTGGTTCCATGCAAATCTCTTGACAATCTTTTCTAGTGGAGTAAATTAGTAAACTGAATACAAGTGGTGATGAAGGCATGATTTGTTTATATATGTACCTCTCTTTAGAAGTAAATGGACTATTTAACATGATTTTATGACTATGAAAATCAATATTTGGTGCATATATGATTATGGTATTTGCCGATTGAAAATAATTTACTTATGATTATAGTATATTATTGTGTATTTTAAAAGAATTAGAACATAATTTTGTAAATGTAAAGCTTATGGTTTTGAAAATATGATTTTCATGAAAGTAAAGCATGTGATAGTGTGACTATTTGTGAAAAATATATGTATGTATAACTAAAAACTGAGGACTTGTCACTCACCCCGTGTAAATATATTTTTATTCAGCTGACGAGTACGAGATTTTATCATAGAGGACGGAGGTTAGACGCACTCGGACAAGAAAGACCATAAAAATTGTTTAGTGGTAGGATGTTACTAGAGTTAATGGAAATTAAATACCGCGTACATAGGATAAGTTGAGTTTGTGTGCTTGTGACACTAATTAGTAGTTTTGCACTTTAGAATTTATTATATGACTAACTTAATCCTAAAGCCATACTATTTTGATTTTCTTTGGTGAGTAGACGTTTCCGGTATCGTTATTAATGTTTGAACTTTATTGATATATGATTGATACCTTGCATTCGTGGAAGTATGGTTTCACTGATACAGCGAATAGCACATGCTTGGCTAGTAAGGGTCAAAGGTGTGACATTTTTATGGTATCAGAGCTTAGGTTGTGTTCTACGTAGTGTGTCTTAGTTTGGATGCTTAAGATGCTAGACTATGAGGCTTAGAAGCAGTTGATGTGAATAAGAATTATAGAACTTTGGATATTAAGTGATTTTTTATGTACTGAAAGTGTAATGGATTCAATCATGGATTTTAAGTTAATTTAAGGAGTAAGAAAAGAATAATATGAAAATAAGAAAAAAGAAATAAAGGAATTCCATTATTTTAATAGTCAAAGCATTTGAGAGTTGGAACTTAATATTGGATGAAAAGTTAAGCTCGAACAATTGAAATTACATGAGTACGTACTAAAGTACTAAGTCCATTGAACTATATTAATAAAAGACCGGCTTTGGCATGCACCATGATTGAGTAAGATAAGGAAGAAGAGTAGCATGAGTAAATAATAAACTGTAAAAGTAGTAATATAATACAATTATTTGGACTAAGTCAATTAAATATTAAGCTTGAATGGATGACCATTTTTGTAACACATGTCGAAATGAATTTTGATATCTTGGATTTATTATGACTATTGTTTAAGGTGTTATATTTGTTAATGGTATGATGTAAGAATTACAGTGCATAGCAAAAGCAAGATACATAATTTTCGAGGATAAAACTTTTTATAAGAGGGATAAAATGTAAAACCCACAACTTTTGGGTTAAATAATAAATAGAGAAATAAATAAATATTTGGGATATGCTAAAAAGTAGAATTTTAGTACAAAAATAAGTGTAGAATATTAATCCATATTAATCTTGGAGACTAGTTTAAATTGTAAGAGAAATTT
This sequence comes from Cinchona pubescens, assembly GCA_025175665.1. NCBI lineage: Eukaryota > Viridiplantae > Streptophyta > Magnoliopsida > Gentianales > Rubiaceae > Cinchona > Cinchona pubescens. The sequence continues at coordinate 1,381,989 of JANKKI010000143.1, forward strand.
TAGGAATAAATTGCATATAAATATTGAGTTTTATGGGCAAGAAAACGTTTGTGTTTTTGGATCAAATTTGAAGGAGATAAGAGAAGAAAGGATTTCCAACAAAAATAAAGCAAGCTTCCTTCTATTTTAATTAGTAATAATTTTCCTAATTATTTTATTAAGCTCTAATTACTGTAGATTTATGATAGATATTTTAAAGATTTGTGTAAATTATTAGGGACCGTGTAAATTTATTGGTAGAATTTATTTACATAATTTCAATGGTTTAAGGATGTAATTTTATGGGTTATTTTCACATTCAAAATAATCTAAAATTCGGAATATATTTTATGGGTCAAAATATGAACTTATGTTTATTTTTCGTTGATTAACACATCTAGGAATTGGGTTGTAGCTTTTGAAAAAAAAAGGAAAAAAAATAAAAGGATATAAAAAGAACGAAAAACGAAAGAAGAAGAAGGGAAAGGACGAGTTGCTGCCGCAAGAAAAACAGATGACTATTTATCATCTTCGCAGTTTATTCCCTATAGTTTTTTAAGAGGGACTATGAAGTTTTAAAAGACACGGATGTGGTCCCTAGATTCTTTAAGTATTATAGGATAATCCAGAAGAGTTTTAAGCAATCAAGCAGAGTTTCGAGCTCTCTGAAATTACATCCTGAAAATCTGAATTGTACAGTGGCTTGAAAAGTTTTAAGAAATTATACTAAGACTCCAAAAATCTTTTACAAATTATAAGAAACCTACAAAAATTTTATATAGATATTTGAAAAGTCCACGAGTTTTCTAAAAGTTAAAAAATGGCCCAGAGTTTCTAAAGACTTATAATAGTATACGAAAAATTATTTTGTCATAGAAATTTAAATTGACTAGACAAAATAATGATTTAATTAAATTGTTTTGCGAACTTAAAAGAAGGTATTATTACTTTTGAGCAAGCTAAAAGTACTTTACCCACTTTTATGTCACGAATAATTACGAAAACTTAGAAATTAAACAAGTATTGTCCCTAGGTATTTTCAATAGGGCTTTGTGGAATTGAGTTATAATAGGGTTTATTAAGTATTTATTGATGATAGGGTATTGAGATTCCCTACAGGAAAATATCAAGGTCGAGTATAAGTATGGTTATCGAGCTCATTCAGGGTTGGTAGTACTTACCCTCTAAACTTCTAAATTGTTTTATGAACTTGTATACTTCTCAAATTAATTTATAAACTCGCGTGTTTTCTCAAAGTTGTTTTATGAAAATTATTTTACAAAGTGGATTATTTTTGCTATGAAAATTTGGATCGTGTATGACTATTTGAATGCTTAGTTTTGAAGTTACATAAATGTCATATGTGCATGATTTTGAATATATATGAAATGCATTTGACGATTGGGTAAACATTAATGAACAAGGGCTTTAAAGGAACATGAGGTAGTCGGTAGGGATTATAGTCCTTAACTCTCCAATTAATTATGATTATGAAATTGATCATAATTATATTAATGATAATAAAAATGACAATAGTTAGAGAAATGATCAGGTGGTTCCATGAAAAGCTTCTTGACAACCTTTTGTGTGGGGTCAATTACTAGTCTGAGTACTTAGTGCCGATGAAGGCATGATTAGTTTTGAGGTTCTCTTTATAAGTGAATGGAGGATTTAACGTGATTTTTATGATTATAAAAATGGAAGTTCTCTTGACTCATGTATGATTATGGAATTCATCAATTGAAAATGATTTATTTATGATTATTGTATATTATTGAGTATTTTAAAAGTATTAGATAATGATTTTGTAAATATAAAGCATATTATTTTGAAAATGTGATTTCCTTGAATGTATGGGCATGTGATAGTATGATAGTATGATTGTGAAAAGTAAACGAATATGTAATTGCATGATTCAACAGGGAGTATGTGCTATCTATTGGGTAACTTTTCGTTCTCCCCATATTACTTATATTTTTTTTCAGACGATGAGTACGAGTACTTTGTCATAGAGGATGGAGTTTATATACACTCGGACAAGGAAGACTGTAAAGATAGTTTTGTGGTAGGATTTTACTAGAGTTAATAGATATTAAATAGTTTGCACATGGGATAAGTTGAGCCTGCGTGCTCGTAACGTAAGTTAGCAGTTTTGCACTTTAAAATTTATTAAATGAATAAGTTCTGCACTATTTTAATTTTCATTGTTGAGTAGACGTTTCCGCTGTCATTATTAATGTTTGGGGTATGAAAATCCCCAATGATTGCTCACCGATACAAAGGAAAATCCTGCAAGTAAGGGCTTCTGTACAACATTTGTTTCATTTGTTAAATGGTGATGGTAGGGACACATTTCTTTGGCATGATAATTGGCACCCTTGTGGTCCTTTACTTAAGAGATTCTCTGAAAACTTTATTTTCTCATTTGGTAGTTGTAAGACTGCCAAAGTGAACTTTATAATTGAAGATGGAAAATGGAAATGGCCAATTGCGAGGAGGGTATGTGCTAAAACTAAAACACTAATCCAAGAAACTCTATTATCCTTTTTGTTTTGTTCTAAAAGGAATTATCAGTGACTTCTTCTGAAATGGAATGATACTACATCAGGACAATTCTCAGTCGTTAATGCTTTGAGAACTCCTATAGCAACTATAGACTATGGAAGTTGGTATGGTTCAAGTGTCATGTTCATAGATATGCTTTGATTTTATGGTTACTATGCAAGAGAAGGTTGATGACAAGGGATGGATTGAAGGCTTGGAAGGCTAAAGTGGATACAGTGTGTATGTGTTGTGGACAACATGTAGAATCTATGGAACACCTTTTCTTTGCTTGTCCAACCACATTAAGTGTATGGCAGAAAATCCAAAGACTATGCTAAGTATTCATAGGAAATTATACTTAAGTACTGAGGTATCCTGGCTTGTACAACATAAGCATGAGACCAAGTTTGCTCAAGATTTATTCTATTTTGCTTTGTCTTCTACTGTGTATTGCTTGTGAAGAAGAAGAAATAAGATTATATTCTTGGGGAAATGTTTTGTTGCTGTGGATTTGATACATCAAATTGTTCAAGAGGTCCAAAATGTTGTTAACAATTGGATAGGAGTTGTTAGAAATGAGGTTAATAGGAGATTAGTTTTGAAGTAGGGATTCTAGCATACAATTTTTTATAGTTGAGATTTTATCCTTTAAATTTCGATGTAATCTTGAGGCTGAGATCATCAATATGTAAATATTCCTCTCTTGATCAATGAAATCATTTAATTTTGGCTGAATTAAAAACATGTACAAATTTCAAACATTATGAGTCATTAGATGCAATGCTCAATAAATTACCTGAAACAATGTTGGCAGATACCAAACCTGAATAGGAATAAGGGTACAACTTTCTAACCATGATAGTTCCTATTGCACAGTCACGATTAATCACCTACATCATCACTCACAAGAATTAACAACCAAATAGACCTACCAACTCAACCACCAACTAACATAAAATATTGGATTTACACACATTCGTAACCTAGTAACTCCACCATCCTCTAGGTCACAAATTTTCCATTTCTGTCCTATTTGCAATTTCTCCATGATTTATTGAAACTACCGCATCACTTTCTCTATTTCATGGGTACAAAAATAAAACTCATCAAAATCAGTTAAACCTGTACCAAAATTAATGTACAGATTTTACATACAAAAATTTGTTGTTCCTTTTAGTAATACATGTAAATCACAATATTTATTTGTTTGGTAAGTCTTTCCCCATAAAAAAATCAATAATTTGCAGTCTTGCATCCATGCCACCTTTCTTCTTCGATCTCTATCGCCACCGAGTATGTCATACAATATCTACCAACTATTAAGCATTAACATGAATTACTATTGTTAATCATGTACACCGTCTTAGGTCTAACTTGCATATGCTATCTAAGGGTACTGCAAACTATGTCGAAATACTTTAACGTACCGTCTCCAAGTACTTTTGTATGTATTTAGAAACTACATTTTTGGATTTATTGTTGTCTTCATTTTCAAAGAATTGCCTATTGTTGTTATCGCAATTCTTCCTCGGATTTAGGCCATACTTTTCGGTCTTGCCAATGGATCAGGTCTAGACCCATACCCATTTATTCGGGTCTAGATTTATGAGAAATTTCAATTATCAGGATCTGATCTAGACCCCTTTAGCTATTATAATAAATGAATCAGATATGGATCTTGTTGTTCTGATCTAATTAGGACATGGATCCTATTAAAAATTTTAATATATAATAAAATTATATACAATTTGTGTTATTCTATACATATATATATATATATATACACACACACATATATGTGCGATAAAATATATTCCATTGTAGAACCTATCATAAATATAAATTTTGGAATAAATATTTTTATGATTAAAAAAATCTATAAATTATAAAATATCAATATAAAAATTTTAAAAGTTAAAAAAAATATTAGAACAACAAGATTCGGGTATGGATTTACTTTTGTAGGTTCACAAATTCTAAATCCGGATATATTAGTCGGATTCAGGTTTGGATCTACTAGTTTCGACCCAAATCGAGACGTTTACAAGTCTACATCAATATCCTCATTGATGAAATATTAGGCAAGGATGATGAGTCATCGTAAACCTATTATGTGTTATCCTACCATTCATATTCCTTCCTCCCCTATTGGTGTAAATTTTGTGTACTTGAAAGATTCAATACACTTCAAACTACAAGTTAAATTATTCAAATAACCACCTATAATATTCGATTATACTTCGATAACAGTTGCGACCTTGATCACATAGTTACAGGCTTCTTCGCATGCCCCTTATTCCAATGTATTCCTAAAGTCATTCCCAACACTACGAACAATATTTCTACTAGAATATTGTAAATTTTCTTCCATTAAATTTGCTAACTCACATGCATTATTTAGTTGACTCCATGCCCACAAATTCTTTCCCATCTTCACCTCCATTATTCAATATCTCTACAACACCATGCACATCAAACTCTTTAAATGAATCCACCTTCGAGCTTAAAATCTTAACAAATTCTTGCAATCTTCGTTTTCTTAACTTCATTAGAAGTAATCATAGTAATTTTGTTCAATCCATCATTTAGAATAAGCACCCTACCAACATCATCCAAATTTTTATGTCGTTGGTGTATACCCACCAAAGCATCATGGTTGGAATCCATTATTCCTTCTAACCTTATCAATCCTTCTTGGAATTCTATATTTCTCTCTCATAAATCAATTACCAATTTTATTAGTGCTTGTAGCAACTTCAATATCTCTTCATGTGTCGTACTGTTTCTTTCTTTTACGCTTGTATAACATTTCAACCTAACCTAATAGAAACAATGCAGCAATATCAAAAAAAGTTTTTCTTTTTCTTTACTATGTAATTCCCTACAACAATAACTTTACAAAAATAACATTTTGAGTTCCAAACTGCTACCATTTATGTACCTCTACTCTATCGAATATCTCTTTCCTTTTCAATATTGTGAATCTGTTCCTTATCTTATCGGCACACAATTCACCAATTCTTGACTCTATTCTCTTCTTCATGTGATTCTCCAAAGCTCCATCGACTAAGAACTCCTCTTCGGATAGAATATCTGCAAAGCATTTTAGTATCTAGTTTAATAACATACATAAGAGTGTAATTCCTTGCCTCGGCATGCCATTATAAAAAGCACACAACTGGCAATGCCTCCTGTATTTCTCTCATGCCTTGGTCTTATTCCACTTACTAGATTGTCTAGTATGTATCTAGACCAATTATATGATAGCAACTTCTCTATATTGCAAATGGCTTGAAGCAATGACCAACTAATGCTGAAATTCATTGCGAAGCACGGTACGTGACCGATAACAAATAACACAAACTTCACTTTAAACTCATCATCACAACTCCTCATGTTAATTAGGATCCTTTCCAACTCGGCCAATCCCATCTCACCACCATTAATTTGTGCTCTCATTTTTTCTAGGATTTTCACATCTGTAATTTCTTCTTTTCATTTACCCTTAACTCCAATCTCTCCACTATTCATACTAAATACATACTCAACATCAATTGACTTACTAAAACTGAATGCCCATAATAAATAGTCAATGACATGTCATCCATGTCAAAATTGTCAACAAGCTGTGAATAGAATTCTTCATTTGATTAAGTTGCTTGCATTTTCAAAAATGATCCAAATCATATACTTTCAATAGCCTATATTTGTTCTTTGTCTAACCTTTTAATAACCTCCTTAACATTAGCATACAGATGTCCTATAGTATATGTTGGTTTCAAATCAAAATAAATAATAGATAATTTAACACGCTATCACTTTGTAATTAATTAAGATTTACATATTTCTCAAGCATAATTTGCTCGGTATTTCTCTATTCCAAGAAACAAACGAATGTAATGTTTTTGGTTTAAAATAAAAATTGGGGGGGATCTAAAGCTTGCTTGCTTATGTCACTATTGTTGTGCACTTCTTCTATGCTACCTTTTGGTATGCTTCCGTTTCTCATAACTTGGGATATTGCAACCACACTTGGATTCCTACTCGATGAAAATCCAATCCCCAATTGCCTAGTCGATCTATATTCATGTCCGTGGACCCTTTAAATCCACATGAATAATTGACACTTCTAAACATTATTACCACGATAACTCCAAATCTTCAATTAATTCTCCACCTTAATTCAGGAAAAAAAAGATGTCGATTGATTTAACTACAATTTCTACCAACACACACTTACATTGCACCCCTTATTAGGAACTATTAAATGGCCATATCATCTATATGACACCTTATCTCTCACTTTTTGTTTTGGTCTAATGATTTCCTATAAACTTCTACTATCAATTAAGCTGCCATTAGATATTTGGTTAATCTAATTCCTCTCACAAGACACTTTTATTACACATCTTTAAGCATAAGTTGTTGTTTACTTACCCATGTGATTTGCACCTATTTATTTTCCTAGCCCACAATAATTCTCTATTTCTTTTTTCGTTCTTTTTACTTTTTTGTTGTGGCCTTTAATTTTAGAAGTTCACAACTTTCTTTTTGGTCCAAACTGCTTCAACCAGTTGCCAATAAAAAAGTATGTCACACAACTAAAAACTTTCTTTTACATCACATAAACTTTATGTGTGTACATACTTTTCGCTCACCTTACAGAAAGGTCTTACTTTTCTAATGCCTGTTCTTGGTTTGGTTTCATGAAAGAACAAATACACATGCTTGTGACAATATATATACAAATTGTATTTAGTATTGGATTTACCTCGAAAAATACAATTTGAATGGTTTCTCTCCATTTTTATTCCCTCTGTTTGAGAACCATTTGTCCCACATTGGAAACTTGTATAAGGTTTGGTCAAAACATATGTGTTTGGTATTTTGACTTTGGGAAACACTAGTTAGGAGTCTAGACTATGCTTGATTGATGGTTTGGGAATTTTCTAATACCATACATGCATACCTTCGGTGTAGTGCAGTGCATGCATGTGAGCTGTTAAATTTTTACTTGTGCATTTTTTCTTTCTTTATGTTTGGTCTATTAGAGTTCTTATCCGTCTTTGCTTACCAATTTTGTGTAGAACTCTAACAATTGACTTCTGTTGTTAGTTGCTTGTAAAACTCTGCCTTCTTGGGTGTTCACACTATTATTTTGGTTCACTTGATTTAGAAAATTGATTCGTTCTATCTTTTCTCCCAAGTCAGTCTTATTACCTTTGAGATCTAACCAATTTGTTGCCTATATATGCCACCATTTGGATCCCCCTTTGATACACTGCAAACCCTTCTTCTAATAGTTTTTTCTCATATTCTTGATACTACTTAGTCTTATAATAGCACGAAATTTTGCTTGTGAGTGCATGCAACCGATGCTACCGTTGAATCTTGAAAAGTGATTATCCAGTGATCGCATTTGCATCAGTAGTTTATAATGCCATGAGGGGTGAAATCACTTTCAAGGTTAGTGATTACACACCTCGACTTTGTTCCTGTTTTCATGTTAATTCATATAGTGATTCAGATCGTTCGTTTATATTTGGTCTCAATATCGGTAAGTTCTCTTATCTTACTTTAATTTATTGGAGCATTTTTCGAATAGGTGTCCAATGCCCAACAATCTTGAAACTATTTGTGTGCTCTAATTAATTCTCTTCTCGTGAATGATCACAGTATTCAAAGTTGTGCTTGATTAGAAATTGGGATATAATAATTTAGTAATGGACTTATGAATTACGACACTCAAATTCAATTATTGTGGTTAAATTTGTGATGAGAATTAAGTTCCCTAATACATACTACTGTGGAATACAATATCAATTCAATTTATATTGGTTCTATTCTCAAATTAAAATTTAATGATGACAATATGGAATCTTATTTTTGATGTCATTTGGAAGTCTCAATTAGTTTTGAAGACTCAGTAAATTACCTCTTTGGTTAAGGACAATTTGACTAAATTCCTCTATGCCTATATGAATTCAATCATAAAATGCAGTTATTTAATTGACACATCATTTGTAAACTTATGATATTTCTAAGTCTGTTTAAGTAATTAGTACTAATGTTTTTAGATATTGTTGGTATGAAAAACATTATAGTTATGATGTTTCATATAAATATTGAAAATTATTGTGAAATATAGGCATTATCTATCAGAATTGTTATGTGAGGTTGGTTTGTACTTATTACACAATACGTATTTAAATCGGTTATCTCCATAATGTGAATGAGTACTAATTACCTTATATGAGTAAATGTGACTGTTAAATTTGGGTTGATACCAGGTATCCAAATAATTTCTTAGTATGAATATGAGAACTTGTGGACAGTAAAACATATTGTGATTCATGATATGTATGACCTTGGATTAGGTGAAATTCTTGATTTCAAACTCAATAATTTTATTTGAGAACATTGATGTTATAGATGCAAATAATTTATGATCACGTGTTGTACAAATAAAAAGATATAATCAAGTTATAATTAATTCAATTTAGTTATAGCGGTAAATTCTGATTGATTTACAAACTTTGGGATTAATAGCCCAAATAAGATGGTTCTATTAATATAATATTCTTAGAAATATGTTGTATGGCACGCGTATGATATTTGTTATTTGCACGGAATTACACTTTTCATGGCATAGTAGGCATTTGTCATGTTCTTATAAATAATTATTAATTTATTCTATGATTATTGATTGGGATCAAAGTAAGATGACTTATGAAATTTGATTTTCTTTTTTTTTTGTATGGGATAACATCTTATGATTTTACTGTTATAATATGGATAGATTCGATAGTGGAAATTAAGTTCTTGTCTTTTGTATTAGAATAATATTAATTATTGCATTATTTCAATATGTTGACTAAGAACTTAATTTATTATTTTGGATAAATCGAATTAACTTTCAAGCGAGACTTGGTTTCAGTTCAATCCATCCGTGTATAATGTTGTTTTATTATTTACTATAATAAAAATAATGAAGTGGATTATTGAGAATAGTCCTATCAGACTAAACGTACTAATAAGAATGTCTTTCTTGAGAATAAAAATTATGCAATGCGAGTTAAATGTTATAAATATAACAATTACTTATTACGAATTGTATGAATGCCTGATGTGTAAATTGATTAATTTCCAAAACATTATTATTACTTATGTTCTTGCTTGATTTTATGGATCTGGGTTCAAATTTGATCGAACTTCTTATGCTAGTAGTGGAATAAGAAAATTAATATGTAGAAAACATACACTTATATATGTTTGTTCAAGTCAATACCCTATGTATGGGTTAACCACTATAATGAGATTAAAATTAAAGTAGATGGTTTAACCACATCTATTCTTGAAAATACGAATTTAGTATTTTTAGTATTGTTAGGAAAATATTAGTTGAAGAAAAGTTATCTGCCTTGAAAACTTGAATTCAGTCTAGGTTAAATGGCTTAATAGGCTTTTCATCCAAGAACTTTGCACTGCTAGGAATAAATTTTTCATATATATTTTAGTAGTGATAATTGGAACATAAACTAAATTTTTTTTAGTAGATCATAATGTGTTTAAACTTAGCAATTACTTTGTTATTTAGCAAAAAAGAGTTCTCGAACACCTAATCACTACAGATAAGTCTATTCTGATAGGCAGTGTTGAAATTGTTCAAACATCATCAAAACCTTATGACAAAGAAAACTGTTAATTCCTGTGAATTCTAGTATTCTTAAACCATTTCAGGATAGTTTAGTTATAACATTCTATGAGATTATGTCGTTGGTAAATTGACTACAAATTTTTGACTTGTTAAATCTTGGCCTAAAGATATTCAGAATAAGTGTTATGACCTTTTGTTTCCTGAATTATACACTGACATTGTGTTTGTATTATACTTTTAGAGCACGAGTCTTAGTTATTTGTTTGATACATATGTATGTTGGTATCAACTAGCTATGCAAGTATTTTCGTTTAAGATATACTTATTTGATGGACTCCAAGACTTGACCATGTTGATTATATTCATTTACTTGTAATGAATAAGTTTTATTCCTAAATCCATCAACATGTGAGGGCATAGCTAATTGATTAAACTTATTGCATGGGATAACATGCCCAAGACGCCTTGGTTGATTAGTGTAAAATAAATGTGCATCTTAGTGATAATTATAATTTTAGAGGTAGAAATCACAAAATTATGGATTGAGTGTGTTAACTCATGTAGTAAACAAATTAAGGAAATATAGAATATGAAATGAATTTTTGGTAGAGTCCTATCCTATAAAATTCTTAAACTATATCATTTGAGATGATACCAAAAATTGTATTATTGTGTTGATCTGTTTGGTGATTTGATGTAAAAGATTCTACTATACAAATAATATTATCTCAAAATTGCATTTTTGCATTAGGCATATCAAAATGTTTTAAGATTTTTATCTAACCATAAAATTTAAAATTACAAATGCATATTTGAGAGAACTGGTATGTCCATTCCAGATATATCATGTGAATTTAGTGTTATGTGTGAATCTTCTCTAATGATTTTGTCAAATTGAGAATAACAATTATTTTTATGGTGTAGGTATGATAAGATATTCTAAGAGTGCGATGCACTTAATTGCATTCATCCAAATAGATAAGTTTGATGCCAATAGATCTTGGAAAATTGAGTGTTGCAATCATATATAGGTTTGCTTGGGTATGCTAAGAGTATTATTACTTTATTACCTTTTTGGTAATTTTTTGGAGTAACTCTGCTATATGTTGGGAGATACAATTAATCATGCGTTTGATTATGATTCACACTCTCAAATGGAGTTATATCCTTATAATCATATAAGAAATTCTATAATGTAGATACTTTATGAGATATGAGTTTGTTGCATTAAATTGACATACTCAAGAGCTAAATTGCTCACTGATCCACTACTAGAAGAATCTGTATTTGTGTCTTGTGTTGGAATCTATACATAGTGATTGTTGAGATAGAGAGCAATAACTAAATGAAAAGGCCAGCATATGCAAGTAAGACACAACGTTGTGAAGTTATGGGGTGATAACTAAGGACGTCCTGATAGAGTTTATTTGACCCCTTTAAAGGACTGAATTGAGATATAGTCCTAGATACATCGAGGGAGATGGTGTACATGACATAGACTAATTCATAAAAATTGAATATGATGGCAATCCAACCTACTTTATTAGAGATACTATGAAGAGGGTTCTATGGGTAATAACAAGTTACAAAGATATTCCATTAGCATTATCATATGTGGTCCCTTTCTGTGGTGTAGATAGTACTTAATTTCTATAAATTAAGAGGATTGAATCGATGACTCTACTGGGCTTATATACTTTATAGGTGGTGTGTGGCAGTACCAACTTGATATCCTCACTTATATGAGTGTAGAAGTGGGGGTCACTTCCTATGTGATTAATGACTATGTCTCTAGAGCACTCATGAATATTCAGGTAGGTACACGGCCCAAAAGACATCAAACTGAGAGCTTATGATGGACTGAAATCTAACACATGCTCAACTATAGAAATGTGTGATATGAGAAATATCTACTTACAAAATTTATAAACACCTAACTCTATTGTTAACAAGATAATCGCAAGTCTACAGAGTCAAATAGTATATAGTAGATAGGTACTTAGTAAGAGTAGAACTCACAAGGAATTGTTTAGCAAGTACTAGTTATTTAGTTCAAATGCTATTTGGAGAATCGACACTGAGAGAGAGTTAAATAAACTACAATTAAAAGACTTAAACTAGTGAAAATGATAGATTAGCCAATTCTCGACTTTGATTAATTCATTCAATTAATTGATTCAATTAAACACATGTGAAATGAATTCCCATTATTAACCTAATCCTGATTTCTTACATCATAGGTCATTTAATTCAATTAGTCTAAATAAGGATTTCTCATACCACCTATACCTAACCAAATAGACCATTATCCTTATAGAATTTCAGGTGACCAACTAGGTAATTTAGTCCATAAAGATCATAAATTAATCCTAGTCCAATTATTAATTAGGTCTTAAATAGAGGTTCAACTTCCGTTCTCACCTTTATTTACCATTCAATCAATTAATAGAGTGATCAATTCCCCTAATTGTCCTTCTAGTTCATTAGAATTGTCTAATTATCAGTATTTCACCATTTAATCTACCCAATTAATCTTTACCATGTGGAATTGGCATCACGCAACCTTAACCTATGACAAATTAAAACATTATTGAAAGAAATAATACAAAATAAAACATTAAAAGCGTGTAAACTCCTCTAATCATTAGTTTACGAAAGCTATAAATTAGAAACATAGAATATGAAAAATGATGAAAGAATAACTAAAGCATAAATAAAGTGCATAAGAATATCTGAGAATGTATAAGAATACTTCTCTAGTGAAGAATCCCAAGTTCTTGGTCCAAAGTAGTCCATCACGAATCTTTTCTCGAACTTTAAAGAAAACCCTAGTCTAATCTTGCAAGCCCCTAAATGGAAACTAAAAGAGAATGTGCTTTAAAGGTCCTAGAGACCATTATTTATAGGTTTCAAGAATACAATGTATGGAGATTTGATTAACATTCGAAAAGCACCAAATAAGTCCAAAACGGACACATGAAACCCTAAAAATAACTAAAAATCGTAAAAAGCTGTCGTAGTTCTATCCATGTTTGCTTATGGTAAACATCTGTGTTATTCCCCTTTTTCTAAGGTGATGATGCTTTTTCCTATATTTGCAAGAAGCAAACATTTTGGCCTATGGAGTTTGCCTAAGGCAAACTCCCCCAAATAGCTTGCGCTGGTTTCATCATGTTGCATTTAAAATCTTCATTTGATGTCCGATTGATGCGCAGTTTGTTCCTACATGACCGTACAACAAAAGCTCACATTAATATCTATAATATAACACTAAATAAATTCTTAAACACTGATTAAAACACTCACAGACACATCGAAACAGAAATGCATGAAAAGAAGTACATAAACCCTAAAATCGTCGAAGCTAGTGCAAAAACTATAGGAAAAAGAATATAAATAACCCTGCTAGTCATTTGGATTGAAAATAATCTGGTGTTATTTGTTGAATAATACTTGCCTTTTGACTTTAGTGATTTTTGAAAATAATGTTGACTTTTCTAATAATAATAGGAGAATAATTGTTCGAATACGGAATAATATTTTGAAATAAGCACTTGGATTAGAAATAACAAATACCTATTATTTAGTGGACTCATTTAGAAATAAAAAAGAATAATTACACAGCTAATTAAATAACTATGGATGGGTTTCTTATTTAATTTCTTTAATGGTTTCACTATTTACGGTGATTGAGTTTTCATTTTTGTTAGCTTTTGAGTAGTTCGGCTTGCCAAACTACATATTTTGAATCATGATTATCAAACGCTACCACTCATCCCTTCAATTTTATTTGGTGTTTTAACATCGAATTGTGCTTGAGAACAGAATGTCGATCTTTAAAACATATCCTAAAAAAATGGACATTTTTTGATATTCCTAGATCAAACGTATATAGCATTACAATTTGTGAGCAAACGGAGGTAGGCCTGTAAATGAACCAGGTCAAGACCCATATCCAACCCATTTTGGGAATCATTTATTTGGATCTAAATCAATGTGTAAATACGATTACTTGATTTCAATTCGGATCCATTTAATTATTATAACAAATGAATCAAATATGGATATGGTTTTTCCGATCCGATTAAAACATGAATCCAGTTATAATATATACATATAATATATATATATATATATATATATATATATAGTGTAAGTTTCTAATATAGTTTATACTCTAAGTCTCAAATGTAAAATACATGCATGAATATTAATATGAATTACATCTTCTTCTTTTTTTGTTTACAATTTCAAAAAAAAAAACTGTAAAAAACTTGAAGTTTTTATTTATAATTTTTCAAATTTATGAAATAATATCAAGACCCGGATCCGATAAGGTTTAATGAATCCAAATTCTGATTCGAACCTGATAATATTAAATGGATCTAGATATGGATCTACAAGATCTGGCCCGGATCCAAACGTTTATATGCCTAATTAGAGACTCCACTTCATTTATTACCAAAAAGTTTACAAAATAACACTACTAGAAAAGTGACAATTGTGAATATTCTTCATTTAGTAGCTCACCACACTTCATTTGATGAAGACATGTTGCTCAAAATTATTTACGTAATTATTAATTGAATATTTTTTAAAACATAAATAATGGATATGATATGAATAGTGCAAATAATGGATTTTGTGCATAATTAATAAGACAAAATATGAATAGTGCAAAATATTATTAGGAAAAATACTTTGCTGACCAAACACTAATTATTGTTGACAAAATATTATTTGGCAAATAGTACCTATTATTTCCTATCCAAATAGACCCCCTAATTTTTTAGGGTTATCAACATCCCTAATTTAAACTTTTGCTATTCCTGAGCAAAACAAAACTAAGAAAAGCACAAAATACAGTAACTTCCTTCAATCTATTAACACTTGTAATAAGGAAAACTAAATAAGTAGAGAAATTAACCAAACATGTATATAAGAAAATTTTGATAATCAACTCCAAATCACTATGATAGTTCTAATCTCTCCACTTATAAAAGCATATATCACTCAACTTACTAATCAAATGTAAACCCGTTGAACTAAAGTTTTGAAATCACATACTAGTTGAAAGAAATTAATAGACACACAATACTTACTAGTATAAACTGACTCAAACCAAGGATCAAATATGTCTTTCAAACTTGTAATGTAGGATAAAAGATAACTATGGGATATATTTAGATATAAGTAGCTCATATCACTTTATATACGCTGATAAATGACTTTGGACTACAATCCACTAGATCATTTTCACAAACTACCATATCATTAAACCAACTACCAATTTGAAAGCAAAATTAACTTTCTTTATTATAACTAGGAGGATTTTTCCTTCTTTGTTCACTAACACATAAACAAATCTTTTTTCCTTTTCAACATTTTTCTTTTCTTTCAACACATATACTTTCTTTTCTTCTTCTTCTTTTTTTAATTAACAACACAACATAGGGATTTGTAGCAATCAAGCCGCATATTTGACTTTTTCCCCAACAAAATACTTCCATTCCCGACTATCCACCACAACAACATACTTTACCATAGTATTGATGTTGTAAACCACCAACACTAACCAACTAAGGTGATGGGTAGAAAGAAAGGTAAAACTAAACAAAGCAATAAAATGGTTAAACCAACATGGATATCAAACAAAATGAGACTCATTAAACTCAAAAGTGGTAACTAGGGATAATATTTCAAATAGGTAGACAATTTGTCCCAATTGGTGCAAAGAAAATGCCTAAATCACTCTCTTGGTTCAAGGTTCACTCGTACTTTGCAAGCATAAAAATTACAAACAATTTCAATAAATGTCACAAGCTAAATAAACTCACAAGGCAATCATGATTAACATTCATAAAAAAATTATCTACGCTTTCACATACCCCCACTCAAGGGAATATAAGTGTGCATAGTAATAGCACTTTCACAACTCAAAGAACTCAAAAAGAAAAGAAAGTTTATATACACTTTAAATCCAAAAATTCTAACAAATTGTTTGCTTGAAACATTTTTAAATTATTGATACATAATCATCCAAAGTTAATGAACACAAAAACTTCTAAAAGTAGAAAATCTTTTTTGTTTAAACCCTCTACAATACTTCAAGTAAATAGGGTCTAGAAATCCTAAAGGTTGCCATCTAGCAGTTAGAAAGTCTTTTAAATAGTCAAATCCTCAAGCCTGAAAATCTCTACTATTTAGACATTAAATAAAAAAATTCTTTTTGGATATTTGGAAAAAATTTCTCAATTTTTTTCTTTCTTTCTTTCAAACACAAGATAACACTAAAACACAATCACATAAATATAGAAACATAACTAAATATAACACTAGTGAACTGCTTGTACTTATACTTGAATAACTAACAAGCTCTAGTAGATAAGGATTAAAATCTATACAAGTGAATGTGAATGCAATTAAATTATAAAATTCAACTTAAAACGTTTATTTTACTTTAAATTATGAAATTTATGAACAATGAACTCTAAACGTTACTAAGAAATGAGTAATTTTAAGTGAATCATACAAATGCAAGGCTGCTTCAATGAAAAACAGGAGTCTTAGAAATTGCTTTTCTTTTCAACTAATGCTACACTAAATAAGAGTCATTGGGACTTCATGTGGTTCAACAATTCAATTAAAATTGAAGGCCATTAACTACAAGTAAAAGGGTTAATAACAATAACAAAGTTCACAAATACCCAATTCATACCCCCAACTTTGCTTTATACATAATTAATTTAAAAAATATTCAACAACAAAACTAAGGAATCTATATCAAGCAATTAATAAAATTCTCATCAAACTACTCAGACTATAGCAAAGATAGTGTACCTAGAACTAAAATGTGCACAACTAATTAACAAAACAAGTTCAATTCATTTATATATCCTATATCATATGACAATCACAAGAAACAATATAATCCATCATTATTGTCATCAATTGAACAAGTATAATCAAAAGTGATTCATAATATAAAACATATAAAATTAACTAATCACAAGGCTTAGAGCTTTTATTATCCCAATATGTTCTTGAAACTAAAGAATATAATAAAATGAAGCATAATTAAAACCTAAACTAAAATAAACACTTCTCTAGTAAAGTCAAGAAAGCTTGCTGAGAATGTTATAATCCTTGCTCAATTGTCTACATTGCACAGCATATCTGAAGTTTCCAAGGATGGGTGAAACTCCAGTATAAGTATTCATCTTTTCCATAAATTTCTCTAATAGATACCCCATGAACACTCTGAATGATGCCTCTTTGTAGAACACCAAGCTTACTTCATACTCATGCCCAACATAGCTCAGTGGTGCTTCCAAACAAGTGTTGAATCACTCAATTTTTGACAATTCTGCTCCAAGAGGTTTTTCTTCATTATTCGTGCTTAATGATCAGATCGTCTTGAACATTCCTTCAAAGTGGCCTCTTCCTTTTCAGCCAAAAACTGTGTGAGAGTCCTTAGAGTTTCACCCACAAACATTTTTGTGAACTCAATAAGTTGGTATTGTAATATCTTCATGGAGTTGCCTTGAGTTCTCCATAAAAGTCATCATTATACTCTCCAGTCTTACCTCATCCTCTCTTGCTCTTTTTGGGTTGCTGAACTCTCCCATAAACTGTTTTGTGACCAAATTGCGAAACTTGTTCTAAGATGTTCTTCATTGTTGATTGAGCATCTTCATATTGACCAACTTAAATGATGTAACCACCATTGTTTGTGCTATGTGATCAAGTTGAGTTTGAATATTTTGAAGTTGGCTTTTGATTGCTCCATAACATTCATCATTATCAGTTCTAAACTTGCATTCTCTTCTTCTTTAGTCGGTGGTGGTGTAGTCATAGCCATACTGGGGCTCTCATTATTCATACGTAGGCTCTTTGTATAGGAAAAGAATAAGGATACTCCTACTCAAATATGAATTCAGATTGATATACCATCCCATTTGATAGTCATAAAGATAAGAAGGAATATTGTAAGAATCATACTCATTGGTCATGCCTCCATAATTATAAAGATGACAATATACTTGGCATGTGATTGATTTCAAGTCATATTTTGCATGATCTTACAATATTGACACTAAACAAAATACAAAAACAAGTATTAATACAAAGAGACACAAAAAGAGAAAATGGGAATGGTTAGACTAGTAGCTAGTCTAAACTATTCACTAAAAATACAAAATCTTTTTGGTTTTTTTTTTAAAAAAATTTGAGAACACACAATAAAACTAAGACAAATCAAACACAATTATTTACACTTCAAAGTATTATTCTTGCAAAATTATATCAATATTATCAAAGATTCAATCCCCGACAATGGAGCCGAAAATATAATATGGAAATTATTTAGTTATAAAATTTATAAACACCTAACTCTACTATTAACTTGATAACGTACTGCAAGTGTACAGGACCAAATAGCATATGGCGGAAGTAGGGGTCGAACTCACAAGGATTAGTTTAGGAAGGACTGGTTATTTGACTCAAATGTTCTTTGGGGAATTGACAAGGAGAGAGCTAAATAAACTAGAATTATAATTATTCTAGACTTAAACTAACGAAAACGATAGATTATGGTCAGACTAGAGCCACTTCCCAACTTTGATTAATTCATTCAATTAAACATATTATAGGTCAATTCCTATTAGTAACTTAATTCTGGTTCCCCACGTCATTAGGTCATTTAATCTAATTATCTAAGTGAGGATTCCTCCTACCACCAGAGCTAACCATATTGACTATTTACCTTATGAAATTCAAGGTGACCAACTAGGTAATTTAGTTCGTCATGATCATAAATTCAACCTAGTTCAATTACTAATTTGGTCTTAAATGGAGGTTCAATTTTTGTTCTTGCCTTGATTTACCATTCAATTAATTAAGAGAGTGATCAATTTCCTTAATTATCTTTCTAGTTCATTATAATTGTCACATTATCAATTTTACCATTTAATCTACATAATTAATCTTAATCACATGAAATTGACATCACCCAATCTTAACTTATAACAAATTCGAACATTATTGAAAAAAATAACTCAAAATAAAACACTATATTTTGAGAGCGTGTAAAATACTCTTTTCACTAATCCACAGAAGTCGTAAATTGGAAGCATAGAACATGAAAAATGATGAAAGAACAATCAAGGCATAAATAAAGTGCATAAGAAAGATCTAAGAATGTGTAAGAATGCTTCTATAGTGAAGAATCACAAGTTCTTGATTCAAAATTGTCAATCATGATCCTTTTCTTTAACTCTTCGTGAAAATGGAAGAAACCTAGTCTAACTGTCACGCCCCAAAAACGGGACCGTAACACGCCGCGCTAATGGTACACCGGACCAAAGCGCAAGGCACAAACGAACAGAGCAACAAAATCTAAGCAATGTAATAGAACCATTTCAAGCCATTTCTTAACTATAAAACCGAATATTTCATGCCTACACATCTAGATGTCTATTATACACATTCAGATGTGGTAAGTGACACAAAAGATGCTTAACATCAAAAACAAAGTTCATCAATACAAAACTTATCTAATACACTACCCTCTCCAAACAAAAGAGAAGCTTGGAAGATTATCCGCAGAGTCCTACCAGAATGTGGAATCGGAGAAAATCTAAAAGTCGCTAACAGAGGCTTGGAGAGTGGGTGAAACTCTAATCTGAACTCTTACAGTCAGGCTTGGGGTGAGCATAACTAGCTCAGTGGATATCATAAAAGCACTTCAAATGGGGCCAAGCATTTCGATAAAAAGAAAACATAATTATAATAACATTTGCGAAAACCATAGTCATGAAGCAGTTTCTAAAATGTCTCATGCCATTTAAACGTCAGGCATGTCCAAAACATAGTCAAAAAGATCCAATCATTTCAAAACATAGTATGCTAAAGCATAGCGAACAAATCCAAGTATAGTTTCAATCTGAAATTTAATAAAATAGCATGAGTATCTTTTAGGCTCAAAAGTATGTCCAAAACATAGCCAAACAGATCAAATCATTTCAAAACATAGTATGCTAAAGCATAGCTAACAAATCCAAGTATAGTTTCAATCCGGAATTTAATAAAATAGCATGAGCTATTATCTTTTAGGCTCAAAGGTATGTCCAAAACATAGCCAAACAGATCAAATCATTTCAAAACATAGTATGTTAAAGCATAGCGAACAAATCCAAGTACAGTTTCAAATCCAGAATATAATAAAATAGCATGAGTATCTTTTAGGCTCGAAGGTATGACCTACAGTACTAGTCAGATCTAGTAATCTACCACACCTACTAGTCCCGGGAGGTCAAGTTATCCCATCACAAGACCCCGATCAATTAGTTCAAAACATTCACAGCAGTCACCATGGCGTCCCATGGATGACTATAGAACCGGTTCTCCACAATTCAGACATTTCCAAACACATCCAAAATTATATACCTCGGTCACCTATGAGCCAAAACAGTCATAAAATGCTTTCATATCAAAAGAGTTTGCAAACATATCAATTGATTAACATAAAACAGCTTGGTCCCGATTTCATATGTAATAGTTCCAAAACTTGGTAAAAGTGCAGTTCCAAACATCATACACATTTTAATCCTCCATCCAAACATATTTCGAAAGTCGTTAAACAAAATACAAGTGGAAGAGGGTCTATGTTACCCACCCTTCAAAGCTTGCTTGCACAATTACTGAACGTGATCGCCGGCGGTAGGTGGCGTGGTACCTAAAACAGATATAAGAGGACTCTTAGAAGAGATGTAGAAGTTAAAGAATGATTTAATTAAGCGGTAGCTTTCGGTGTCGTTTTCTATCGTTTCGCGTCATTTATGACGCTCTGTCTCTTATACACATCTAGATGTGTATAAGAGACAGTAGTTCTTACTGAGAATTCTATAGTGTATACACATCTAGTCTGTGGCTAGAGAGTTAGCGGTCATACTACTGATTTTATAAGATAATCATTAAGGAATTCTTATTTTATTCTTGAAAAACTTCGCCTCTCCCTAGGCTATAATTAGGCTATCCTCCCTGCCAATAAAATCCAATTCCAAGGTATTCAAGGGACCTTGGTTACAACCCAACCCAAAACAACATATTCAACCAACCAACAAAATCCATTTCCTTTGAAGGTATTCAAGGGACCTTGGTTACAACCCAACTCAAAACAACATATTCAACCAACCAACAAAATCCATAAACGGAAAGATTCACCGGAGCAATAGCCGGGACTATATCAATAGCATTCCACAACAATGGAAAACACCTAAAACCATCAAAAGATCATTAAAGACCCTTTAAACATAACCAATTATCCAAATTATCCTAGTTGCGCCAAACTTCCGCTTACTTACAAAATGAAGGGAAATCAATTCCACTTGGTTTCAAGTCTCAATGCCTATCCAAACTAACCTTAAAACACTCTTAAAACATCATTAAAAGCATAAACATAAGCATTCATAGCATAACATTCTAGGGCACATATGGAAGACAAAACCCTAACTCATAATCTTAAAATTTGTAATCTAACCATGGAAAGTTGTTAAAAATCAATCCCAATCACTTCCCAACCTCCAAAACACTAAAAACAACCCATAACATACATAAATCAACACATATAAGGCTGCAAAGAGGTTTTCTCAGCCATAAAGAATCCTACAAAACTTGAAATTAAAGCTTGGATCATAAAGCCCATAAGCCAAAAATGCTAAAATACAAAAAAAATCTTACCTTCCAAGTGATTTCTACTTGAAATCCAAGAAGGTTTTGGGGAAGGCAATATTTTAAGAGGAGTTCAGCTGCTGCTAGGAAGAAATGAGCCCTAAGAAACAACTTCTAGAAGACTTAAAAAGCTTCCAAAGTTGACCCAAATTTAGTACTTAAGTTGACCAAATAGTCTCCAAGTTGACTATTTGGCCCAAAAACTAATTTTTTTTTGCTACTAAATTAACATTATAAATCAGCCATCAAACAACACTCACACACCACAATGCACTAATTATACTTAGTCCAACTTTGACCCGTTTACCCGCCGGAACCGAAATCGCGTAAATCGAAAAATTTGCCGAATTGAAAAACGAATAAGTTGAAGTACTTTATGACTAAAAATAATATGAAAAATATTTTAAACCAATTAAAATCAAAATAGACGGAACAAGGCTATTAAAATAATGGGTTTCACACTAACCTTGTCGGCCCTGAAACTGAAAGAGAACGTATTTTTGAGGTCCTAGAGACCCTTATTTATAATTTTAAGAATTACAATGTGTAGGGCTTTGAAAAAGTGTCGAAACGCAGCAAAACGGGCCCGAAACGGATATCTAAAACCCTAAGAATAACTAAAAATCATGAAAGCCATTGTGGTTCTACCCATGTTTTCTTAAGGCAAACATATGTATTATTTCTCTTTTGCTGAAGGCAATGATCCTTTTGCCCATATTTGCTAGAAGAAAACATTTTAGCCTATGGAGTTTGCTTAAGGCGAACTCCCCTTGACAGCTTGCTCTAGTTTAGCCGTTTTGCCTCAAAAAAATCTCCATTTGATGTGTCGTTTGTTCCTATGTGACTCTAGAACAAAAACACACAGTAATATTTATAGTATTAATATAATACTAAATAAATACTTAAACACTAAATAAAACACTCACAAATACATAAACTTCCAACAAAATTGTATAAAAATAAGCACATAAATCCTAAAATCATTGGAACAAGTTAAAAAATATAGGAAAAAGAATATGAATAACTCTAATTTTTTAGAGTTATCAGATGTGCACTAAGAAGGAGGGTTTAAGACCTTTGTCAACTATCTTCCATAGACATCGTCATTTGTGTGTTAGATTTTTTTACTTAGTACCACTTCTATATTTTTCTATTCATGTGGAGGACTGTTGGCTTTGCCTCCAAAAATATAACTTCACTGAAATTTAGTTTCCCTCCATTTTTACTCCATCCTTTTGTAAACCATTTATCCCACATTGGAAACTTGTATGGGCTTTGATCAACCTATTTGTATTTGGTGTTTTAACTTTGGGCAACAATAGTTGGGAGTCTAGACTATTTATGGTTAGTAGTTTGCATAATTTTCTTATACCACACTTGCAATCAACTAGCGTGGTGCAGTGCGTGCATGTGAACTGTCAGAATTTTACTTCTTGTACATTTTTTCTTCCTTTTTATTTTTGGTCTGTTAGAGTTCTTATTCATCTTTACTTATCGATTCTATGTAGACTCTAAACCGACTTTTGTGGTTAGTTGCTTGTAAAACACAATGAATTCCTTCTTTTATATACAGTTTCCTCTCATTCTTGTTATTAAGTAGTCTAGTAACAGCTTGATGCCTTGATGCGACCAAGGCTGCCGTTTATTAACTCTCTAAAAGAAAAGTATTTTCATGTACTTTTAACTTAGTTTTTGTTCGTAATTCGAGAGTTTTAGCTTATAAAATAGGTGTATTTTATTAACTCTCTAAAAGAAAAGTATTTTCATGTACTTTTAATTTAGTTTTTGTTCGTAATTCGAGAGTTTTAGTTTATAAAATAGGTGTATTTTCATAATTTTACACCCCGAGTCGATAAGATATGTTTTAATTATTTTTTATGTCAAAATTATATATTTATGCCCTTAAAATGTATTTTCATAGGTTTTACATGCAATGGAGGTAAAAAGAGGGCAAAGAGCGGGTAAAACGAAGAAAAACAAAGAAGATTGGTCATCCCTAGTGGGAGCTGGGCATTGGCGTGGTTCGTAGGGACGCTCAGGCCCCTATACTAGTAGGTTTTAACTTTTTTGTTTGACCCGAGTTTTTGATTATTTTTTACTCGTTTTCATGTAAACCTTACTTAGCACTATATATGGATCATGTTAGGACATTAATTAGTACATTTTGACATATTAGAATGTAGAAAAAGTGATAGAGTCAACATAATTCATCATATAGCCGCAATTAAGAAAATTAACACAAAAACAACCGTTGGAAGAGTGCGCAAGGGAGAACAAGAGAAGACTCGACTAGACAATCCTAGTTTTTCATTCTCTTCCTTATTTCTTATATTAAATATGCTATTTACAATTGTATTTAACTCTTGTATTATATCAATTGGTCTGATGATACACTAAACCCTAAATCTAAAGTTTCATTCATAACTTGCCATGAATTTCAACTAATTTAATTTATTTCGTATATAAGTCATGATTATAATCTTATGCTTGATTTGCTTAATTAGATGGTATTAAATGCATTTATAAGTCTAATCAACTTATAAATTGATTTGTAACCCTAATTCATAAATTGAAAGAGGAGCTTTAGAGTAAGGAATTAGTCTAATTAACTTTTGTTCAGAAGTTCTATTGGGAAGGACGGATATTTCGTGAATACGGATCAAAAGATATCTATTCATCTTACATAGTAGTATAGAATGGTCATCTATGCATTAATATTGACTCGAATTCACATAGAAATATAATAAGTTGGTAAGGTTTAGTAGATTTGTGAGAGAAGTCAAAAGACAACTCACAATTACATAAAACTCTAGACTAGTAAACAATATAAGTAAATCAAGAATTGATAGAACGAATAACTAGATCAATTAAGGAGATTGGTAAGGGACGAGTGAACCCGAGATAACTTAATTATCAACTATCTTCGCTCTTTACTTGAATTATTATATTGTTCTTATTTTTTGTTTTATTTTCAATTATGCTATTTTCTAGTCTATTGTTTCTTAGTTTAGATAGAATCAAAAGTGTGACATTTAGGGGCTTAGTAAAGTCTTAGCATAGTTTCTGTATGAACAATACTCTACTCATCATTATATTATTTGTTTGATACGTACCTTATGTATATCGTGAGTCGTGTCTAGTAACAATTAATCGCAGCACAAACACTATCAAATCCTGAAAAGTGACCGCTTGATGATTCTATTTGCATCAATAGATTACGGTTCTGTGGGAAGCGAAATCACTTTTAAAAACAGTGATTACACACCTTGCCTTTGTTCCTATTTTCATATTCATTCACAGAGTAATTCAAATCGGTCATTGATCTTTGATTCCAATATCGATAAATTCTCTTATCTTACTGTAATTTGTTGGAGCATTGTTTCAATATGTGCAATTGTTAGAAGCATTTTCCATGACATTATCCTAACAATTGCTGAGTGGTTTGGTCCTTTTTTCGAACCTATGTTTCTTTTGAAAAAGCTTTGTATTTTATCTTCTGGATGAATCAAAGAATAGCTTCTCAACTTTTTTGTTATAGAAGGACGGTGTTAATTAACAGCTTGCTCGTCAGAAATTCAACTGACTTTGGGTAAGGGCCATGGGCTGTTATTGTTAAGTCTTGCGCTCCACCAAGAAGCAGCATAATAAAACAATTGTAAACCATGATTCATTAGTGGATAGATTTTTTAAAATTGGCAGCTTCTAATTAAGTCTTGCGCTCCACCAAGAAGCAGCATAATAAAACAATTGTAAACCATGATTCATTAGTGGATAGATTTTTTAAAATTGGCAGCTTCTAAATAATTGTCCAGTGTTGAAGCAACTTCAAAATTGAGCCAACTTACAGGAAAAGCTGTGAGGCATATGTAAACACATGCCTGAGTGACAATTCGCAAAGCTAAAATGCTTTTATGTCCATAATACTTTTTAACCTTTAATGCAAGAAGAATTGCACTTTTCCAAATGTAAGAAGCATCATTAGCTAAAAGGATAAAAATTAGACAAAGCAAAATTTTAATATTCTATATGGTTTTCAAACCTTAATTTCATACAATGACAAAATTATTGATGTGTCATTAAATCTGTAAAAAAATGAAATATCTAAATGCACCAGGGAACAAAGCATACTGTATAACATTTGCATAGCAATGTGCACCAGCAGCAAACCATATTTTGTTCACATTAGTTCCATAACTGCTTTTCTACGAGGTGAACTAAAATTTTTTTACTAGTTTAAGGATGGCCCCTCTTGCAGACAATATTAATTGAAACCACTGACACTGAGTATAATAAACTCTTTCTAAGATCTACAATTCAAAATAAAGAATATCTTGTCGTCGCCTAATATGTTGGCTTGCCACATGCTTTATACTTGTTGATCTCCACCTTGCTGGAGCTCCCTCCGAGAATGAACAGGTTCAACATTTCAAATTTCACAAATAAGGCATGTAAATATCATTGAGTAAGAGAGAATTCTTAGAGGTTCTGTTTGGATCTACAGACAATGGATTTGAAAAAAAATTTAAAATTCATCCATTTATTCGAGTAATTTGTAAGAACAAAATAATGAATTTTAAATTTATCCAAATAAAAAAGTTATTAGAAATTCCTCATTTCATATTTTTTTATTTTGCTAGATTTGAAATTCATTTATTTTAAGATTACAAATCATTTCAACAAATGGATGAATTTCAAATCCTTCCTTAAATTCATCAATCCAAACACAATAAGAATGAATATATGATCATATCAGCAGGCACTGCCAAAAAATCTATGCAATAGTTTTTTTAAGATTGAGTGTATAGAAATTTTATTAAAGACAATTTTTTTGGTCAAGTCTTATTTGTCAAATTACTGATAGAACTGATAACAACTAAGAATATGATTTGTCAATATACCACTCTATTATATGATTTTGAATGCTTTGGACTGCATGATACCTAGCAAAATGAAACATAGTTTATTCAGATTTTCTTATCAGTTAGCCTAATAGCCTTTTTTAATTCATAATAATTGGTCCCACAAAGGTTGTGAAAGAATTTTTTTTTTCAATATCGTGACTGGCAGCATCCTTTGGTACGTCTTCATGGTGTGGATGATTCCCTCTCCCTCCTTCCAAAAGCTTGGGGTCAAAGGGAGATAGTGGTCGAGTTCTTTTCATATATATAAACTATCAGAAAGGAACACAACACACTCGCACACATAATTGGTAGATGTTATTTATGGTTTTGAATACAAGCATTCTATCCTTCGAGATAAATTAATAACTGTTCCTTCCATTTAAGGTCTTTTGCGGTCCACTTCCCTTACAAAGAGGAAAGGAAGTTGGGACATTGGCCTAAGTAGGGCACATTTGTACATCATTTTTTCTTCTATATATGTCACGAAAGAAATTCCTCTTTTTTTCCAGCTGTTCCTAAGGTAAAGTACAAGGATTAAAGTATAAGTTTTGATTCACTACTTGTTATATGGCTGCACTTTGAACAAGGGTGATCCTTTATATTCAGCTCCACCTTTATAAAAGTTCCTATATCTGAAAAAATTAAGTACGCTTACAATGTAAAGTTTACTAGTGGAAAAGTAAAAAAATTACTAAGTGTAAAACTCAGAATGTGCGATTTCTGCAATGATCCTAAACCACACTATTTTGCACAATTTTGATGCAAATTCTTTCAATAGAATTCCTTGCTGAAAGTGCCTAATGTACTGATGTAAGACACCAACCCTGACACTGAGGAAGAATGTGACAGAAGAATATAAGTCGTTTTCTTCCAAGTGTTCTTACGTATGGCTTTATCTTAAAGTTGACTACTTTCAATTGAAACAGGTTGCATTCAGTTAGAATCATGCAACAAACTTTCTCCATCCACTGGAAATTGAATAAAACTTTGGATGGTTCTTAATTTATGAAATTGCAGTTATATATGGGAAATGGCTTTAGGTGATTTGCCACTTATGATTGTTAATAGCATTTTGCTAACTTATGAAATTGGAGTGACCTTCCAGGAAACAGACATTTTAGTTGAGAAATGAAAATTTTAAAAACTAAAGTAGCAAATATGTTCATTTTACCATCATCCCCTTATTTTATTGCTTGGAAATTCAAATACACAAAGGGTGTGTTCGTTTGGATTGAAAATATTTTCCTCTTTGGAAAACATTTTACATGAAAAGTCCATTTTCCATACAATTTTCCGGTATTCGGTTCACAAAATGAAAATATTTTGAAATAAAAATTTTTAACGGTTTTATCTTTAATTTTATGAATACAAGTTAAAAAAACTTATAACAATGGTAATAAATACCGTACAAGTAATTGTGGTTAATAAAAGATTGATTTTGTTTAAAATTAAATGATAGTACAATGTAGTAGTAAAATATGCATAATGATAGTTATATTAGTGTGGGACCCATGATTAAGAGAAAAACGAATGGAAAAGAATTGAAAACGAAAATAAGTTTAGCAAATGAAATTATAAAAGTAAGTATTTGAGATTTAATGTCACTCGTGAATTATTCGGAAAATAGCCTTTGTTACTTTCAAAAATTATGTTAGTTATTTTCAGACAGAGGAAGGAAAATTAGAAAATATTTTACTTTTTCCGGTGTTTCGCACCAAAAACTTTCTGAAAAATATTTTCCAGTCCAATATTTCCAGTCCAAACGAACACATCCAAAAGTTTTGAGGATTTTAAAATAAGTGTTCTTACACACCAATCTCTAATGATTTATGTGTACTTCCTCTTCTGTAGCAACGAAATGCTATTGAAGATATTGGTGGAAAATGGGAAAGGGAACTTTAAGGTGTCATAATTTCCAAGTTAAAATTCATGAGCTGAAAAGATTCTTGGTGACCCTTCATAATTGCTCAGCTTTTGATCCTCAAATTTCTTTTCTTTGGATTGTAACCAAGATTTTATTTCCATGGTCATATAAGTTGAATGATGAATATTATCAGAACCATGTCTTTGAACTCAGTTAATCTTTTGTTCTGTTTCTGTTTTGAATTCGTGCACCAATCAAAGTCCGTGTTTGATTTGATCACTTCGATTTTATAATGGACGGTCCAAACTATAGTATAGAGAAAGAACAAGAAGTATACCTTTCTAACTTGCCTATCAAAAGCATCTGGAACTCCTTTCTTTGTTATGTAGTTTTATAAGGGAGAATGGTCAATAAGCTGTTTTAGAAAATTCAAGTTGAATAAGGAATTGCTGGTCAATAAGCTGTTTTAGAAAATTCAAGTTGAATAAGGAATTGCTTAAATTCATGGAAAATTCAATTAGCACATGAAAAATGAACATGACCCACTCTGAGTATTCTGTCGATTTTTATTTCTTAAAACACGGTGTTAGGCATAAAGCATGATCTAATGATGAAAATTAAGTTGGGTGATGTTTAATAGTATCATTAGCCTATAATCCTTTGCTGTTGTTTTATAATGCAGCTTTACATTAGCTCTACTTTATTCATGTGCAAGAACAGTTCTCAGCCGACAAACTGCGACAACTCAATTTCTGTTAAAGTATTGTAGTCTAGAGAGAGCTGGAATTTAGTTTCTAAGTAGAGAGAGAAAATATAAGAGTTGAAGAAAATTTGTGATTGATATTGCTGAGGAGAGATTAGTACAGTATGCGACCCTTTTCTTGGTACCCAAACCCCTTATTTATAGATGTATATGAGGGGGTGTGAGGTTACCATTCTACTAGCTCATCTGGGGCTAAATTACATAACTACCCTTAATGAAACTGTCACGTAAGAACTTCTAGAACAATCTAGGAGGAGTGCCAAGTGTCACTAATCAGCATCATCAATAGTCCCCTCGACTCGGTGCATATCCTCGCGGTAGGGACAGAGCCGAAAATGCTGTCCGCAGTCCCCGGATGATTGCAACTGACCCTCTTACACCGAACAGAGGTGCATAAATCTTGGAGCACTCTTGCGTTTGTCCTGCCGATCCGAGGCTAAAGGTAGCCCGTGGGCCCCTTAAAAAGACATAGCTGCAGTGACATTTTTGCAGAGTCCGCATGCGCTGAATTTCATTTATCCTAAGCAGCATTACTTGCTCCGATTTTGCTGCAAAATGTCTCATTTTTCACGCGGGAACGCCTCATTTTTCTCATCGAAATGTCTCGTTTTTCCCGCCGAAACGCCTCGTTATTTCAAACTTGATAGTTTTTCCTCCGGGTTCATAGAATACTCTGGAAGGTTGCTCTCCTATTTATACCCCCATTCTCCCCCTTATTCACTTTTACTTTCTTCCTTCAACTTTTTCCTTCGCTCTTCACTCCCTTTGCTCTTTTACTCTCCCAGAATTTCACATCCTCTCTTACTCTCCTCACCACTGTCACTCTTCACTCCCTTCGCTCTTTTACTCTCCCAGTTGCCGACCGCCGACCTCCGCTCAACGTTGATCTCGGATACCACAAGGAGTCCCCCCAAAAACCTCATTCACCCTTCTAGGAAATTATATTTAACCAACTGTCCTTAGCACCCACAATTGCCCTCCAAGGCATTAAAATAAATTAATTAGCTGTATCACCCTCAATTGGACACAAGAGTAATTAAATTAATTCAATTAGCCTTAGCGGCCACTGTTGCTTACGACACATTCAATTAAATCAATTGATCTAGTGCCCACAATCGCCTTATGAGACATTAAATAGAAGATCATGGCCGGTACGTTCACTCCCTCCTCTCTCATTAGCACACCGGTCCTTCCTTCCCTCGTAGACGCCATTGATAGGCTACTGAATCCCTCAGACGAGGCTATCCTAGCAGCAGTCCCCCTAAACTTTCCCCCCCGAACTCGCCCTTGCCGAACCGCCACAGAATGACCACCCCAACCTCCAAACACTAGACTTATCAAACGCTCTTGACCCCAAGGACATTAAAATACTTAGGGATAGATACCGCCTCCCTAAAAATGTGTACATCAAATTCCCTACTTCCGAGGACCGAGCCCACCTACCTTATCCTGGTTACTTAACAGTTTACCAGGAGCAGCTTGAGGCTGGGCTGAGATTACCGATAGCACCCCTCCTCATCCATCTGTCCGACCATTGGGATATTAGATCTATATCCCAGTTGACCCCAAATGCACTTCGGCTTATTGCCGGATTCTCCCTCCTTTACAAATTACACAACATCCTCCTATCCTTATACA
Organism: Cinchona pubescens; assembly: GCA_025175665.1. Lineage (NCBI taxonomy): Eukaryota > Viridiplantae > Streptophyta > Magnoliopsida > Gentianales > Rubiaceae > Cinchona > Cinchona pubescens. The sequence goes on from JANKKI010000143.1 coordinate 1,413,065, forward strand.
CTTTTAGGATGATGCTAAAACTATCCCCTGCAAGGGGATTCTTTTACATTTCACCCCGAACCGCGGGCAAACAGCTCATTTCGAGAAACCCTTCATCTATTCACGACTGAAAAAAGTCATTTTTCTTTGCTCGATACCTCGACCCTCCAATGCCTCGGGGCCCTTGGAACCTTGCCAAAGAAAACCTCAAAACCAAAAACGCCTCCTCCCCGGACTCCATACAAGCCAGGAGACTCATAGAGTCCAACCTTAGAATAAATTTTAACAACTAGCCTGCCATCTTATCCAACAACATCCTCCCCTGGGCGGGACTGTTCCCTACCCATGACATCCTTCCGAGCTACGACCCTTACAAAGATCATCACCTTCTCGCTTTTTTTTTTTTTTTAAATGTCGCTTCGTTGTAATACTGACCTCCTGTCTTCTGCATAGAAGCTCGGAGCATTTCTAAGGGGCCTAGTGTCCACCACCCTTGCTACTGGTGCGGGCTCTTCCAGCCAACCCTCTTCATCAACAAGCGGATCCTCATCTGCCACTACCAACACGCCTTCGGAAAGTGCTGAGGCCACCCCCTCAACTTCAACACCCCCAAACCAAACTGAGGCCAGAAGCACCCCGGAGAGACCAGGTGGAGAGGTCACTCTAGCTCTTCAGCTTGCCGAGCCCGAGCCGGTTTGGGTTACTAGGAAGAGGTCGAGGGAGGCTGCTAGCCTCAGGGAAGGTCCCTCCTCAGTAGTGACCCTCTCCTTTTCGTCGTCGCCCTTGAGGCGCTCCGGTCCGGTGGCGCGGGTGAGGACCCTCGGGGTAGCTTATGGAAATGCCCCGCTGTCAAAGCAGCTCATCACTTCTTATGGTAAGGACTACCGTACCTCCTTCTTTCCCGCTTTTTGTTCTTCATTCCTAGTTGAGAGCTGACACCTTTCTCTTTTCAGGTGATAAAAAATACAACCTTGAGAAGGAAAGAAAGTCCGCAGGGTCACAAGATTTGCCCTGAGGTCGACTGACCGTCAATCCTCTTCCGATTCCCCTCACTCGGGAAGTATTGAGCTTCGACCCACCTTGCCACAGGGCGCAAAACCCGAGGAGGGCTCGCGAGTAGGCGAAGATGGTTGCCTTGCCTCGGGACGTAACCTATGTAAAGAGGCTTACCCACCAACAGAGGCTAGACGAGCTTCACGTTAGTCTAATGAACGTAAGTATGCCTGGCCTTTCTCAAAATTCCAACTTTTTGCACTTGGTATTTCAACTTACACCTTTGCTCCTTTGCTCCTTTGCAAGCTATTACTATCTTGCCCGCCATTACCGAGCGCAAGTCCTCCTTCAACTCTGCCATCAATTCCATGAACCAGGAGTTAGCTCACGCCAAGTTCCGTGTGGATCAGGTAGTGAAGGAGGCTGTTAAAGCCAACGAACTGAAATGCAACATTGAGGCGGGCAAGAAGTACGATGAGTGGAAGGCCGAGCTGACCGAAGTGAGAGATAAACTTCTCCAGGCCGAGCTGGAAAAGAAGACCCTTGAAGTTGATGTCAGTGATCGAGACAAGAGGATTGCGGATCTAGAGCAGAGGGTCCTTCAAGTTCAAGAAGAGGCCCAGTTAGCCGAGGCAAAATTTGCTTCTCGGGAGAGGGAGCTTCGGATTGAAGAAAGAAACAAGTTCATGGCTTCGGACGAAGCAGATGAGATGCTGAAGGAGTTCACCAAGAAGGTCTTCTCCATGGGGTTCACACTGGCATGTGACTACTTGGTGAAGAATCCTGATCTGTACGAGGGGTTCATATGATGCCTCTGTTACTGAGAAGATCATCAATGGCTTACAAGCTCAATTCAAGGCCCCGGTACTGATCCCTGGAGCTTCTAAAGCGACTGCCTTGATTCAGGGCGCAGGCCCCGAAGCCGAGTCTGAACCAGTGAACCAAGCCTCCACTTCTTCAGCCGAGCCTTCCACTTCTACTCCGCAGACTGATGTGATTCTTTTGTATGATAGCTCTAGGCATTTTTATGTAATAGTTAGGATCATTCAATGAAATTTCCAAGTTTTGACAATTTCGTCGTCTCTATTAGAGCCTCATCTTTTCTTTACTTTTTTCCTTTACCTACTTTTCATTTTCTTCGTTTCCTGCATATAAGGTAAAGACATAAGGAGATAACGAACTTATAACACTTAAGAATAACAACATAGAAAATTGTCTAAGTTCCTCTTTCATTTTGAATTTAGGCCTTATTTGCACCCTTCCGAGTTGAGAGGCAAAAGAACTAAGTTTAGTTCCTCATGTTCGCTTATAATTAACTCAAATCGGACCTTTGAGGGTCAAAGAAGTACTGTTTTGTTTGAGGAGGGTTATCGAGCCTCTCTGAGGGTCGGATCCTCTTGAATTCAATTGAGGAGGGGCTGCTAAGTCTCAGCCCGCAAACTTTGTTTTCATGCTGAACTAGATCAGGACCTCTGAGGGTTGGAGCAGTTTGAATTTGTGTTCTGTCGAGCTTGATGAACCGGACCTCTCAGGGTTGGTGCAACTTGATTTTGCTTGGGGGGCTACTAAGCCTCTACCCTTGAGCTTCCTTTTCATGTTGAACTGGATCCGGAGCTCTGAGGTTTGATGCAGCTCGATTTTGTTTTCTGTTGAGCTAGAACCGAACCTCTGAGGGGCAGTTCGAATTTGTGTTCTATTGAGCTTGAACCAGACCTCTGAGGGTTGGTGCAGCTCAATTTTGCTTGGAGGGCTACTAAGCCTCTACCCTTGAGGGGGAACTACTAAGCCTTAGCCCTCAATATTTGCATTTATGTTGAACTGGGTCCGAATCTTTGAGGGTTGGAGCAACTCAAATTTGTGTTCTGTTGAGCTTGAACCGAACCTCTGAGGGTTGGTGTAGCTCGATTTTGCTTGGGGGGGCTACTAAGCTTCTGCCCTTGATGGGGTACTACTAAGTCTCAGCCCTCAACATTTGTATTTGTGTTGAATTGGGTCAGACCTCCGAGGGTTGGAGCAGCTCGATTTTGCCCCTATAGTCATTTTCATGTTAAACTTGAACCGAACCTCTGAGGGTTGGCACAACTCGAGTTTGCTTGGAGGGCCACTAAGCCTCTGCCCTTGAGGGGGGACTACTAAGCATCTGTCCTCAACATTTACATTTATGTTGAACTGGGTCCGAACCTCTGAGGGTTGGAGTAGCTCGATTTTGTCTTCTTGTTGAATTTGAACCGAACCTCTGAGGGGCGAAACAGGTCGAATGTAATTGACGTGGTTGTTGGACGAGGTAATTTCTTTCTTTTGAGAAGGAACTTTTATTACATTCACTAGTAATATTTTTTCAAATTTATAATGTTCCACGTTCTGGGAACAGGGTCCCCTTTCATGTCAACCAACTTGTAGTAGTCCAAAGTGTGAACTTCTATTACACGATAGAGGCCCTCCCAGTTTGGGTCCAACTTTCTAGTCCCTTCTACACGGCTTGCTTCAATTTTTCGAAGTACCAAGTCTCCGGATCACAGGTACCGATGCTTGACCCTGGCGTTGTACAATATTTGACCATGACCTGCTTGTACTTGGCCTCTCGGATAGACGCATCCAACCTCTTTTTCTTGAGCAGGTCTAAGTTAGCTCGCAGGGCCTTGCTGTTGTTTTCTAGGGTACACAAGGACACTCGAGCTGAGGGTAGCCCGATCTCTGTAGGGATAACAGCCTCGGACCCGTAAGTCAGGCTGAACGGAGTGCTTTCATTGGCCATTCGAGTTGTGGTCCTAAATGCCCATAGGACACTAGACAATTCCTCGACCCATGCGCCTTTGGCTCGTTCGAGTCGAGTCTTGAGCCCCATCAGTGGGGTTCGGTTGCATATTTCAGTCTGTCCATTCGCTTGTGGGTTAGCGACGGAAGTGAAGTACTGTTTTATACCGAGGTTAGTACAGAAGCTCTTGAAAGGCTCCCCTTCAAATTATTTTCCATTATCAGAGATGAGCACAGCAGGGATACGGAACCGGCAAACAATATTTTTTGAAAAAAACTTTTCTATTGCTTTTCCTGAGATTGTGGCCAGGGGGCTCGGCCTCGATCCACTTGGTGAAATAGTCAACCGCCACTATCAGAAACTCAAGTTTACCTACCCCTCTGGGAAGTAGGCCCAATATGTCAATTCCCCACTGAGCAAATGGCCACGGGCTCTGAATAGGGACCATGTCAGAACCGGGGATTCGGGGGGATCGGTGCGTGTATCTGACATTGGTGGCACTTCCGTACCAAGGTCTTAGCGTTCGAGTGCAAAGTCGGCCAATAATACCCGGCCAGCAAGACCTTGGAGCCAAGCTCTGAGAACCGATGTGACTTCCGCATATGCCCTGTGCACCTCTCGTAGCACATAGTTAGCTTCTAAAGGCGTGAGGCACCTCAGTAGGGGGCACAAGTATGCTTTTTTTATACAGGACTCCATCAATAAGTGTAAACTTAGCAGCTCTGTATTTGATCCTTCTGGCCTCGGTCAGGTCCTCAGGAAGTTTCTCGTCGCTGAGATAATTTATTATGGGCTCTATCCAACCGAGGTCCGGAAGGATACAAGAGATTCTAGCATTTGTATTCTGAGAAGTCAATAGACCTGCGTTCTCGCACCTCTACCAAAATCTCTTTTGTCAAATGCGAGTATATTACGGAGGCTAGTTTATCAGAGCATCGGCATGCGTGTTTCTTGTTCGGGCAATCTTAACGACGTCCACCTTTTTGAATTTTGCTATCCAGCTTTTGACCTCAGCTAGATACCTTTTTAAGATTACTTTTCGAGCCTCGTAGTTTCTTAGGCTTTGATTCACGACTAACTACGAGTCGGAATGTATTTTTAAGGTTCGGGCTCCCATCTGGTGAGCCATTTCCATCCCACATATGAGGGCCTAGTATTCAACTCATTATTGGTCGTCGTGAATTCGAACCTCAGGGCATACGTGAGATAGTCCTCTTCCGGGGATCAGATTATTATTCCTGCTCCGGCTGTATATTCACATCGAAACTCCGTCAACATGAACCTCCCATGTGAGGTCTTATCTCGTTTGCTTCTCTATTGCTTGATCGATTGCCATGATGAGATCAACCTTCCTGTAGATGAGTGTCACAGCTCTCGGCAATGAAATTCGCAAAAGCCTGTGCTTTGATTACTATCCGAGGCTTGAATTCTATGTCAAACTCGAACAGTTCCACAGACCACCTTAGCATTCTGCCCGAAGCATTTGGCTTGCTCAATATATTCTTCAAAGGAAGGTTGGTCAAAATAATTATCTTGTGGCCATGAAAGTAAGGTCTTAGCTTTCGAGCTGATACCACCAATGAGAAAGCTGCCTTCTCAATGGGGGTGTAGTTTCTTTTCGGACCTTGAAGCACTTTGCTTACAAAATAAATGGGGCACTATTTTCCATGCTCGTCTTGCTTTAGTAGAACCGAGCTGACTGTCAATTTGGTGATTGAGATGTACAGGTATAGCGATTCTCCTTTTTCTGGAGATGCGAGCCTCGACAAATTGCCCAAGTATTCTTTAAACTCATCTAAGGCTTTCTGAGCTTCTTCGGTCCATCGAAAACCCTCGATCTTCTTTATAAGCTAGAAGAACGGTAAGCCTCTTCTTTCTGCCGATTTGGACAGGAATCTATTCAGGGCTGCCATTCTACCGGTGAGTCTCTGAACTTCCTTGATCAAGGTGGGGCCTTTCCTATCGATTATGGCTTGAACCTTTTCAGGGTTCGCCTCAATTCTCCAATGAGAGACAATGAATCCCAAGAATTTTCCCGAGGATATCCCGAATGTATACTTTTTGGGGTTCAGCCTCATTCGGATCGATCTTAATATCTCAAATGTTTCCCTGAGATCTTCTAGGGTTTTCTCATAGGTTCGGCTCTTGACCACCATGTCATCAATGTATACCTCCATGTTTCGTCCTATTTGGGACTTGAAGGTTTTGTTGACGAGGCGTTGATATGTAGCTCCAATATTTTTGAGTCCGAAGGGCATCGTAGTGTAGCAATACGTGCCTCGGTGGGTGACGAAAGAGGTTTTTTCTTCATCTTCTTTGGCCATGTATATCTGATGATAGCCCTTGAATGCATCTAAAAAGTACAAAATATAAAATCCAACAAATAAATCTACTACCGTATCGATCCGGGGGTACGGGTAACGGTCCTTTGGATAGTTTTTATTAAGATCAATAAAATCTTGGCACATTCGCCAAGTTAAATCTTTCTTAGTTATAAGGACTGGATGACTAAGCCAAGTTAGATACAATACTTCTCTAATTAGTTTAGCCAATAAGAGTTTATCCACCTCAACTTCAATTATTAAACTGCGCTCTGGACCGAAGAGGCGCTTCTTCTGCTTGATCGGTCTGTATGCCTGGTCCACTCCGAGTTTGTGCTCGATTATTTCTCGAGGGACACACGGCATGTCTTCGACGGTCCAGGTGAACACGTCCTTGTACTCAGCCAGAAGCCTGAAGAGGAGGGTTTTGAATTCTGCTGGGAGGGTAGTACAGATCTTTATTTTCCTATCTTGGAGGCTCGAATCCAGTGGTACCTCCTGAATGGGGACCTCATCTTGGGGCTCAATTTTTTCTTTGCCTTCCCGTTGGGTTTGGGAGGCTCGGGAATCTCCACAGTTGCATTTAGCCCCATATTTTCCTTCTCTTTCCTTTGACTTGTCGAAGGCTCTTCAAGGCCATTCCAAGTGGGTGGGGCATCAAAAGTTTGCAGGAAGGCCTTGTCTGCGATGGACATAGTCTGCGACTGGGACCGCAGGGACATCATATAGCAGGCTCGAGCCTCCTACTGGCTTCCAATTACGATTTCTTCAGATCCGTCCCTTAACATGAATTTTATTGCGATATGGAACACGGAGGGAAGGATTCTGTAGGTGTATTGTGTGGGTCGGCCTAAGATCATGTTGTAGGAACTGTCCCTTTTTACGATGATGAAATTGGTCATCTCAATTCTGTGTTTCGGGAGAGTTCTGAGGCACAACGGGAGGATTATCTGTCTCTCAGGTACGATTGAATCACCAGTGAAGCCAACCAATGGGGTTTTGAAAGGCTTTATCAAGAAGGCATCCATGTGCATTTTGACCCAAGCGTCCCAAAAAATGATGTCCGCCAAACTTTCGGTGTCGAAGTAACACACGGTGCATTTCGTAGCTGGCCACATTTACGTGAATTACCACAGGGTCATTGTGTGGCATTAGGCTAGGAACGGGGTCCTCGAAAGTGTTTCCGAGGCTCATGAATGACTTCAATCGCTTCTCCTGATCCTCGCCCGAAGGAATGTTCCTAGCATATTTTTTCCTAGCATTGTTAGAGTCCCCGGTCGTCGGTCCCCTGGCTATTGTGTTTATCACCCCGGCTACTCGGATCTGCTCGTCTTGGTTTGCTGACGAGGGGGGAGAGGCTACGCCGGGTTTCCTCTATTGGCAGCATTTCTTTGGAACTCTACAGCAGTTCGGCTGATGAACTGCTGCAGGTGTCCTTCTTGAATGGTCCTCTCAATTTCAACTTTCAGGTGGTTGCAGGCCTCGGTATCATGGTCGTGTTGACCATGAAAGGCGCAGTACTTTGCCCTGTTTCTTTTGTCTAGGACCGACACCATTCGAGGGAATGGATCTAAGAACCCCAAATGTTGTACTTGGTACAAGGTACATTTCCCTCCTTGATATATTGAGTGGTGTGAAGTCAGTATCCGGATGGCTCATCATCCGCGGGGGTCAGTTCCCGATATTATTGTCCTGGTAGATCACCCAGCTCACCAACGGTTCGGCTCTGGGATAACTCAACCTATCTGTGACCCTCAACTTTTTAGAGGGTGAGGGGTTCGGAGTCTTCAGGACCTTTTCTCTTTTTGTCCTGTTGACTCCTCGCCCCGTATGAACTCCGACGCTCTCTCCAGGAGCTCAGAGTAAGAGCTCGGCATCCTTTTGGCCAAATCGGCGTTGATGGTACTAGGTCGGATGCCGCTGCAGGAAGCAGCCACCAAAATTCTTTCATCTACATTTTTGATTTGGACCACTTCATCATTGAAGCGGTCCACAAATTTGTTAAGCGATTCGTCGAACCTCTGTCGAATGTTCATGACGTTCGACGTGTCCTTCGGCAATATTGATTTGCTTCAGAAGTGGCAGAGGAAGGACTTCGTCAGGTCGTTAAAAGTGGCAATTGAAGAGACACCTTTCCTCAATAGCTCTTGGAACCACTTTTGGGCCGGACCTCAAAGGATGGTGGCAAATAACTTGCAGCAGGTGGCGTCACTATAGCCATAAAGGTTTGTGACCGGTACCACGTGCTGAAGATGATCGGATGGATCAAAATCTCCCTTGTAGCGATCGAGGTCCGGTAACTTGAATTGCATCGGGAGAGGTTCAATCTTGATAGAGATTGTGAATAGATCTCTATCAATCTCTGCCGGAGCAGGAGTATTCAGAACTAAATTATTTTTCCTCAGGAGCTCTTGAATTTTATTTTCTAGGCTCTGCTACTCGAGCTGTTTTAAAACAGTCGGGGAAGGTCCTCTTGAGTTAGAGTTTATTGAGGAATGTGAGCCGAGTCTTTCGGGCAGTGGTAATTTTTTTGATTCGCTCATTGATGACTTTGTTATTTTGTGGCGCAGGTCGGTTGGACTCATGGCGTCAAACGGCTGTTTCCCAGGCCTTAGTCCCGGAGCGCGTTGTTGTTCAGCTTGCTGGAGTGGCTGCTCGGTTTGAGCGCTCGGATAGAGTTTTGTTCTTCCGCTGCTCCACGAACTCGGAAAGATTCAAAATGATCGGAGATGTATTTCAGAATATGGTTCTGCTTCTGTTGGACCTCGACTGGTGTACCGACGTTTTCTGCCTCATCGGTATGCACCACGAGGTGTTGGTTGCTCGCCTCAGCGTCCTTGCTAGCGGTTTGGCATGTTCCACGGTTCTTCATCCTTCCCAAAGCAAAAACAGAGAATTCAGATGATTGAGAATTGATTGAAGGAGATGGAAATCTGTCGATTCCCACAGACGGCGCCAATTGACGAAACTGGAATTTAGCTTCTAAGAAGAGAGAGAAAGTAGAAGACCTGAGGAGAATTTGTGATTGATATTGCTGAGGAGAGATTAGTACAGTGTGCGACCCTTTTCTTGGTACCCAAACCCCTTATTTATAGATGTAAATGAGGGGATGTGAGGTTACAATTCTACTAGCTCATCTGAGGCTAAATGTTACATAACTACCGTTAATGAAACTGTCACGTAAGCACTTTTAGAAAAATTTAGGGGGAGTGCCAAGTGTCACTAATCAGCATCATCACCTTCTTTGATTTAAGCCAGGCTAAATGTGGACTTCAATTTATATGTGCCATATTATATTACAAGGCCCTTCTCATTTCTTTGCCTGTTTCACTAGTCTATTAATTGAAGTACTCAATTGTTGCTGAAAATGCTAAGTGGTTCAGATCTTTTGTTTCTTTCCATATCTGAATGTCATTGGATGGTTATACAATCAGAGAAAGGATAAAAATTTCTTTTGAGGAATCAACTTGACTGAAGTATATAAGTTGATTGCTTCAAAGTGAATATTGCAAAGTTTTGGAGAAAGGCATAGAGCATTGGATGGTCTCTAGAGTACAAAATGATAGCAGTACAAACTAAAAAGAATTCATCAGATGGATGAACAAAAACCGAATTAGCATGTCATAGCTTCTCTGCTTAATCCTTTGTATTTCTTCTTAATCTTTGTGTACAAAAAAGAACTCAGCAAGGTGCAAAGTTCACTATTTCTTCTTTAAAGTTCAAATGCTTCATGAGAAATCTACGTTAACAAGAAAAGCACAGAATTTTATTGAATCTTTCTCCATTAAGCTGCTGCCCTCCCTAAATAAGTCAAATAGCTGCAGCTCAATTTGTTGTTTATGTCTTTCCTTTTCTTCTTACATATTTATGCAGATTGGGGATTAATGTTTTGTTTGTTTCCACTCTTGTCATTATAATGTTAAAACTCATTTTTGCGCACACTTTTGATGACATAAGCATGAATTACACATGAAGAGGACTCTAATAGTAGAATAATTTAATGAAACCAAAATTCTCTCTTCATCCAAAATTGCTTTTACAACAAGGTAGTTTTCAATTCATAATGGTCCCCTCAAAGTTGGTAAAAAAAATTGAAAGAAAAGTTGGATCATATTATCCATTTCATGAGTTATGTAAGTTAGTCTCTCTTTCTTTCAGTCCGAATAGCTTGTGGTTGAATTCAATTTTCAGATGGTGGTTGGCTTATGTTTATGAAAGATCAAACACATGCTTGCATTGCGCAGACACGCATACAAATTGAAGTTAGGCTAATCTCCATGGTATTATTCTAACAAATGCTGAATGCTTTTGTTAAAGAAAACACTTTTTCATACAGGTGTTTCTTTGTTCATAAGCTTTGCTTTCTTCTAGACGAATTAAAGAACAGCTCCTAACTTTTTCTTTTATCCAAGGCCGGTGGTAACAATTTTCGCATCAGGAAAAGAAACTGAGGTGGCATAAGGGATGGTCCAGGATAGAGGAGGGAACTGATCTTGTTATGCTCCAACAGCAAGCAATATAATGAAACAATTGCAATTTGGTCAGGGGGGCGGTTTCTATACCATTTCAATTCTAACATTTCCTAGTTAAGTTGAAACAACTCAAACTAGGCCAAGTTACAGAAGAGTTCTCAAGCCTAATGCCTACTCTAATACATGATAACTGAATAACACACAAAAACACAGCTACTAATAATTTTTGTCCATGTTATCTTTTGTGTGCTAAGGATTTTCAGATCTTTAGTTATCAGAATCTCTTTCTAAGCATAATTTTGCAAAAGGCTTCTTTAATTTGATCTTGAGATCTGTATATAACTTGTATTTCCTCTCAACCTACAGTTTATACCTGAAATCTTGATGAATTTACTAGATTATGGCCCGAGGGGCAAAGTATAATTTACTAGTATGTAATTTAAGTATGATGCTAATCTAGAGCATTAGAAACTTAAAGGTTGAGAAGAGACGAGCATTAGAAAAACAAGATTTCATTACTAACTATTTCATTGTTCATATATTGAGTTGATACATCCAAAGGCGTTCAGTTAGACGTCAAACGGTGAAAGTCTTAAGTAAATCTGTGTCACATTTGTTCCCGAAAATGGGAGCCCAAATCCCTTCATCTGCTTTTACTTCTAAGTTTCTTTGGAAGAATGTTTTTGGTTGCTATCCGAGCCTTTTCCTGTGAAGAATGTATGAGGTTTTACTATGTGAAAGTGAAATTCGATTGTCACAGAAATAAGATTATTAAATCTCATATAAGATCAGATTATAGAATAAACTTGGATTCTGATGAAAATTTCTATTTTCAACTGCAAAAAAAATTCGCCATATCCAAAGAGTTCATTCTCAGGTTCTTCAGGAACTCCAAAAATCAGGCACGTATCCATGTTTAGGCTTCTTCCTAAAACCAAAGTGTTCTTAGTTCCACATAACTACCCATATCTTTGCAGAGAGGACAAAGTTTTAAAAGGTCACAATTTATAATTAGTTGTGTAACTTCAGAAATTTAATATGCAGATCTTTAGTGTAAAACTTTTCATAAGCAGATCTTTTATTCAGAAGTGGAAACCAAGTTGGCTTTCAGAAGTGCAAATCTAGAGAGGATCCAAAGACATACTCCATTGGTTAAGTTAAAAATGCAAGTTTCAACAGAAATACACAATTATCTTGGACTCAGAGTAGTGCACAAAGCCTGCTATACAGGAATTGCAGAGGTTAGCTGTTTCATCAGCAACACCATTTTCTTCATATTTTATGTCCATGTCTGCTTTTTTTGCTATAATTGAGCTTAATAAAACCTATATTTTAAGTGTAATGATGGACCGAACCTTTGGGGAGAATAATAACTAATACCACTACTTACACAGATAAATTCTGTCTAGGATCTTTTGTTAAGAATTAAGAATATCTAATCAAGAATATCTGTTTGTAGTTAGCCTAATAAGCAGTTCTACATGCATTATACTTGCTCATTTCACCTTCCCTTATATCCTTTTAGAACCGAAAAGGTTTATCTATCTCAAATATTGCTAGAAATAAGGCATGGAGATGTCATTTGCAGAATAATAGAACGAATTCTCATAAGAATGCATTTCATATTTGCATCAATTTTAAAGAAAGCTCTATCGTAGTTTGTCAAGATTGATTCAACTTTAGGGAGAATCTCTTAAAATCCTACCAATCTTTGATTATCAAATTCTCATATTGTTTTTTTTTTTTTTTTAATTAATTGTATCGAAAGTAAATCCACTATAGAAAGATAAAGCAACTTGTGTTGATCTTTTGGGCTGAGTGTTGTTTGTCAAATTACTAGAAAAGAATACTAAAAACTAGAAATTTCCAATCACATAGAAATCTGATCACAACCAAAAGTAGATATATGAACTGTATGACAAGAATTTTATGAAAACCACACCCTACCATATTATATCTCCAATGTCCTGAGTTTTAGTACACAAAATCATTGTACTCTAAACAAACCAATTCACAAAACTCAAAACTTCAAAAACAAACTTCAGAAGTATGAGGCTGCGAGTTTTTCCTCTCTTCTATGCTTACACTCCATTAATGAAAACTTTCACTATACCCCCCTTGATGAATATTGACAAAGATCAAATGCAAAACTGAACCCAAAAGAACAAAAAAGGCACTGAAAGTAAAAACGTGTTCATTGCCTTCAATTCTAGTAGATAGACCATGGACACTTTCTTAGAACAAGAATGGAGAAATTTCCCCTGTTCTTTGAATTGGAGATGTGTCTTCTGTTCCAGAAGAATACTTGGGAATCCACCAAACTCTGAGACTTCTGTCCAGGCTTCCACTATAGAGCATGAATCCACCTCCCACGCACCTTGTGGATGCTTGCAAACACTTGACTGGACCTTCGTGACCTTTAATAATGCCAAATCTAAACAATCCTCCATTTATCTCTCTTTTCCAGATGCTTATACTTCTATCTGTTGATCCACAACATAAATAGTCCTCCCCCGTCAAACACATACATAAAACAGCCATTTCATGTGCTTTAACCTCACAAATTCCTTTCCAGCTATCAAACTCTTTGTTTCCTAACCATCCCATTACATATCCATCTGAGCCACCTCCATAGACTATTTTTCCATCTTCAGATACAACAACAGAATTCAATGAGACATCCTTATGTCCCTCCAAAATTCCCTTAAGTGAATGACTCTATGTTCTTCCCTTCCTTTCCCCAGGCCTTGATCTTTCCATCTGCAGATGCCGAATAAACGATTCCCTTGCTCGCAGCCATTCCGTTTATCGCATCATCATGAGCCTTAATTGATTCCAAACATTTAAAATCTGAAATCCTCCAAACCTTAAGAGTCTTATCCCATGAACCAGAATAAATCAGTCCATTATGCACTGCCAAGCAAGAAATACTATCAGCATGTTCTATCCATAAACGCTTATGATGCCGCCTAGTTCGTACATAATTACTCTGCTTCATGAACTTCCCCAAATAATCCTTAGTAGTTGGAAGAGTATCAACAAGCCTAAATATGTTCTCAGAGCTTCTTGAAACCTTCCAAACTCTAATCCTACTATCTTGGTGGGCAGTGAAGACCTTGTTACCAATACTAACAAGGGCCTTAACCGATCCGTCGCCTTGTCCAAACTTCGTGAACTGCCTTAAATCAGGCTGTTGCCACACTATAATATCCTTTCCTTGTGAACACCACTGAGGATGAATTCTCCACATAAAACTAAGCAAGAAACTGATCCAATGTGGCCTGAAAGAACGGCCAGTGATTTGTACGAGTAAAAGCCTGAAATGGGATTGCTTGGAATCTTGAATTTGAGATCTTGAAAGTCATATCTTTCTGATGTTGCTGGACTTTCATTTAATTTCGCTACTCGTGCAGCTGCTGCTGCTGGTTGCTGCTGCATATAATAATGGGGTTGATGGTTTTGTCACTGAGATGGAAGAAAGATCCATTGAATGAAATAGATCTTTCATGCTAACTTGAATAAAAAGGTCGTCTCTACAATCGTTGTAAGAGATGCAAAATGGCAGAGGCAGACAGGAAGACTATATCAGAAAACATGGGGTGAAGAGAAAGAGATGAATATAAAGAGAGAGACGTTGGTGAATGGACCCAGTTTAGAAGAATGGAAGGTTGGTCTTTTAATTTTTTGTTAATTTACTAATATGGATTTAAAAACAAAAACTGATAAATTAGAGCCTCCCAAAGTGGACGGCAATTCTGTCCTACACAATTCTGACTGCTTATTTTAGTATAGAAGTTAGGAAGATTGAAAGGCAAATTGATTGGAAAGCATCATCTTAGGGTTGTGAAAGTGTCTCAAAATTGAGAGGTAGAAAATAGAAATGCACAGTTATGGTCAAATGAAGTTGTAAGGATTGTATAATTTTTTGGAAACTTTTATAGTGTTGTTATAAAATGTAAATTTTAAAGTATATTAGTACAGTATTTTAACGATTTGTATAATTTTTCTAAATTTATTTCACACATACATATTTAATTATTTGTTGATTTACCTATATGAACATATGAAAAAATGAAAATGATAAATTCAGTAGAAAATATAGATATTTAATCTACCAAGATGATTAATCAAACATGATTATATGATACATGCAAAGTCGTAGATATTTAGTGAACGTTAGGAATTTTTTCTATTGTATTTTTCATAATTTATGAGAAAGAATTGCCTAAAAAATAAATAAAAAGTTGAGGTGGAGCCAATGTAGATATCTTCTAGAAGTGGTTAGGAACCATTATTGTACATTGTGTGCGAAAGTGTATATGTTAATATTGGTAAAGAAGGGGAGAGACAAAGAGGAGCGGAGTTGGAAGAAAGGCACGGACTTCTTGTTGGAAAGATTTTGGTATAATTAAGTGCCGGAGGGGGTTGAGGAGGTGTAACGGCTACTTTTGACGAGTTAGAAAATAAAACTCAAACTACTCATTCATACTATAAAAGTGAGGGTTTTGAGGGTCCCAGCTCTCCAACCCTTAAGACCATGGATATTTTTTTGAAGAAATATTTATGGTAGATTTTGACTCAATTTATAGAATTTGTAGTGTAAATTCAATATTATAAAATTTATGATATTAGTTGATATAAGAAAAATTTTATAAAATTTAATTTTGATCACAAATTTTATATGTGAGATTTAAAACCGGATTTATGTTAACATTTTCTTATTTCTTGTATTAAACCTAATAGTGTCTTGTGAACTAGACAAAATTCCCACAATGTTTGAATTTGATGTCAGTAGTAACATTTTGTCTCTTTTATTTAAAAAGCAAAGGTTGTATTGAAAATATTTATCATCTCCAAAGAAAAAAAAAATTTGTGATCATAAGTTAAAACAAACTATAATGTATTTTACTATGTATGATTATGGGGTAGGAAAGAAAAGTTCGAAAACTTGTATGATACTAGAGAAAATGTGTCATATTTAAAAAATTATTTGTTACTCGTTCTGCATTGCGGAATGAGTATTGTAGGTCATTGGATGATTAAAATGTAGTAAGACTTTCTTACTTTTCAGTCATTCTTTTCAATTATTTCAACAACTGTTATATCCACTTTACATTGCAAAGTGAATAACTAAGACTTACTCGTCAGATATTCAAGTGTTAAATCGTTATTTTATCTTTTGATTTTGTTCAAATAGCAAGATAAAGCATTACTTAACACTTACATCTTGACATATAAAATGGCCGTAATGTTATTGAGATGTAACTTATGCAGAGTTGTAAAAGAAACCACTAAAAAATTTTAAGTAGCAACATATTACTCCTGTACTTTATATATATATATATATCGCCATGATATATATATATATATATATATATATATATATATATATATATACTCTCAACCATATTTACCCCAATTGAAACAAATCATTTTTTTTTCCAGATTTGAAAAGTACATTTCTTTTGAAATTGTTGAAAAAAGAACATTAAGCATGAAGTTACACACTGTCATTCAATAATAGGATACCACATTAAATTGTTGACTGTAATTCCAAAATTAGGGCAATAAAATCCTTTTTCCCAAGGAACGAAAGAAAGATTCTAACGAAGTGAATTAGTAATAAAAGAATGGTTTATAGCTATACATTATGATCTATATAAACTAGTTCAAAGAGATATATTTTCCATTGAGGGGGTGTTGGTTTGGATTAAAAATATTTTCTTGGGAAAAATATTTTCCTTAGAAAACATTTTATATGAAAAAATCTATCAGATTTCCATACAATTTTTCGGTGTTTGGTTGACAAAATGAAAATATTTTGAAATAAAAATTTTTAACAGTTTCATCTTTATTTTTATGAATACAAGTTAAAAAAACTTATAATAATGTTAATAAATACCTTACAAGTAATTGTGGTTGATAAAAGATTGATTTTATTTAAAATTAAATGATAGTACAATGCAGTAATAAATATGCATAATAATAGTTATATTAGTGTGAGACCCATGATTAAGAGAAAAACGAATGGAAAAAAAATTAAAAACGAAAATAAGTTTAGCAAATAAAATTATAAAAGTAAGTATTTTAGATTTAATGTCCCTCTTGAATTATCCGAAAAACAACTTACGCTCAAAAATTTTGTAAGTTATTTTCAGCCAAAGCAAGGAAAATTGGAAAATATTTTACGCCGGAAAATATTTTTTAACGTTAGGCACCAAAAAAAAAATTCTAGAAAATATTTTTCTGAAAATATTTTCAATTCAAACGAACACATTCTGAGGTCTTGAAAAATGTTGATAATACATGAGTTAGGCTTTTATTACACATAAAATTTTTACAGTGTATCTATATAAAGTGGAAAAATTAAGTGGCAAAATTACTAATGTATCGTTAAATCTACCAAATAAAGAATGATATCTGACCAAATATCTAAGATCAAGAGATTCGTAATCAAATATAATTTTCACGTGGACTGACTTTATCTATTAATTCTGAATTTGTGTCTTTATAAATTATTTCTCAAATTTTTGTTACATGTATAGAATAGCAATACTAAGTTTACTAACTAAATTCGTTTAAACAACGATGAGGATCACATGCTTTTTTATTTATTTTAATCCATGGTTAAAAATACATAAAAAAACAAATCTCTTGACTTTTACGTTTAAAAGGAAAAAAAAATAAAATTCTTTGACTTCATTTTAAATTGTTTCACCATAATAAATTTACTTCAAAAAGAAAAAACAACATATCATGGCGACAAATGGTTGCTGATTCTGAAGTTCATATATAAGGAGGGTTGGAATAAATTTGACTAGAACTTCTAGAGATTCGAAATTATGTTATATACATCAATCGCGGTTATTTTGAGATAAAATCAACTTATTCAAAGGTTTATCTGAAACTAGGGCTAAATGCACACATTAAGTGTGTGCAATTACACTATATGAATAAAAATAAAAATAAGGAGTGGTAGTTACTAAACTGCTCCCTCTTATAGTGATAGGCGTAAGAGAAATTATTTGGTGATAGGTTTGAGGGAAGTTAATGAAATGAAAGTTGGAGTGAGTTAATTACACCAAAAATGTTGAAGCATTATTAAAGTAGCAATACACAATTATTGAGCGGGACATGAATTACCAATACAAAAAACCAGACAACTTGAAGAGAATTAGAAATTTTAAAAGTTGACTATTTGGGCCCGGGAGCCAGGAGTGATTAGTCAATAAAACAAATATTTAGGTAAACTCGATTTTTTACTCTACTTGTAAACCTTGCGGTATGGATTAAATAATTTAAAAAATTTATGATATCAGCTGATGTAAACAATATTTTTTAAAATTTATTCCTGACTACAGGGTTTATAGGTAGGGTCAAAAACGGAATCTACATAAATATTTTCCAGTCAATAATACTTTTTTTCCCGGTCATTTTGTGAGAGTTGATGGGCAATATCTAGGTATGTCTTGCCTGGAATAAAAACAAGTATCCGTTGTCAATTTCGCTCGATAATCCTTGCAATCTCCGTTTTATTATTAGTCTATGAGATGACTTAAAATTGAGAGTCAGTTGGCAATTTTCTTTCAACTTACTTTCGACAGTTTTGGAATTCATAGTTTGTTAGCAAAATTCTATTTCTAAAAAAATAAGTGACGAGTTTACCATGAAAAGCTGAAAGATCCTAAGTATGATCTATGCACTTCTTCGATTTTTGTAATATTTGTTTGTGATTATTTATCATTCTACCGTTGAATTAACATATAGCTATACACCAAAAATTTTTTAGACAAGTGTGATAGAAACAAAATTGGTTTTTTTCCCATAACACAAAATTAAGAAGGTGTTTGGTTCGTATTTGAAAATCAGAATCAGAATTAGATCATAAATCCCATCATTTGTATGGGTTTATATCATTCTCACTTACTTATTTATTTTAATAAGAAATGAGGAATGAAAAGAGATATTTTCTAACAATTTCATTTCTATAGAACGATTCCCATAATAATTAATCAAAGAACATTTATGAATATTATTGACATTGACTTCTATTTTTTCCTCACTTATATCCGTAAACCAAACACCCATATGAGGAGAGAAAAATGCCTATACAAAAAGTAAAGTATCAGGACCTTAATCTTCTGAATATAAAATGCAGTAATTAAGGTTTGTTCTTTGTTACTTTTACTCTAAAATCGGACAAAAGTAAAGATGGACTAAAATAAAAATTAAAAAAAAAATTAGAAAAGCTTTTGAACAATCAGCGGGTCGGGGGATGCACTTGATGACTTGAAATACTCCAAAATTTCCAACTTTCCCTGAATTTACCTTTATTATTATTAGAATTAATTATACTTTGTCCCCTTGTAAAGTTGAGCCTATTTTAATTTGCCCATTGTAAAAACTTATACATATTTAATTTCTTCTAACTAACCGTCAAAGTCAACAGTTAGTCAAACCGCTATAAATTGATGCAAAATTACAAAATTACCCTCAAATAATTTTAGGATTAGTTATAGTTTATCCCTTGTAATTGTACAAAAAGACATTTTACCCCCAGTAATTACTAAATCAATCCAAGTGATGGCATTTCATGGAACCCATCAGATAGTTTCAGTGACAAATTTCACTAGTGGTGGCACCGTCTCGAACTACAGTTGAAAAAATTTCTTAGCAACCAAATTCAAACTCAAATATTTACCAGGATTACAATTATTATACTAAAATTATTCGAAAATGATTGGATAGTTGTCGAATATAAGGAGACTTGTGACCATTCTCCACTTACACATGCTTCAAACATGCATAAATCCAGCACAAAATTGCATGGCGATATGATTCCCTGGAATTATGAATAAAAATAAATCAACAATTTTACCAATAAAATAAGAGAACATACGTGAATCATACTATGTTTGATACCTTCTTTAAAGCTCGAATTGGGTTAATATTTTAATCCAAAAATTCTTAAATGATCCATCAGAAGTCATAATCATGACGATGATAAATAGATTAATATGTTAATTAATTTGCAAGACAATAAAGGCCCATCTGAGAATTTCCCCATCAAGCTTTTTATTTAACTTTATAAGGTTAATGTGAAAATTTAGAAAATTATAAGGGAAAAATGTAATTTTATACCATTATAGAGGTAAACTCTAACTAATCCTAAAATTACATCAGGGCAAATTAATAATTTGGAGCTTCCTAACTGTTTGATAAACAATTGATTTTGACAGTTAGTTAGAAGGGGTTAAATTTATATAAATTTTTCTTAGTGAACAAATCAAAACACAAATAAATTTACAAAAGGGACAAAGTGTAATTAATTCTTATTTAATTATTCTAATCAGCAAAAGGAAAAGTCACTAAAAGTAACAATTATTTTATTTGTTGCTCTATCCTCACAATCCCCGGGGACGAAGGAACAAAGACAGGAATTAACAGTATTTTTATTTTTATTTTTTGTCTAACTATGCTTATGGAATGAGAATGAGACTTGACCTGCCCAAAGCTTCAAGTCTAGTTAAGAGGACCACCCTCGGTTGAAATGAAGTTTCCTAATCTATTATACCTAGGTTCAGCCCTTATTTTTCTAGAAAATATTTAGATAGATTCGATCTTTGATCCCACCTGTAAATCCTGTGATCATGATTAAATCTTAAAAAATCTTACTTACATCAGCTGATATTATAGATTTTCTAAAATTTAATCCATATCACAGAGTTTACAAGTTGAGTCAAAGATCTCTAAGTAAGTATTTGCCTATTTTTCTAACCTGAGAAAAGGATCTACTTTCAAAAGACAAAAAGAAAAGAATCTAATACTCTCTTATTCTTTTTATCCTTTAGAGACTTAATACGCCTAAGTTGAATTAGGTGCTTTCGTGGAAATTTTATTCAGTTCTCTTAGTTTTGTTTACGAGAAATTATCTTGATAAGTTGTTTGATAAAATATAATATTAAGAAGTCATTTATTTGAATTTTAAAAGTTTGTGTTCAATATAATCAAAATTAAGCAATTTTTTTTTTATTATCAAATTTCATTAACTGAATAAACAGACATTACAACTGATTAAATTGCAATCTGATAAACGAATCCAACTAGATCTACATACTACAAACAGATACTCCAATAAATTTAGAAATTCAAATCTACACAGATATAACTTCAAAGGGTTGGATAAATCTGGTACCATATATGACCAGTTTCGAACATATCACTAAACCTCTAATGTAAAGCACGAAATCAAATATGGTCAGTCAGATTTGTCTTGACTGAATCTTTCATTTTCATCAATCACAAAAATAAAAAGAAAAAACTCCCACTTATTCAATAAGAGAGAAAAAACTCTCACTTATTCAAGTGAGAGACTAAAACTCCTACTTATTTAAGGGAGACAAAATTCTCAATGAACAAATCTTATAGGAAAAAGGGAAAAAAATTGTTGCTGGTGGTGGTTTGCATTGAAAAATCAATGAAACCACCATTTACTATGGTGAATAATATTGGAAGAATTTTTAGAGAGAAGGAAGAATAAAAGGTTAGAGAGAGAAAAGAATTAAGTGGCAAAAATTTTTTTTTTTTAAAAAAAAAAAATTAAGCATTTTTTAATTGCTAATTATTTTCAACATAATAGAATCAAAACTAACCTTGTTACAAAATTAAGACTTAGTTATATTTTGCCCCTTATATATACGGGTCTGTTGCCACTTCCGTTCATTTTATATTGATAACTCTCATAAAATAAAATAAAAAGTTATTTTGAATTGTATTAGCTACGTTTGATATGAATTTCAGTTTCTAGTTGTCGTTGTTATGTTTCTATGTCAGTTTTGGTGTTTAGTTCGTAGTTATTCATTTGTGTATTTATTGGTCGTTTTATGCACTTATTAATGGTGTTTTGTTCTATATTTCTAGGTTCAAGGTGATAAAGGTTTCAAACGGTTGATCGACACGAGGTGAAAGGATCAATTAAGTCGGGTGTCCTAGGCTCTAGCTTCGTGTGGTGCCTGGGTGGGGCATGTGACGCAAGTTTCAGACTAATAGGTGACAATTGAGGATTTTTTTGGTCTATAAAGAAAATAATAAAATAAGAAGAAAGAGCGAAAGACAAAGTAAGGGGTTTTTTCCGTGTAATTTCGTATTTTGTGAACAAAATAAAAAAGTTTCTCAAAGTAAGAATTTTTTTGACAAAGAGATAGATGTAGAAAGTCGTATGTCAAACATACGACCAAGGACCAAGGCCGACTAAGGTCGTAAGTACCAAGGACCAAGATCATATGTTAAGCATACGGCCACCTTGTTTATAAATAAATAAAAAAAACAATTTCTTATTTAATGTTTAGGGTATTTATGGTTTAGGGTTAAGGTTTAGTCATTTAATATTTAGTGTTTAGGATTTGAAATTAATACACAAAATTTAAATAAAAAATGTAGAGATTTATAATATTATCTACTTGTAGTCTGTATTGATTATAATGAAATATTTTCATAGACGAAGTTTAAAGTGTATAAAAGAAAGAATTAATAAATATTAAGGGATAATTTCATAAAATTCCCTTGAGGTTTATGTAATGTCACTTAGCACCCCTAAACTCGAAATTGAAATATGTGTTTTAAAAAAAATTAATAAACCTATTTACAAAAAAATATGGTTATGTAATGTGCTAGTGTGTGTTGATTCGAATAAAAATTTAAACACGTAAAAAAAATAACCATATATTATAAAAAAAACATTAAAAGAAACAATGTCATTATTTACTTTAAATTGTAGATTTCCAGCTTGGACATCTATAAAGGCTTTTCCAGTGGCCAAGAAAGATCTTCCCAAGATTAACGTGGTCACCACATCTTCCTCCATGTCAAGCACTATGAAATCTACGTGTCTACCTATTCTTCTTGCTTTATCCAATTTGGACCAACCTTATGACTAAATTTTTTTTTTCGTTTTACGTACAAAACTTTTGCTAATTATTTGCTAATTTTCGTAATTAATTTTAGGCTAAATTTTCCGCCTACTTAAGTTACCCAATAATAGTAGGATTCAAGGGAAAATTTGCTAACTTATAGGAATTAAATTTTGGAAACTTTTGGGGTTAAAAATTATATAAATAGAGGATATCGTAGGTTATATCATTATTTACTTGGCTGAATTTCTGGAGCATTGAAAGGAGTGTTTTCGTGTGCATTAGGAGTTCGTCGTGTATATAATTTTACAATCTAAGTTTTTCGATAATTTCGTTTACGTTGTTTATATTCTCATATATTGAATATCATGCCTACGATCATAATTTTTGTTAGTATTATCATGTTTAAATTACAAATTTTGGGTTGGTTAATATTTGTCCCAAATCTGAAAAATTGATTTTGAAATATAGGCATATATATATCTTTTAATTTGTAATTATTTTCGCATGCTTTGAATAAAGGTTTTTTTTTAAAAAAAAAATAAAAAATTAAGGGCCATGGACAGCCATGGAAGGCTGTCGTGACCACTAGTCGGCATCGGCTTGAGCCTGCCGTTGTTGTTGGTTGCTCTTTGTGCTGCTACATGGATGTGCTCCTGCCACTGCTCGAGTCTTCTGCTACTGGTTCGTTGCTGCGGCTGATCTTGGCTAGGGCAGTTGTTGTTGGGTTTTGGACATTCACATACATATTAATTGTTTAATATGTGCTATCATAATTAATTGGTCCAATATAAAGTGATCTATTATAGTTCAAGATAAATGGGCCTAAGGCATCTAATTAGTATGGGCTTTAATGTGTAGATACTCTAAAATCTTATTTCTTGTTTTATGATGGGCAAAACCTAGGGGAATAAGGATAGTATATATATATATATAGGTTATTGTCCCCAAATTCTATGTTATGTTACTTTTTTTGATATCCCATCATCAAAAAAGTGAGAACCATATATATTCTCTAAAATACATACATAGTAATTTGGAAAATCAATAATCACAATATTAAAGAATCAAATCCGTAGGCTCAAGAACCACATCCAAATATTCAAGAATCACATCAATTCTTATGGATTCAGGTACGCTTTCGCATCTAGTATTTAATTTATACATCTTGATGATTAAACATGAAGGATCCAGGTCTTATACACGTCTGGTTGTCATGATAAAAGTTAATTTGGTATTCCAACAAGTGGAATCAAAGCATCTTCTTATTGAATCATTAAGAAATAAGTTTTTTCATTAATTGATTTATTATGTGATTTCATATGGATTCAATTCTTGAATTTGACAAATTTTTATGTGATTTAATTTGTTGTATTTAAAAATAATTGTGGTTATATTTCAGATTTAAGGTTTTGGGTCCAATAATTTTTATATTTATTCGGATTAAATTGTTGGATTCAAAATTTTGGTTTTATTTATTATTTTTTCCTTTTTTGACTTTGTTTGGTATAAGACATTCAAAAAAAAAAAAAAAAGGTTGAGGACTTATTTCTACGGTCATGAACGGAATGTTCATGACCTAAAAGAATTAAGGATGACTGTATAAGTGTATGGGAATCAGTTTGGTTTTTTTTTTTTTTAAAAAAAGGGATAGAATCAGCCATGAACTTTTTATTCATGGCCATAAGGATTTGTTCATGACCAATAAGGTCATGAACCTCACGATAAGCCCAAGAACTATGTTCATGGCCAAATCGTTTTCGGCCTTAATTTTTTTTTTTTTTTTAAATCTTTGGTAAAATAATTAAATTCAAATTTTGGTAAATTAATTCAGAATGTCTAATGTTCAAAATATATTGATTAACACAACATGCTATCAAAATAGCCCCTCTTGTGTAGGTCAATTTATTTTGAAATATTAACATGATTGTGTGTTTGTAATTCATGCGGATATTTATCGGCCCAAAGGAATGTCAATATTTGGCCAAGTTACATATATACCTGTGGCAATAAATATGTGACAATTATTTGATATTCCATGTGAATAATACGTCAGTCCAAAGATAGACTTATTATTTGACAGGATTTATTGTCAATATTTGATTACTACACTAAGAGTACCATTTACAAGTTAATATTTCTGTCCAAAGACTAAATATTAATGTTGTGCAAGGTATCTTGTGATGGGCCCTACCATTATTTGAATTTAATTTATTATTTAAGATTTGGAACTTATGTGAATATGTTATTTTGTTTTATTTTCAGTTAACACATCTGTTTCTATGATATCTATCAATATCAATTCCATCACTATAGATCTAGACTTTGCGCTAAGGATTAAACAATCCACTCCTCTTACAGATAATAGTTCCGTAGAAGAAAAAATGGACTATGAGATGTGGGATCGTTCAAATCGCATGAGTCTTATGATCATCAAACGTGCAATTTCGAAAACATTCAAGGGCGATGTGTCCGAAAAGGCAACTGCCAAAGAGTTCCTTATGGAAATTGAAAAGCGTTTTGTAAAAAATGATAAGGAGCAAATTCAGAAACAAGTACGATTCAATGAACTTGATTTCAATGAGGTATAAAGGAAAAGGAAATATAAGGGAGTACATCCTAGAGATGTCTCATCTTGCTTCAAAATTTAAGGCACTAAAATTAGAGCTGTCTGAGGACTTATTTGTACATTTGGTTTTGATCTCTCTTCCTGCACAATTCAGTCAATTTAAAGCCAGTTATAACTGTCAAAAGGATAAATAGTCTCTAAATGAGATCATTTCTCATTGTGTGCAAGAAGAGGAAAGATTGAAGCAAGAAAAGATTGAAAGTGCTCACTTGGTAAGTACCTTTAAGGAAAAAAATAAGAAAAGGATAAAGGATAAAGAAGCTACGGGTGGTCCACTTCAGAAGAAACAGCAAAAGAAACAAAGTGAGGAATTTGGTTGTTACTTTTGTAACAATTCTAGAAACCTGAAAAAATGACTGTACCAAATATTACGCTTGGCGTGCAAAGAAAGATACGCTTCCCGTTTTGGTTTGTTCTGAGGTTAATTTAACTTCAGTACCTAGACACGCTTGGTGGATAGATTCCAGTGCTACTACTCACATAAGTGTGTCTATGCAGGGTTGCCTGAATTGCTGAAAGTCGAATGATGCTGAAAGATTCATCTATGTGGGTGATGGCAAACCAGTTAAAGTTGAAGCAATAGGGACTTAAAAATTGGTTATTATTAAAAATTTGTGATTATTTGGATTTGAAAGAGACATATATTGTACTGTCTTTAAGACGGAATTTGGTTTCTATTTCTGTTTTGGACAAATTCGGTTACTTTTTCATTTAAAAATAGTCAGTTTAGTCTTTTTCTGAATTCAAATATTATTGATACTGGTTTTTTGTCTTCTCATGATAACCTTTATATAATCAAAACTATTATTTCATATAATGAAACATTGCATATAAGTTCATGTGGTACTAAACGCAAATTAACCAATGAGAATTCTGTTTCACTTTGGCATAAGCGTTTATGTCATATATCTAAATAAAGAATTGGAGAAAGACTTGTGTCAGATGGAATTCTTGATCCCCTTAATTTGTCAAACCCTCAAATATGCGTTGAATGTATTAAGGGGAAACAAACAAATATAAAGAAATTAAGTGCCAATAGATTTTCGGACGTTTTAGAAGTAATACATACGGACATTTGTGGGCCATTTCCTACGATTTCTTGGAATGGTCAACAATATTTTTTTACATTCATAGACGATTTTTCTCGTTATGGCTACCTTTATCTAATTCAAGAGAAGTCTCAGTCATTGGACATGTTCAAGGCTTTTAAAGCTGAAGTTGAGAATCAACTTGGTAAAAGAATTAAGGCTGTCAGATCTGACCGTGGTGGTGAATACTATAACAGATATAACGGATCAAGTGACCAACGTTTAGGACCTTTTGCTAAATTCCTAATATAGTGTGGAATCGTCCCACAGTACACCATGCCGGGATCTCCTAGCATGAATGGTGTTGCTGAGAGACGAAACAGAACTTTAAAGGATATGGTGAGAAGCTATATTCTTCCGTATGATTAGTCATACAACTTTATCGGATTCACTCTGGGGAGAGGCATTAAAGACTGCAGCTTATATCCTTAATAGAGTTCCAACTAAGGCAAAGACCAAAACTCCCTATGAACTATGGACTGGTAAAAAGCCTAATATAAAGCATTTACATATTTGGGGTTGTCCAGCTGAGGCAAGGCCTTATAGGCCAAATGAAAAGAAATTGGACTCGAAAATGATTAGCACCTATTTTGTTGGTTACTCTGAACGGTCTCGGGGGTACAAATTTTATGATTCCACATCCAAATCCTTCTTTGAGATGGGAAATGCCCAGTTCTTTGAGGATATTGAGTTTGGGGGGAGAGATAAAGTTAGAGACTTTGTCTTTGAAGAGGAATTTATTTCTCTTCCTACGATTGTTATTGACAATGATCAGCCTTTTATTCCTGACATTGTTCAAGAAACAATACCAGTACCACAAGACAATGTTGAAAATCTTCCCCATCAAGAACAACACGAACAAACTCAACACTGTAATATCAAGAACAAATGCCATTATAGAGATCCACTAGAGAAATGAGAAGTGTGACTTCAAATAATTACATCGTATTTCTCCAAGAACATGAGAATGGCATTAGATTAGTGGAAGATGATCCAATCAACTTTCATCAAGCCATGCATAGTGCTAATTCTCACAAATGGATTGATGCTATGAATGAAGAAATTAAATCCATGAAAGACAATGACGTTTGGGAACTCGTCACACTACCCAAAGGTACGAAACCAATTAGTTACAAATGAATATTTAAAACCAAAAGGGATTCGAAGGGTAATATGGAGAGATATAAGGCACGTCTTGTCGCAAAGGATTTTACTCAAAAAGAAGGCATTGATTATAAATAAACTTTCTCTCCAGTATCATCGAAAGACTCTTTTAGGATAATAATGGCTTTAGTGTCACATTTTGACATTGAGTTATATCAGATGGATGTAAAGATTGCGCTTCTCAACGGTGACATTGATGAGACCATTTACATCATAACAATCCTTGGTGCAACCGGAAAACTTTGTATTCAAAAATGCAAAGAATATGATCTGTAAATTAAAGAAATTCATCTATGGATTCAAACAAGCTTCTCCTCAATGATATTACAAATTTCATCAAATTATCATCTAGTTTGGTTTTGAGATGAATTTGGTTGATGATTGTATATACCACAAGTTTAGTGGGAGTAAGTATATTTTTTTGGTTTTATATGTCGATGATATACTGCTTGCCAGTAATGATATAGGCTTATTGTACGAAACTAAGAGATTTCTATCACAGAAATTTGAGATGAAAGACCTTAAGGACGCCTCTTTTGTATTAAAAATTCAAATACATCGAGATCGCTCTCAGAGTATTCTTGGATTATCGCAAAAGAACTATATTGAGAAGATATTTAAGAGATTTGGCATGCAAGATAGCAAACTAGGAGATAACTCTGTTGCTAAGGGAGATAAATTTTGTCTCACTGAGTGCCTTAGGAATGACTTTAAAAATAAGGAAATGCTATAAAAGATTCCCTATGCTTCAGCAATAGGAAGTCTAATGTATGCTCAAGTTTGTACGCGTCCAGATATTGCGTATATTGTTGGGATGTTAGGTAGATATTTAAGTAATTCGGGAATGGTTCATTGGATAGCAGCCAAAAGGGTCATGCAGTATCTTCAAAAAACAAAACATTACATGCTCACATATAGGAGATCGGATAAATTAGAGATCATTGGGTATTCCAACTCTGATTTTGCTGGATGCCAAGATAGTTCTAAATCCACTTCGGGCTATATTTATTTGCTTGCTGGTGGAGCTATCTCTTGGAAAAGTGTTAAACAAACACTCATAGCTCCTTCTACCATAGCAGCTGAATTTATAACATGTTATGAGGCATCCAATCATGGAATATGGTTGCAAAATTTTGTCACAGGGCTGCAATTGTGGATGGTATTGAAAGACCACTTAAGTTATTTTGTGACAATAAATCAGCAGTATTATATTCTAACAATAATAGGAGTTCACTAGACGAAGTCTAAACACAGACATCAAGTTCCTAGTTGTTAAAGAAAGAGTTCAGAGTGGTCAGATATCTATAGAGTATATTGGTACGAACTCCATGATTGCGGATCCGCCTACTGAAGGATTACCACCTAAGGTCTTTCATGAGCACACTACTCATATGGGTGTTATGTCTTTTGAGGATATTCAGGATTAGTGAGAGTTCGTATTCAATTTATACTTTTATCTTTTAAGACACGTCTTATGTATATGAATATTTTCTGCAGAAATAAAGAATTCAGTTTTAGAAATAAAGTGTTTAGTTTATGTTTTACTCTGACTTCATTTTCAATTTGATCTCTATAAAGAATAAAGTTGGACCAGTTGGAAATGGACATGTTTAAGATCACATTACATGTAATTTTTATGCTACACATCCATACTTGATCTATGTCATTTGGTTATGTTAATGTATGTGACCGAGAATGGGTTTAGTTATGATTAATTTAATGAAAATCATCTTGATCTTATATTGCACATGATTAATGGACGAGATTGTTTGGGAATGACTATGGTCATGATGGCTAAAGGTTTTGAGCTCATAAGGTTTTATACAATAATATATATGTAGGCCAGGGAGAATGTTGGGTTTTGGACATTCATATACATATTAATTTTATAATAGGTGCTATCACAATTAATTGGCCCAATATAAAGTGATCTATTATAGTTTAAGATAAATGGGCCTAAATCATCTAATTAGTATGGGCTTTTATGTGTAGATACCCTAAAATTTTATTTCCTGTTTTATGATGGGCAAAACCTAGGGGAATAAGGATAGTATATATATATATATATATATATATATATATATATATATATATATATATATATATATAGGTTATGATCCCCAAATTCTATGTTATGTTACTTTTTTTGATATCCCATCATCAAAAAGTGAGAACCATATTCTCTAAAATACATACATAGTAATTTAGAAGATCAATAACCACAATATTCAAGAATCAAATCCGTAGGCTACCAAGAACCACATCCAGATATTCAAGAATCACATCAATTCTTATGGATTCAGTTACGCTTTCACATCTAATATTTAATTTATATTCTTGATGATTAAATATGAAGGATCCGGATTATGATAACATTGATTGTCATGATATTAAAATTAATTTGGTATCCCAATAGTTGTAACTTGTGTTTGTTGGGTTTCGGCTTAGTGTTGTGATGATAATGATGGACTGTCAAAGCATAAAAGGAAGAGGCAGTAATAGGAAAGAAAAATAAACTTCAAAAAAAAAAAAAGATATGAATGTTACATTAGTTTTGGTGCTGAGTGTGTAGATACTTTAGTTATTATACATAACAAGTCTTAAAGTTATCCAGAATATGATTTTTAGATTAGAAACTTGTGAATTTTTTAGATAAGTAATTATAGAGTTTTGAAAGACTACTTTTGTAATAACTAAAGAAAATACTTTTGATGTATTAATAATAATGATAATATTTTGAGATGCTATATTTTTGGATAATTTTTGGTTCTTGAATAATTTGTAGATGACATGATAATCTATATACGAGTAGGATGTTTTGCGGTTGAATTTAAGTAATGTGAGATGAATTTTGGTATAGAAAATTAATTGGATTTTGCTATGTTTGTGTACTACATCGAGGTAAGTCGTTACTACCCCTTTGTAATTTTGAAAATATTTTGTCTCAATATTATTTTTTAGCAGCATATTATTTTAGTTATTAAATTTGGACCTTACATGGATATTTGAATTATTTTAAATTATGAACTGATATAAGTGGCATTATTTTGAACTTTACATGGTTATTTGGTATGTGTATGTGTTTGGAATATTTGCTCGGTAATTAATAATGGATCAAGACTCTTAAATAATAATGAATAGTCGGTAGGAATCATAGTTCTGCAATTTCTGAACTACCAGATAGGAAAACTTCTGGCCTACGAACTACGAACTCTAAACTCTGACTAAAATAGTTTTCGCGAGACCCCTTAGCAACCTTTTCTAGTAGGGGTCTCTTAGCACTAAGTTGAGCACTCAGTAAGCCAATGATAGCATATTTGTTTTAGGAGCCTATAATAAACTATGATATGAACTTTGAATTCTGATTATGGATTTGATTCTGATATTTTGGTTCTGAATTTTTGAACTCTGATTATGAATTCTGATTCTGATTTTGAACTTTTGATATCTGTGAAATCTATTTGAGAATTTTTGGATATAATGTCACTTGCTATAAAAGTATGTACATTTTATTTTTTTGAAAAGACATTTTGAAAAGAAACTTTTACGATTATGCGAAATAGGATTTTACTTTGATGTTGAATAAAAACTCTTTTGAGAAATTTTTGTATGATTGTGTGTTAAAACTTTGTAAAATATGTATGTATATATATATAATTTGTTTGATCCAGCAAAGGTGATGTTAGCTATTTTCTGAGCGATTGTCACTCACCCCATAATATTAACATTTTTGCAGGTTATAATCATAGATTCGATTAAGGGGTTTGATCAATGATCGATTTGGAAGTTATTTTGAGCCTAGCGTCCTTGGGAAAAGGGTGAGGGCAAGGCGATCAAGGGATCCCGGGAACGGGGCTTGACAGAATGGTATCAGAGCTAAGGTTTAGAATCTGTGAGACAATTGTTAAGGATTAGAGCTGAGCTTAAGTATTACTTTGATGAATTTGAATATTTTTTTTAAATTGATACTAATTATACTTGTGATTTGAAAAGTGTGTATCGGATTTGGTTTGATAAAAGGAAGGAGATGAAAGTATTACGGATAAGAGAAACTAATTAAAGATATTTAGAATTTAAG
This sequence comes from Cinchona pubescens, assembly GCA_025175665.1. Taxonomy (NCBI): domain Eukaryota; kingdom Viridiplantae; phylum Streptophyta; class Magnoliopsida; order Gentianales; family Rubiaceae; genus Cinchona; species Cinchona pubescens. Next base: position 1,444,453 of record JANKKI010000143.1, read on the forward strand.
GACAATTGTGAAAAAGATTAGACAAAGTTCAAGGAGTAGATGTCTATTGCTGGAGCCTACTTTAGGTTGATTTTTATTGGGTCAAATATTTAAGATAGGGATTTTGAAGTGCTCCGTGGGAAGAAAATGAAGAATTGATATTAAGATGAACATCTTAGTGAAATATCAATTTGGTAACTCTATTAAGGATAAAGGACGTGATAACATCCTTTATTAATGTTTTTAATAACTTTAGAGAACGATAAAAAATAAAGATATTGAGAAAATGATACTATTCGTTAGCATTTGAATTTTGATGGATAGTAATAATAGGAATTTGAATGATTTTTGGTATTCTTGAAGAATTCAATTTGATATGTTCGTTGTTGTCAATTAAAAATACATTCTAGAATATATTATGTGCTATTTTGACTTCTTTTGATAGTAAAAGTATGATTTATTTGTTACAACTTGTTTTACTTGTAAAAGCATTTTTTTTTACTAATGTAATATTTCGAAAATAGTATATTTAAAAGAAAAATGATTATGTAAATTTGCCATAATTTATTTTGACAAAAAAAAAAAAACTATACTTGTGTTATATATGTAAACTGTAAAATTATTTTTTTTCTTTTTTCCTTAAATTGATACTTGATTTAAACAAATACTGTTAATTATGGGATCCACTAAATCTTATACCTAACATGTCGGTTATGGAGAACTGTTTGTGGTATTGAGAAGGTTTGTTCCTAATAAGATGGTCAATAATAAGTTATGGAAGATGGAATCATAGTAGGATTTAAATTAAGTTAGTAAATGTAGGACCGTGGAAAATGGATAAATGCTTGCAATGCAAAATTTGAGAATATTTTAGAATATTTTTTGTACGACTTGAATGGTTCGAGAAATCATGAAAATGCAAACCTGAAATTCGTTTATCAGGTTATGAAAATGGAAATGAGAACCCAAAATTCGTTTATCGGGTGAAAATGCAAACCTGAAATCTGTTTATCAGGTTAAATGAAAATAGAAATGAGAACCCGAATTTCATTTATCGGGTGAAAATGCAAACCTGAAATTCGTTTATCAGGTTAATGAAAATGAGAACCCGAAATTCGTTTAGCGGGTGAAAATGCAAACCTGAAATTCGTTTATTAGGTTAAATGAAAATGGAAATGAGAACCTGAAATTCGTTTATCGGGTGATGCAGAAATGCAAACCTGAAATTCGTTTATCAGGTTAATAAAAATAGTAAAGGAGAACCCGAAATTCATTTATCGGGTGAAAATACAAACCTGAAATTCGTTTATCAGGTTAAATGAAAATGGAAATGAGAACCCAAAACGAATTTCGGGTGATGCAGAATTGCAAACTGAAATTTGTTTATCAGGTTAATAGAATGGAAACTCGAAATTCGTTTATCGAGGATGAAAATGCAAACCTGAAATTCATTTATCAGGTTATGAAAATGGAAATGAGAACCCGAAATTCGTTTATCGGGTGGAAATGCAAACCTGAAATTCATTTATCAGGTTAATGAAAATGAGAACCCGAAATTCATTTAGCGGGTGAAAATGCAAACCTGAAATTCGTTTATCAGGTTAAATGAAAATGGAAATGAGAACCCGAAATTCGTTTATCGGGTGAAGATGCAATAAGAATGACATGCACACTGAGCCATGTCATTGGGCTTACCCATGAAATGAAATGTAAAAGTCAACTAGTAATTAACCCTAGCATGACTGGATTGTAAACTGAGGACATTAAGCCCTAAACGGTAAATTACAGCATTATTTAAACTGAGAGGTTTGACTGGAAACTTAGTGTACCATCTCCCAAGTGGCGATCACCTGTGAGGTTGATTGCTTCATTAGGGGTTGGCGTGAATCACCCCTTTCAAAATGCGAAGAGAGACCGTTGGGTATCAAGACAGCTCTCAGGATTAGTGTATCCCTTGTTATTTATGAAGGATATCCAATCAATAAAATTTGCCCTAGTGTCGTGGATTTTAGCATCCATTTTATTTTCATGTACCTGCAGGTACTCAAAACAATGCGATATCAAGCAAAGAAAACTTTTATTGCTCAGTGCCAAAACATATGAAATGTCAATCTTAGCGAACATTTCTATAAGCAAGGTGACCGAGCTCGCTAAGAGCTACCTATGTATCCCACCACAGGAATCAGGTCGAACGTAGTTCAGTTAAACAGATGGTTTTCACATATTTGACAACTAAAACATCAACAACAAGAAGAACAACTACACGACAATAACAAACTAAATGGCAGCATGTGAGTTTGAAAGAAGTACATGAATAAATAATACAGGCACATGGGAGCAATCTTAGTAAAAATTGTGCCATCACTGTATTAACACCGCTTTGACTTTCATTCCAAGTGATTTGGACCCGATCAGGCAATGCTTTGGATCCATCGGATACGTGCCTTTTAAAGGCCAATGACTGTGTTGAGAGAACGACATAGAGGGAACCAATAAGTCTAACTTCGATCAACAAATTTCAGTTGAACACTTTCCCAGACTTGGACCCAGAGAAGTCATCAACCGGACTTTGACACATTTGATCAGTTTATCCCTTCCTCAGCGCCTTTTCAAGTTTTCACTAAGGTTTCCCTCCCTTTTACTTATTTATTTTTTTTTGCATTTTTTTTTCGCACACTCTTCTTTTGCCTAGGCCGCCCCGTAGGGTTTTCAACCAAGCCTCTCTTTTGCTCTTTTTTTTTTTTTTTTTTTTAAACAAATGTGCCCTTTCTAGGTTTTCACCTATGATTTGAGGTCCAAGTAAACGGCAAGGTGTGGGAGTAAACGGAAGACGTTTGCCTAAGTAATCGCCTTTTCCAATGCATGCGAACTTTAGTTTTCAAAGTTTTTCGGCATCAGTAAGGCTGCCTTCCCTGTAATTAGGATAGACATGTTAACATCAACTGCCGAGACCGCACAAACTGCTCCCTTTAAGCCTATGCAGAACTTAGGATAGTTAGGCTCAACCACTATGGAATTCTGGATTTTGAGATCTCATATGAAGTTTAGTGATTATGGTTGTGAAAATATATGGAAAAGAATCTACGGTTAAATTGGTCCAGATTGATATAAGTGGTTTTGAGACTATATTTAGGAATGAACTAATTAGCGAAATATGGTTTTAAGGTAAGCTGTAGAATTAAGTATGTAATCTTTTCTGGATGAGTAGCCTTGACTTATCAAGGTAATACGAGTAAAAGAATAACACCTCGAGAAATATTGATGAGGACAGTACAAGCAACAAAGGTTTAAAAAAAGGTCTATTAAGGATACTTAACTTCTATGGTAGACAACTAATGGAATGTGGAAAACTTAATGATCGCGTGGTTAAGGAATGTCTAGAAGTGATTATGAAATAATTACTTAGAATATTTTGGATAAAAATAAAATAAAATAGAATTGAGATAAAATTAGTACACGGGGCTATTCGAGTATCTAAATATTATATGGGATGGTTCGATTGTGTTGAAGGAACTGAACAAGCAATTACAAGAATTATTGGATAAGAAATTTACTAGACCATGTGTTTTACATAAGAGCGTCCGTTTGGTTCGTAAAGAGGAAAGTTGGGAATTTGAGGGTTTGTATTGATTATTGGGAATTGAACAAGATTATTATTATTAAGAATAAGTACACTCGCCCTAGAATGATGATTTAGTGATTAATTTAAAGGTGTGAGGGTATTGCATATTATTGATTAAAGATTAATGAGATTGATATACCTAAGGGTGATTTTTTTGTTTTTTTGGGATACATTTTGGATATTACGAATTTCAGGTTCTTATAAAAATAAATTTGGTGATATCATTTGGTTTGACCAATGATCGTACAAGATTGAAGGTTTGGCTTTAGGCTTCAACTGGACAAATCTATGGTAGTGTTTATTGATAAATTGATTTATTTTCTATGTAAGGAAGCTTACGAGAAACATTTAAAACAATATTTGGCATTTTAAAGGAAGATAGGTTTATATAAGGTTAATTTTTATAAGACATGATTTTATATAAGGAGTTAGCAGATCCTAAAAATTCAGGATGAAGTGAACTGGCTAAGGTCTACAAACGTTAGTGAGGTAAGAAACCTTTCAGATGAGCTAGTTACTGTCAAAAGTTCATTAAAGGGTTTTCACCTATTGTAACACCATGAGAAAGATCGGCATAAAAGAAGACATAAGTGGACTGATCTTTGAGATGAGGAAAGAACTTTTAACCTTCAAAAGAGGAGCTGATAACATTATCTGTTTTAACCCTATCATTTGGAACTTGAGAGTTTGTAATTCTAAATGATGAGTTTAAAAATGGACTGGATGGTGTGTGTTGAAGCAAGCGATGAGGTAATGGTCTAACTATAAAGACAACTAGAATTCTATGAGAAGAATTTACTTGCATATGACTTGAAATTGACGGCTATAGTGTTTGACTGATCTGGAGATAGTTACCGATTGTAAGACACTTAAATTTTTATTCACTTAAGGAGGAGATGGGTTTCACATGTAAGGTTTTGTTGCACTAGTCAAAATGTGGGTGAAGTAATAGGTAAACAAGAAGAAGATATATAGACGAGAAACATGATCCCTTTGATTAAGGTGTGCAAGTTTCGAGAACGAAACTTTTTGTAAGGAGGGTAGAATGTAAACCCTTGTTTTTTTTTAAAAACTAAATATAATAATAATACTAATATTTGTTATATCTAGTACACCACAAATTTTATTTAGATTTGAATTACTTGTTATTGTTAGACAAAATTTGTTTTGTGATTCATTTACCTGAGAAGTCTTAAGTTTTGTCAATCATCTGGATTTTCTTATTCTTCTTGTGTTATCTAATTTGGACCAACCTTATGACCAAAAACATTTTTCATTTTGCGTAAAGATCTTTTGCTAATTATTTGCTAATTTTCGTAATTAATTTTAGGCTAATTTTCAGCCAACTTAAGTTACCCAATAATAGTAGGATTCAAGGGAAAATTAGCTAACTTATAAGAATTAAAGTTTGGAAACTTTGGGGGTTAAAAAATATATAAATAGGGAATTTCGTACTTGGCTGGATTTCTGGAGCTTTGAAATGAGTGTTTTCGTGTGCACTAGGAGTTCGTCGTGTATCGTATTCGATATAATTTTACAATATAAGTTTTTTGATAATTTCGTTTATGTTGTTTATATTCTCGTATATTGAATATCATGCCTAGGATCATAATTTTTGTTGGTATTATCATGTTTAAATTTCAAATTTTGGGTTGGTTAATATTTGCACCAAATCTGAAAATTTGAATTTGAAATGTAGAAATATATATATATATTATATATAAATTAAGGGCCATGGACAGCCATGGAAGGCTGTCGTGACCACTTGTCGGCGTCGGCTTGAGCCTGCTGTTGTTATTGGTTGGTCATGCCGCTGCTGCTTGGATGTGCTCCTGCCGCTGCTACTGGTTCGTTGCTGCAGCCGATCTTGGCTGGGGCAGTTGTAACTTGTGTTTGTTGGGTTTGGGCTTAGTGTTGTGATGATAATGATGGACTGTCAAAGTGTAAGAAGGAAGAGGCACTAACAGGAATGAAAAATAAACTTCAAAAAAAAAAAAAAGAGATATGAATGTTGCGTTAGTTTTGGTGTTGAGTATGTAGATACTTTAGTTAATATACATAACAAGTCTAAAAGTTTTTCAGAATATGATTTTTAGATTAGAAACTTGTAAATTTTTGAGTTAAGTAAATTATAGAGTTTTGAAAGACTACTTTTGTAATAACTAAAAAAAATACTTTTGAGGTATTAATAATAATGATAATTTTTTGAGATGCTATGTTCTGGGATATTTTTTGTTTCTTGAATAATTTGTAGATGGCATGATAATCTATATACGAGTAGGATGTTTTGCGATTGAACTTAAGTAATGTGAGATGAATTTTCATATAGGGAATTAATTGGATTTTGCTATGTTTGTGTACTACATCGAGGTAAGTGGTTACCGTCTCTTTGTAATTTAGAAAATATTTTGTCTAAATATTATTTTTTTAGCAAAGTATTATTTTAGTTATTAAATTTGGGCCTTATATGGATACTTAAATTGTTTTAAGTTATGAATTGATATAAGTGGCATTATTTTGAACTTTGCATGGTTATTTGGTATGTGTATGCGTTTGGAATATTTGCTCAGTAATTAATAATAGACCAAGACTCTTAAAATAATCATGAATAGTCGTTATGAACTATAGTTCTGCACTTTCTAAACTGTTAGATAAGAAAACCTTTGGCCTCCAAATTCCGAACTCTGGCTAAGATGGTTTTCGCGAGACCTTAGTAACCTTTTCTTACTAGGGTCTCTTAGCTCTATGATGAGTATTCAGTAAGCCGATGATAGCGAGTTTGTTTTATGAGCCTATAATGAACCATGATATGAACTTTGAACCCCGATTATGGATTTTGATTCTGATATTTTGGTTCTGAATTTTAGAACTCTAATTATGAATTTTGATTTTTGTATTCTGATTCTAATTTTAAACTTTTAATATCTGTGAAATCTGTTTGAAAATTTTTGGATATAATGTCACTTGCTATAAAAGTATGTACGTTTTATTTTTTTGAAAAGACATTTTGAAAAGAAACCTTTGCGATTATGCGAAATAGGATTTTACTTTGATGTCGAATAAAAACTCTTTTGAAAATTTTTTGTATGACTGTGTATTAAAACTTTGTAAAATACTTGCTGTGCGATTTCTCGCTCACCCCATAATAGTCACATTTTATAATCATAGATTCGATTAAGGGGTTTGATAAAAGAATTGGCAGTTATTTTGAGCCTAGTGTCCCTGGGAAATGGGTCTGAGGGCATGGCGGTCACGAAATCCCAGAAACAGGGCGTGGCACTTCTTGCTCTCAGTTTTAGTATTTTTTGTTTTACCTCACTTTAAATAGATATGTTTGATTCAGATTGGAAACAAAATTTCTGTTAACCATTCCTTTTGCCCGCTTTATTGGAGTTCAATTATGTCTCATGGGTGGAAATGGTCTGTACAATTGTTTTATATGTCATTCATAGATATACCAATAATAACATCAGGTTTTTATTGTCTGTGGTGACTTTTGTAATGTGACATTTGATTTGTAATGTGCTTTTTTATATAGTAGATAGTTGCCCTTCCTCAACATTTTTGGCATGTTTACTGCACATGTTAGATTATGAAATTCTGTGACATTCTACATATATGTTTTTTGTGTATGAATGCCTTTCTGTTTATATATTTGAAGTTATGCATATTTTGTACATGTTCTACATATCTATAGATTTGGTTGTTATTGCTTAAAGAAAAATGTGGGTGCTCTTACATTCACTTCTACATGCACCATTCTACTATAAATGTGTGTAGTATCATACTTGAGATTTTAAAATTTTGATTGAGAAAAAGATGAAAGAATTACTTTTGAAATCACATAAAGGTTTAGGAAACAATTTTTTATAGCTGTATTTTTCTTAATTTTGTTATTGAAGATGTAGAAGTGGATCTTCACGATGATTCTTTCCAGATTTTTCTAGCTTGAAATTGCAATTATTTTCTCCTCTCGATGTTTTTTCCCCTTCTAAATGATGATTTTTCATGGATTTCTTACTATATGCTTTATTTCAAATATTCCTTTATTACCATGTTGCATACTATTGCCTTGAAGAACTTCATATTGAACTTTTATTTCGACTCTTTTAAGGTTTTGATTCCCTTTGGGATTGCATACCTGGTAGGCTGAAATTGCAGAGTTGGTGACAGCTATGGGAGTATTTTTACAAATGAAAGCATCAATGGATGTGAGCTTTGTTATTGTTTTTGGCTGCAAAATACAAGGTTGCGAGTCCTTTTCAATTTATACATTTCTGGCTTCTACCAAAAAGCTTTTCGTTTGTGAGTATGTGAAAGGGATATAAGAGCATGTGTAGCACTGCAACTAGTAGTTTACATATGATGGGCATTGATTATGGTGCTAGTCAGTGTTCTGATTCAGTATTACTTGCCTACCTATTTTGTTGTGTCGTAAAGCTAAATTGGTTTGTGCATATAAGAATACTGGCAGTTTTTGAAGTACAATTGTGGCCTGTAAAGTTCATTTGGTTTGTACTTAATAGGTTGCTGGCATTTTTGTTGTAGTAGTATTGCGTTTGTTTTCCTTTAGATTTTTCCTTGGTTAGTGAGATATCATTTGATCAAGAACCAGTTTTATGCAATTTTCAGATAGAAGTGCTTGTAAGTCAATTCAATCATGTTTCAAAAAGGTACTTGAAAATAATAAGATATGATATACATAATGTCGGAATCTTTGAACAGACTTTCTACAATAATTGATCAATAGAGATTTAAAATTGGCATGGAAAGGGGTTTTTTTATTGGGGGGAGGGGAGAGGTAGGAATGGACACTTATTTTATACACAATTGCAGAAGTTGAAATGTTTGTAAAGTGTTTCTCTTAAGGGCAAATCACCTAAATTGTTCTTCAATTTTTTCATTAAAACTAAAATAGCCCCTCAACTAAATATTTGTGTCAATTCTTTTCTTATTTGGTTGTGCCACTCGAAACACAAATTTTTCCTAGCTACCATTCACAATCACACCAATGACCACTCTTGTTCCCCACCCAGACAAACACAAAAAACTTGTGTTTTGGGAGGAGCAGTAAAAGAGGGACTAAATTGCTTACAAATATTTAGTTTAGGAACTAAATGGTATTGAGAAACCCTTTCAATTTTAATAAAAAAGTTAGAAGACTATTTAGATGATTTACCCTTCTTCTAACCGAATACAATCACTCTAAATTATACTAGGAATGATGCGACAAGCAACAAGCAGATTGCAGATGCCTGACCTATATCGGCAGCAAATGTGTTTCATTCAGATAAATACAGGTTAGAAAGAACCTAGTTTTGTTAGAAATCTGGTGAAACAATCCTTCAGAAGAGTAACTGAATTATTCGGATGATGTGTTGGGGATGTTGGTAGAAGATGATAATGTTCCAAAAGTTTTGATTGACTTGGAAAAGAAAGATGACAATGTTCTGAAAGTTTTAATCGACTAGGAAAGGAAGAAATATGAGTTCGTCTATATGTGTTTTAAAAGTGATATCAGATACTGAGACGTGGGCAATGACATTGCCATCTCTTTTTCTTTTCCAGTCGCTCTGCAGTTGTGACTTCCCTCTCACTCTGCAATTGTGAGCAATGGCCTTAAGATTTAAGAACTCTTATTGTAAAATTCTAAACACAGAAATCATTCATAGAAAAGGCAAAAGAAAGTGAAACAACATAGAATTGTTGAAGGATTGGAGATTTATGTGGTCAATTTCCACAATATTCAATCCACCACTCTTCCTCCACAAAAACCCACATCCATCAAAAACAACCCCATCAAACAAGAAGGGAAGGTCCAACAATCTGCAGCCTATGTTCAAAACCCTTAATCAATCCATCTGCTTTCCTTGCTATTTTTCTTGAATTTTGCCTCAACAATTTTTGAAACAAACCCCTATTGGATTTCAAACAAAAATTTTCTATGGTAGGTCTGCACCACAAACCACCATAGGTAGTTATTACATTCGTATTTTAGTTGCCAAAATAAATTTTGTTGCCTCGGAAGAATTCTTTGGGCAGATAACATAGACTCGACAGATGAACAAAATGTGTATGAACGATAGAGATAGGCAAGGATGGATGGCGACCAATAGTGGTGGTAGAGGGAGAGGAAATTTCTCAGAGAGAGAAGTGAAAGACCATAAAGAGAAGAGAGCTTCAAGTGAGGTCCACCAAAAAAAAAAAAAAGCAAGTGGGATAGTTGAGAGGGTAATTATGTCATTCAACAAAATTATGCTGTGGCAATATCCAGACATTGTCCCTTACCTATATTGTATTGCCAAGCACTATGATCTGTTATTTAGTGCAAATTTATGGTAGTGTAATGTAGTTGACTTCCTAATAGAATGGGGAGAATGAAACTCGTCAGACTCAATTAACCAATGGAACAATATAGAATTGTGCACTAGTATTAAATTTTGATTATTTTCATATGAACTTTAGTATGAAAATCCACTTGTAAAACATGTTACTGATAGTTATGGAACCAATATAAGAAAAAAAGTATCCAAGCTGCCATATCATAAATTTTAATTTGCTCGAAAAAGTACCCTATTTGCTCGAAAAAATACAAGGATAAGTTTATGTAGATATTGAAACAATTATCGTTTCAAGGATTGAGTTTGAGTTATTATTCTCTTTTCTTATCCAAGCTCCATTTTTCTAGTTTATTCTTCCGTTTTTCTAGTTTGTTGTTCAAGTTCTTATGTTTTATATGTGATACATATGACAGATTTAAATTTGAAGTTCTGAAAAATGTAATATGTCATAATTATATTGTTAAAGAATATAAATTTCTATTTCAAAATCAATTGCAATGAAGGGTGTGACTCATGACCCTTATTAATCAATCTAGAATTTCTTGACCCATCAATGTGAGATACTTTATATTTAACACCCTCTCACATGTGACTTGGGTTGGTTGAGCGCCTAAGATTAGAGAGAAAACCGTGACTTGGGTTGGTTGAACTCCCAGAGAATTGAACCCTCGAGACTAAAGAGAGAACCACCTATGACTTAGGTTAGTTAAACTCCCAGGGAATTGAACGAGCCCGTTAGGATGGGTTGGAGAGAACCCAAGACACGTGTAGATTGGAGAAAACCTGAGATTAGTTTTAATACCATATTAAAGAATATGAGTTTCCATTTCAAACTAATTGGCAACGAGTGATATGACCCATAACCCTTATTAATCATATCTCGGTGTCTTGACTAACTGACATGGGATATTTTATATTTAACAGATATGAGTTGTCATACTTAAGTGTGTCAATATATGTTTTTACGAGAAATAGCTGGCTATGTTACACACAGCCTATGCCCACTTAAAAATTTAGCTTGACTATAGGATAAAAATATTGAGTTTTAGTTATTTTATTTTCTGTTGAGAAGTTTGATAAAATGTTAAAAAAAAAAAAAAAAAAAACTATAATTCCAATTTCCAACTTCTGAAAAATCATAAAATTCAGGAAAAAAGAAAAGAAATTCATAATAGTTATTCATTTTAAACTAATTTTACAATTACATGAGGAGTTATGAATATAAAATATTAATATGCTAACTTAAAAATATATATATAATCATGATCTTAAGACGTGTAATATTTAATTATTACAGTCATGGGCACAACAAAAAACAATTGTGTAAGATTCATGTCCCAAACTTCAAATAAAAATATTGTAGCTAAATATCTTTGGAGAAAAGATACAAGTGTACAATCCTGGTACTTATTAAATAACTTGATGGTTCTAGTCAAAATCCTATTTAATTTCTACTTGCAGCAGAAGCAAGAAGATACTTGGATGATGGTTCAACTGATCCTAACTCTTTATCAACCAAATTACTCGATTGGCTTTCAAGGCTTTCAATCAAATCCTCCACTTCAACTAAGAGTCACAATTGTTGCCCCAATAACTAAGCCATTAAATGACATAAAGTAATTCCAACAAAAAAACCCACAACAAAACTACAAGAAAGAGAGAGAAAGAAAACTCATCTTCGAATTTCCTTAAAAGTAAGCGAATTAGATCAAAATTTACAATTTCAATACAATTCTCAAAAAACCAAAAAAAAAAAATGTTTTTGAACAACTAAATGTGGATCAACATAGATATCAGAAAAATACACATGCATAAAATGAGAAAAATTAACCTTCTCATGGGGCTTCACAAAAATCTGAGGCCTAACTTGACCATTCCAAAATTACATAGACAGTGCATAAAGATGATTCTGTTAGACCGGTACATATGTATATCAACTCAGGCTCCATAAAGCAGCAGGATACATTAAATACAAAATTACCTATCATGTGAAGCTAGAAAATGAGCAACATAATTAGGCCATGAATTCGCATTTCTCTAGGCGAATGTCATACATATATTCCTAATCCAACTTCCTTAGGATCTGTTTTCACCATCCATGGTGCCCTGTTACGTAGAAAACTTCTTTCTGATTAACTGAGGCTATGTAAAGTAAGGGATGAAAAACGCTTGTAAAGATTTGTACGTGTTAGATATGAAGTACAATTTTCCTTGTGCAGCACGCTTGAGAATAGTTTACCTTGCTTCAATAGCAATTCCCTATGGCTACACAGAGAGACTGAAATTAAATGGGATACAACCACATGTACTGAACCCTTGAATAGGAAAAGAATGGAATGCATATATACCTCTTTCGGGAACCAAACACCAGGCTTTGTGCTCCGATCAAGAACTGCGAGTACAAATGCTGCTGTGGCATTTTCAGTAAATATTTAATTTGTAATATAAAATAATTTTGAAGAATTAATGTTTGCATAGTCTATGTTGTAATTAAAATAAAAATTCAGCACACATGCACTACACAGTGACAGCGCATGTGCGCTGAAGACAGTAACAAAAAAGGTTCAGCGCACATGCGCTGCTACAGTACCGTTGGAAATTGAAAAATTGGTAAAATGGAGGGAGTTGCCATTTTTTGGTTTAAGAGGGGTATTTCATGGATTGAAAATGTGTATTCCAATGAATTCTCTTGCACTTCCATCTCTATAAAAGGGAGTCATAACCACTAATTCATAACAACAATTTTTATTAAAAAATATATCTTTCCATGTACATTGTTCTTGGGAAGATTTCTAGTTTTTGCTATTTGAAATCTTCAAGAATTTATTGTATCCTTGAGGTAGATTACTATTAACCTATGAAAAATTATTGAATATTGTGGGGGCAATCAAAACCTTAAGAAAAATGCTATACACGCCTCAAATTCTATAGATTTTCATATAATATTATACACGCCTCAAATTCTATAAGTTTTGATATCTCATCAATTTTATTAAAAACACTTGTTTCATACTCCACATTTACTATCCTTCATCAATAATCTTAAGGTTTTGATTGTGAGCAACCATAGAAACAAATAGTGAGTCTGCCTTCAAGATAATGAATCAAGATTTCGTCAAGTTAAATCGTCTTGATGGTACCGGAACAAATTTTGGCCGGTGGAAAGACGAAATGATATTTTTTTTCACTGCATTAAAAGTTGCATATGTCTTGGATCCTACATTGCCCAAAATTCCTGCACCAACTGTTGATGATTCGGAGGAACTAAAGGCACAATGCAAGAAGAGGAAAAAGGATGAGATCATTTGTAGATGTCACATTCTCAAGACTCTTTCTAACCATCTTTATGATCTTTTCACAACGGTCAAATATCCAAAAAAAATTTGGGTTGCCTTAGAATACAAATATGCTATACAAAAACAAGGTGCGGACAAATTTCTTATTAAAAAATATTTTGAGCTCCGTATTGTTGACTCTTCTTCTATTTTGTGGTGATCAAGTTCATGACCTCAAAATTAAAAGATTTTAGTGTTAAAATTTCAGAGTCATTGTAAGTGGGGGCAATTATTGCAAAATTGCATTCTAGTTGGAATGATTATCAAAAGAAAATGCTTCATACAACTAAAATTTTGACAATTGATCAAGTTTTGAAACATATGATAATCGAAAAAAATATTAGAAATCTTCATAAGACGGCTTTAGAACTTGTTTTAGAAGTGAATTTTATTGATGAGAATAAGAGTCAAATCACAAGTTATAACAGAAAGTGTTCTGAAAATACTATTGTAAGGACAAGTTTAAAAAGAATAGAATACGTTACAATTGCGGCAAGAAACAGCATTATAAGAATGAGTAAAATTCCAACAAGAAAAGAAGAAAAAATGCCCCTAAAGCAAATATTGTTGAAAGAAATGCTGAAATTGGTGCAATGGTAACTGATTGTCATATTGGTATGATTTCTGAATTAAATGTGACAATTTCAACCAAATCACATGATTTTCTTGGTGGTATGACTCTGATACAATCGTGCATATCTGCAATGATAACTCACAATTCAAAACTTATGAAAATGTTCCTGATGGCTATGAAGTACTCATGGGCAATCATCTTCAACCAAAGTTCATAGCAAGGGAAGTGTGGAGTTGCAATTCACTTCCGGCAAAAAGCTTGAATTAATGAATCTATTTCATATTCTAGATATTAGGAAAAATCTTATATCAGCCGATGTATTGAATAAAAATGAGTTGAAAGTTGTACTAGAGTCAAACAAGATTATTTTATCCAAAAATATTGTATTTGTAGGAAATGATTACTCTTGTGATGGCACGATTAAACTAAGTATCAATAAAGACAATATTTCTGTTTATATTGTGGATTCTTCTTATACTCTATGGCATGGTTGATTGGGATATGTTAATTGTTAGGTAAGATATTGATTAGGATTTTGCAAACAAGTAATAAAATAAAATCTTAATTATCTTAATCAACTTCCACACACTCGCAAATATACGAGGTGAGTTTGTATATAGGATAAGTAAAGATCGTTCCCATGAGAACTATTGAAACAATTACTAGATTCACATGCTTATTTACTAGTTAGACAAAATAATTAAGGGTTTTTAACTAAATTTAATCGCAAGAAATTAAAATAAAGACAAGAATGTAAAATTCTAACCCTACGAAAAGCAATTTAAGATAATTAACTAAAAGCCCTAATTCAATCTATCCTACATGCAAGAATTTAATCAAAAATTAGAATTTAAATTAATCTACTCTATAAAAGCAAGTAAAAACGATGAAGTAAAACCTTAACAACTAAACTTATGGAAGCAATTAAGAATTTAAAAGTAATAAAAGAAGCACGATAATTAAAGAATAAGAACGTATTAAGAACGAAATTAAATTGCATAAAAATAAATCAAACTCAATAATTGAAACAAGAACTAATGTTGATGATCGTCAAATATTGAATTCTTGACAAGAGAATGAAATCCTTGCGCGAACGGTGTAATTGAAAAAATCTACCCTACAACTAAATTATTGACCTAACTATTGAAAACCTAAAAACTAACGGTTGATGATGATCGATGATTTCCTCCCCTTCTCTTGATGTATTTATAGATATTTTTAGGATTTTAGGGCTCCGGGATGATAAGTACACGTTTTTTCATGTAACCGGACCAACGGAGGACTTTTCTTGCAAACTAAGTCATCTTACACGACATGTCCATCAATCGGCGCTTGGGTGCTGCATTTTTATGGCACCTAACACTGCATTTTTGCAGTGTCTGCAAAAGCAACCTTTCTGGATTTGGCGCCTGAACGCTGCAATTTTGCAGCGCCTGGGCCTTAGGTCCAGTACGGTGGCTCCACTTCATATTTTTCTGGATGATGTAGGAAGAATTTAAAAAAAAAATTAAACATGAAAGTTGTAGCTCTATATCTTAGATTTCGAAAACATCTTGAATTAGCTAAATTGGAGCTCGGATACGAAAGTTATGCTCAATCTACCAAACAATGTGTCAGAATCATTCCTTGCCGGTGCATATTTTTCAACTTTACAATTTTGAACGAGATGCCGATAGAATCTTGGAAAACTCAAAACATAAAAATTGTGGAACTCTTCCTTTCCAAATCATCGAAAATCACAGCAATCAAAACTCGAACAAGAGAGTTATGCTTGATTTTTTAAACTATATCTGATTTGCACCACGCCAGTAAATGTTTTCCTCCAATATTGTGATCCATTTTAACTCATTCTTTACTCAAACCCAACAAAACTCAAAATAAACTATTTTAACTCATAAATACTCAATTCTTTCTCAAATTACATTAAAATAGAGGTAAACGACACATAAAATATACTATATTTATGAGCTTATCAAATACCCCACACTTAGTTTTTGATCGTTCTCGAGCAAAACATAGAAATAAATCACAAAGATACTTGACACATCTCATCAATCATCCACATGAATAACCAAGAACCAAACCATCATAAGCAAAATAGTCAAGTGATAAAACAACCCCTATATATGAATTCCAGTATAGATGTGTGCATAACCATACAAAAATAACTTTAAAGATATTCATATCAAATCATGCAAACCCTTTGAATTTTTCTAAACACTGCATAGCTTACCCTTTTCACATTTCTCCACTAATGTAGATAATCGACTCGATTTAAATTAGATTGGACTTTTGGCTTGTAACATAAGGTTAGAGAATTGGCTAACAAAGAAGGGAAAAATGACAAACAAATAATAAAAAGATTTTTAAATTAATGCTGGCCACACATCAATATAAAACTTCTTTTCGAATATTAAAACACCCATCCTTCAAATGAGTAATTCCATACTTAATTTTCCAAACACCCCTAAAAGTTTTGTGCAACAAGTAGAATAAAATCATTCATTTTCAATTTCAACCTTACTCACCAACACCGTATAAAAATCTCCCTTTTATTTTTTTTCTTTTTCTTTTCTCCAAAACGGGTATTAGTGGTAGGCACTACTCTCAAAAAAAATGTGTATATTTCGAAAGTACCAGTGATAGGCAGTACCAGCTAGCACTCCAATGCAGGTACCAATGATGGGAACCACCTGCAATGGTCCAACGTAAGTGCCAGTGATGGCACCACCTGCTATGGTCAATAAAAATATTTCTTTTTTAACACCCCTATGCCTTAAACTGTACACCATTTATTCTAACACTCTCATACAACTACCTTCCCTCCTTATATCACCTTAACAATTAATGTGGTATTAAAACTCTTAAGAGATATATATAATAGCTCACAAAGGTAAATAATTAATGAGTTAGAAAAAAAATGAATGGTGCTTCTATCCATTCAAAACGAAATTAGGCTCGAATAGGGTTCTAGGAATAAATTTCACGGTAATGGTTGGTTTGAAAGGCTCAAACGTTCAAAAAAATGCCTACCCTTATTTTTAAATCAAATCAAATGATCTAAAATTTTGCCTCAAAAATGTAATAAAGCAAGTGTCTGGAGTGTAATATAAGTGAATCCACACAATTATTAAGGTCTTAGTGCCAAAATGCTATAACATTATAGGCTATTAGTGCTCAAAAATTAGAAATCATTCTAAAAAAATATTAACATCGACTATCCTACTAGTGAAAACTTAGTTCAAAAATTATCAAGTAGAAAATTAAAGAAACATGTTAAGCAATTTGTGAACAAAATTTTCTAAAATTTGAAAAGCTCTCAAATCTAAAAGCTAAACTACAAATATAAAAGAAAAAATTGAACAAAATTGAACAAACATTCGTTCACCAAACCAATAGAAATTAAGAAAACTCCCCACCCCACACTTAAAGTATAGTATTGTCCCCAAGACAAAAAAAGAATAAAAAGGGTAAAAGGGAAGCTTCTCCGCAATGAAGAACATTTGGTGCCGTTATGTTGAATTAAATACCCTTGAGTCAAGGTGAAAAACATCAATCACTAAAACAAAAACAAAACAAAAAACCCTTAAAAAATTAAGAAAAACAATAAAACCAAGAAACAAAACAAAAACATAAGAAATAAAATTAATCAAGAAAAACATGGGTTGTCTCCCATGTAGCGCCTTTGTTTATAGTTTTAGGCACAATTTTGACACTTGAAATTAGTTCAAGCACTTAAAGATGGTCGACCATCCTTTTCTTTTCAACTTCCGCAGAAAAAGTTTAACACCATTTTTCATCATTCTTGATTCTTGATTTCCAACATGAACATGAACTTGCCCTCGTTTCTAAGGATTTACCAGAAATAGTGCACAAATGATAGCCTCAATTCGCTCTTTGCACTGCTTTTTCTTCTTCTTGCTCATGGTCCTTTTACCCAAACCCTCACCATTCCACGCTTGTGAAACCAATCCATGAATCCCTTCCATCTCACTTCATCATGCGGTGGTTTGTTTTCCAAGTTAATTTTGGAGTTTCCATTTATTTCATCATTCTTTTTGAGTGCATTACCGTGAACCACCTTGGGTACCTCGTCTTCAAACCTATCAACGAATGAACTAAGGGAATAATTTGCACATTTTTTCTCTAATATTTATTATTATAATTAAAAACATCAATTTCAACAGAATCAGTATCAACACGCAAAATCAACTTTCCTTTATTAATGTCAATTAAAGCATGTGCTGTTGATAAATACGACCTCCCCAGAATCAACAGAATTTTATTGTCCTCACCGATGTCCAACACTAAGAAATCAACAGAGAACACCAACTTTTCTACTTGCACAAGCACATCCTCCAACAAGCCATATGATTTTATCTCGGACAAATCTACCAATTAGAGTGTAATGTTGGTTGGTTTTATATTGGTGATCCCTAAGTTATCATAGATGACTTTCGGCATAATATTGACGCTTGCCCCCAAATCACAAAGTAAACGATTCAACGTGTGTTCTCCAATATTCACCGGTATAAAGAAACTATCGGAATCCTTGAACTTGGGTAACCTCCGCTGAACAAGGGCACTGCACTTAGCATCAAGAAAAACTATCTCATCATCATCCCATCACTGCTTTTTAGCCAATAGATCCTTCATAAATCTGCGCATAATTGGATATCTTGTTAAGAACATCAACAAAATGGATGTTTACATTCACCTTTTTTAGCATGTCGAGGAACTTGTGGAATTATTTCTCTTTTTCCTCTTTCTTTGGATCAATGAATCGTTGAGGAAATGACACTTTTATTGCCTGATCCAATTTAAAAGAATCATCCACTTTCTTCTTTCTCGACTCTTTCATTGTGTTTTCCTTAGTCATCTTCTCATTGTTATCTTCAATTTTAAGTTTTTCTTCAATTGTCTTGAATTTTTGCTTCGTAGCTTCAATATCAACCTATATCTTGTCATTTTGTGTAATCAATTCCTTCCCACTCCTTAATGAAATAGCATTGCACTGCTCATTGAGATTTGTAATTGTATCGCTTGGCAATGCTCCTATAGGTCGTTCATTATTTTATCAGACTATTTGTCTCAATTGTAGCTCAAGATTCCTTGTGGTAGCCTGCAAATTTTCACTCTCGTTTAACTTCTCAAAATCCCTTATCAGATTATCATCGTTGGATGAATCATGATTGACATATGTGGGATAATTTAGATTTTGAGATGGTGATCTTCTTGGTGAAGGTTGGTATGAGCTCTTTTGTTGAGATGAAAATTTTGGGTATACCTTTGATGAGGTGGTTGATATGGTTTAGATAACGAGGTTTGGTTATAAAAATTTTGTTGTGGCTGGTTGGCCTGAAATGGAGGGTTTTAGACATTATTTTGGTTAATCCAAGAAAGATTCGGGTGATTTCGCCAAGAAAGGTTGTATGTATTGCCACAGTATGTGGGCTGAATATATGAGTTAGAATTTTGATTAGAAACGTATTGAGTCTACTCATCTTGCATCACTGATGTTTCACAACAGCCATTTTGGTGATTTTCTTTGCAAAAATCACAATTCAAGATCCCTTGGGTTGTTGAACCTATAGAATTCATTGAGTTTTTTCCCATATTCTCTACGATTTTTGTCAAATTTGTAATGGCACTTATCATCATGTATCACTCCTGAAATAAAAAAGAACCATAGTCAGACATACCTCCTTGTTAACGTTGGCTTGAATCACTTGTGATTGTTGTTGTCCAACAAAAGGAGTTATTACTCCATAATATTAATGGGTAGATGCCATTCTTTCTAACAATTCTTGTGCTTTCTCTAGAGTTTTATAGGGGAAAGAACCTCCCACACTTGCATCAACTATTAGTCTCGTCTCCAAAAATAGTCCATTATAAAAGGTTTGGACTTGCAGCAATAGAGATATAGCATGGTGTGGACACTTCCTCAACAAA
Organism: Cinchona pubescens; assembly: GCA_025175665.1. NCBI lineage: Eukaryota > Viridiplantae > Streptophyta > Magnoliopsida > Gentianales > Rubiaceae > Cinchona > Cinchona pubescens. The sequence goes on from JANKKI010000143.1 coordinate 1,464,256, forward strand.
TCCTTGAAACAGTCTCATGCTTCACCTAAACTCTCTCGTATGTGATCTCGTTTCGGAGCTTAGTGGTTCTAGCCGGTGGAAAGTGTTTGGCTAGGAATTCTTGAGTGAGTTGGTCTCATGTTCTGAAAGTACCTTGTAGATATGATTGCAACCAAGACCTTGCTCTATCACGTAAGGAAAAAAGAAAAATGCTCTCATTCGAATACAATCGGGGTGGACTCTATTGTGTATATACCTGAATGCATGAATGACCACCTCAAATCTGATTAAGTGCTTATAGGGATATTCATTGGGCCCTCCTCCAAGCATAGCATATGTTTGGAGCATTTGTATTAGCACAGGCTTGATTTTGAAATTATTCGCTTGTACTGACAGCCGAGCACTGCTAGAACTTGCCCCCTCGAAATTAGGTATGGTATAATCTCCAAGATATCGGGGGTTAGGATTAGCATTACCTAGGTTGCTATTGTTGCCTGCAACCTCCTTTTGTTCATTGACAGAGCGTTTGTATTCTCTATTAAATGGTCACCTCGATTTGAATCTTGTCGTCTACGATTTCTACTTATCGTCCGTTCAATCTCCAAATCAATCGGATGAAATAGTTGATTGAATGAACGAGTATCGACCATAAACTACAAGAAAATAAAGCTAAAGATCAAATATCAAAGAAAAAATCCAAACAAACTCGAGAGAACAAGAAATATTTGTAAATAAATAAATAGCAAAAGAAATAAAAAGGTCTAATCTAGTAAGACGAACTACACCTAATATTGTTACCAACAAAAAATAATCCCCAACAACGACACCAAAAACTTGTTCGATAAGATATTGATTAGGTTTTTGCAAACAATGAACAAATAATAAAAGAAAATCTTAATTATTCTAATAAACTCCTACACACTTGCAAGTATACGAGGTGAGTTTGTATATAGGATGAGTAAGGATCGTTCCCACGAGAACTATTGAAATAATTACTAGGTTCACAAACCTATTTACTAGTTAGACAAAAAAAAAATTAAGGATTTTTAATTAAATTTGAACTAAATTTAATCGTAAGAAATTAAAATAAAGACAAGAATGAAAATTCTAACCCTACGAAAAGCAATTAAACATAATTAACTAAAAGCCCAAATTAAATCTATCCTACTTGCGAGAATTTAATCAAAAACTAGAATTTAAATTAATCTACTCTATAAAAACAAGTAAAAATGATGAAATAAAACCCTAACTACTAAACTTAGTGGAAGCAATTAAGAATTTAAAAGTAATAAAAGAAGCACGATAATTAAAGAATAAGAACGTATTAAGAACGAAATTAAATTGCATAAAAATAAATCAAACTCAATAATTGAAACAAGAACTAATGTTGATGATCGTCAAATATTGAATTCTTGACAAGAGAATGAAATCCTTGCGCGAACAATTGAAAAAATCTACCCTACGGCTAAATTATTGACCTAATAATTGAAAAGCTAAAAACTAATGACGGCTAATGATGATCGATGATTTCATCCCCTTCTCTTGATATATTTATAGATATTTTTAAGATTTTGGAGCTCCGGGATTATAAATACACGCTTTTCTATGTAATCGGACCCACGGAAGGACTTTTCTTGCAAAATAAGTAATCTTACACGACCTGTTCGTTGACCGGCACCTAGGGGCTGCATTTTGGCAGCGCCCAGGCACTGCTTCCAGTGAGCAAAAGCAACCTTTTTAGACTTGGTGCCTGAGCGCTGCAATTTTGCAGCACCTAGGTTTTGGGTCCAGTACGGTGGCTCCACTTCATCTTCATTTTTCTCCATGATGCAGACAGAATTTGAAAAAACTCAAAACAAGAAAGTTGTAGCTCTATGTCTTAATTTCAAAAATATCTTGAATCACCTCAATTGGAGCTCGGACACAATTTATGCTCAATCTACCAAACTGTGTCAGAATCGCTTCTCGCCGATGCATATTTTTCAACTTTGCAATTTTGAACAAGATGCCTATAGAATTTTGGAAAACTCAAAACATAAATGTTGTAGAACTCTTCCTTAACTTTCCAAATCATCCAAAATAATAGCAATTAGAACTCGAACAAGAGAGTTATGTTTGATCTTCCAAACTATATTTGATTTGCACTACGCCGGTGAACGTTTTCCTCGAATATTGTGATGCATTTTAACTCATTCTTTACTAAAACCCAACAAAATTTAAAATAAACTATTTTAGCTCATAACTACAAAATTCTTGCTCAAATTACATTATACCAAATGGAGGCAAACGACACATAAAATATACTATATTTATGAGTTTATCATTAATCGTAAAGTACTTCATTTTATGTCTAAATATGAATTAATATTTATCAAAGACAATTTGAGAAAAAAATATGAAACATGCATTCAAGCAAAAATCACTAAGTTGTCTTTTCCTAAAATTGAAAAAATTACACAATTATTAAAATTTGTGCATTCAGATATTTGTGAATTAAATGGTTTTCGAACAAGAAGTGATAATAGATATTTCATCACTTTCATTGATGATTGCTCTAGATATGTGCATATTTATTTGATAAAAGCAAAAGATGAAACATTTGATATGTTTAAATCTTATAAATCTCTTGTAGAAAATCAGTTGGATATGAAAATCAAAACATTGAGGAGTGATAGAGGTGGCGAATATTTTTCTATCGAATTTTCAATATTCTGTAAAGAAAATGGTATTATACACAAAACAAGTGCACCACACACTCCACAACAAAATGATTTATTGTCGTTGAAAGAAAAAATAGAACTTTAGTGGACATGGTTAACACCATGATTCTAAATTCTAATTTGCAAAAAAATTTGTGGGGAAAAGCTTTATTGGCTGCTTGTCATTTACATAATTAAATTCAATCTCTCAAAACTAAGGTGTCACCATATGAAATATGGAAAGGGAGAAAACCAAACTTAACTTATTTTAAAGTTTGGGGATGTATAGCCTATTATAGAGTCCCGGATAACAAAAGGATAAAGTCGGGACCTAGAGCACTTAAAAGTGTATTTGTTGGCCAAGCTGAAAATTCTAAAACCTATAGACTACTTGATATTGATTCTAATGTCATAATTGAATCAAGGGATGTTGAATTTTTTTAGAATAAATTTCTCAAAGATTCAACTGTAGACGTGGATCCAATTGAAATACAAGAACCAACTCCAAATGTTGATCCTTCTTCTAGTAACTAAAGGAAGGAAGTTGATCTTTCTTCTGACCTTAGAAAAAGTCAAAGACGAAGAAAAGAAAAATATTTGCCTTCTGATTTCATATCTTCACAAACTATTATTTCCTTAGTTAAAGGCAACAGAGATCACTTATTTAATAAGATACCAATCTTATTAAATGTAGAAGATGATCCTAAATCTTTTAGTGAAGCTATGTCATCAAGGGATGCAACATTTTGGAGAGAGGCTATAAATGATGACATGGACTCAATATTATCAAATAATACTTGGGTTCTAGAAAATTTACCTCCTGGTTCTAAACCTGTTGGTTGTAAGTGGGTGTTTAGGAGAAAATATGCCATTGATGGATCCATGTTAACATAGAAAACAAGATTTGTAGTTAAAAGTTTCAGACAAAAAGAAGAAATTGATTATTTTGACACTTATACACCTATTGCAAGGATTATATCCATTAGGGTGCTAATGTCATTAACTTCTATTTACAATCTGTGTGTGCATCAAATGGATGTTAAAATAGCATTTTTAAATGGTGACTTGGATGAAGAGGTGTATATGGAAACAATTAGAAAGTTTTGTATTACCAGGAAATGAAAATAAAATTTGTGAACTAATTAAATCTCTATAATGTTTAAAACAAGCACCCAAACAATGGCACAAAAAGTTTGAATCAACTTTACTCTCTAATAAATTTAGATATAATAATGCTGATAAGTGCATTTGTTCTAAATTTATTGAAGAGTATGGTATGATTATTTGTCTATATGTAGACGATATACTAATTGTTTGTACTTCTTACAGGGTGTACTTGAAACTAACAAGTATCTAACTTCACAATTCAAAATGAAAGATCTTGTGAAATAAATACTATCTTAGGGATTAAAGTTAAAAAGCATAGTAGGGGTTATACTTTATGTCAAACACATTATGTTGAGAAAATCTTGAATAAGTATCAACATTTAGATGTAAAAGAAACAAATACTCCTTTTGACCCTAACTTTAAACTAAGTGAGAATACTGGCAAACCTATTGCTCAACTTGAATATGCAAGTGTAATAGGGAGTTCGAGAATGTATGCAATGAGTTGTACAAGGCCAAATATTTCTTTTGTCATGTGTAGATTATCTAGATATACTAAAAATTCTGGTAGTGATGATTGAAAAGCAATTGGGAGAATCCTTGGTTATTTTAAAAGAACTAAAAATTTAGGACTTTTCTACAATAGTCTTCCCACTGTTCTCGAAGGGTACTAGTTGGTTTACTAGTATTAGTGATAAAAACTCTACAGGCGGATGAATTTTTATGTTAGGTGGAGGAGCAATTTCATGGGATTCAAAGAAACAAACTGTAATTGCTCATTCCACAATAGAAGTTGAATTCATAGCCTTAGCCTCAACTTGTAAAGAAACGGAATGGTTGAGAGACTTGTTATTAGACATCAAGTTGTGGCCTCAACCAATACTAGCCATTGCTTTAAATTGTGATAGTGAAGCCATAATGTCTAGAGTATTGAATAAAATGTTTAATGGTAAATCTACACATATAAGTCTACGACATACTTATATTAGATTACACAGTTGTTAAATGATGGCGTCGTAACTGTTGTGTATGTAAGAACATACAATAATTTAGCGGATCTGTTGACTAAACCTCTTGTGAGAGATTTGGTGAAATCGACGTCACTAGGAATGAGATTAAAACCTTTATCTAAAACTATTAGCAATGGTAACCCAACATTTCTTCTAACACTACCACTAGATTAAAAGGTTTAAAGGGTAAAAACAAGTTGCTAATAAGTAATTTTGAGCACTAAAATTATGTGTAAACCATTCCATGTTGTTAGTGCAAGTGATAACCCTTAAGCGGGACGGTTGACTATATAAATATTTATACTCTTAATGAAATCATTTTATTGTACTTTTAATCCTAAAAGTTTGAAAAGATTTTACCAATATGATCATTAGAAATGGTGCCATTTTTAACAAAAGTTTAGAATTCTCTTTTGTACATGATCATAAATTAAAATAGAGCACATGGCCAGTAATAGTGCTAAACTATTTTGGTGAACATATGTATAGTATTGAATAAGTTTAACAAGTTCATGTGTGTGATAATTCTAATATAATCTTAAATCATGGTTTAAACAACTATACCACCTTGATTTAATTAGATCTAGTGAGTTATTTGCACTAAAGAAAAGTTTAAGACGACAATAACTTTTCTCTATGCATGATGTTAAAAAGAGATAGTGAGTTATTTATATTACAATCTAAGCGGGGGAATGTAAATATTTGTTTGTAATATAAAGTAATTTTCAAGAATTACTGGGTGTTTGTTGTAATTAAAAAAAAATTCAGCGCACATGCTCTGCACAGTGGCAGCGCATGTGCACTGAAGGCTGTAACAAAAAAGGTTCAACGCACATGCGCTGCTACAATGCTCACATGTGCGCGCTCCTGAAAATTTGACCATTGGAAATTAAAAATTGAGTAAAATGGAAAGAGTTGCAACTTTTAGTTCAAGAGTGTTCCATAGATTGAAAAGGTGTATTCCAATGGATTCTCCTGCACTTCTGTTTCTATAAAATGGAGTGAAATACCATACCCACTAATTCATAACAACAATTTTTATTAAAAAATCTATCTCTCCATATACATTATTCTTGGGAAGATTTCTGATTTTTGTTATTAAAAATCTTCAAAAATTTGTTGTATTCTAGAGGTAGATTGCTATTAATCCAAGAGAAAACTATTGAATATAGTAAGGGCAATCAAAACCTTAAAAAAAGTGTTATACATGCCTCAAATTTTATAAGTTTTGATATCCCTAATTTTATTAAAAGCACTTGTTTCCTACTTCACATTTGCTATCCTTTGTCAAAATTTCGTACTCATCTACAAGATTTGAATCAATCTAAACAATATGAAACAAGTATATTCCAGTCAAATGTCTAGAAGACACTTACTTTTTAGAAGCCAATTTCTTGAAACTTATTAGAACACCATGTCAAAGGAATTGATTGGACCTATTGACAAAAACATTGACAACTAAGAATTATTCCCACTAAGTTATTCAATAACGTATATAATTTCTTCTACTTTATTTTTAGTGTTTTGTCATGAACTATATCATTATCAATTTCTAAAATAGCCATATCTTTTTACAGGTTTCTTACCACATCTTTTACGATATTTCCCTACCCCTTTTACCTTGTCTAACCTGTTCAATATCCAACCAAGTGATAGGGGCATCTAAAGGTTGCCTTAGCAGATGCCCATGCTATCTTAAGAATATTTCTCTCACGTTCTCATCAATACGAGCAACTCCAATATCTTGTCTTGAGTGTAGATTTCGTATCTTATCCATGCCTATTAAAAGAATAATTTAGTTATTAAAATTGGAATATAATTTCAAGAAACATCTTTTGGTAAACAAAATAACTATAAGTATTTTATTTATTAATTTTTTAGCAGTATAAGGAATTAAATATTTGAGAAATTGCTAGGTGAACTGCCTCATTTGGGCCAAATTAATGCCCCTGATATAGTCCTTAGTAGGAACCAAATAGGTCTTAACAAAGTAAAAAGCTAAACTATTTCAACATCACTCCCAAAAATATTGATCAACAAAATCCATCTTAAAATATTAAAAATACCAACCACTGTTTTTACTTTTAATTGTCACATTTTATGGATCTTAAATAACTATTAAGTCAAAGAAAACTAAAATCGCAGTTAATAACAATAGTAAAAATATGTACTATACGTACTGTTGGCAAATATTACATTAGAGCATAGTTATTAAACCCGACCTGTTCTGGCGGTTTAGCCGGTGAACCCGGTGAAAGGGCCATGAGATTGGGTTGGGTTCCTCTGATGAGTGGACAAGGAAGGAACCCATCGGATTTCATGTAACCCGACAGTTCAACTAGTAAATTCAGGAACTCGGTCGGATTTGGAGAAACTGGGTTTGTTTCTTTGAGAAAAAACTAAATTGTAATTATCAAATTTTGAACCAAAGACCTCATAAATAGTAATAAAAAACCTTACCACCTAACCATGTAAGTTTTTGGCTATTATATGCCTCTTTTTTATTTATATACTTTTTGGCTATTATATAGATACCTCTTTTTTATTTATATACTCCCCAAACTCCACTCCATGCATTAACTCCTTTTTAACTCTTTATGTGAAAAGTCTATATACATATTAAAAAATTACATTTATACTTAAACTTTTTTAATAAAATATGTTTTTAATCAATATTTTCACTGTATATCATGTATTTAATAATTTACAGATATTATATATTAATAAAAAGTATATTCAAGTGATCTACTGGTTGAACCAATAACTCACCGGTAGAACCAGTATCGCCAGGTTCCTCGGCCGTGTTTAATAACTATGCCTTAGAGAAAATGGGAGTGCTTTACTTCTTTGGCAAAGACTTAGGTAGACCCAATTTTTGGCCCCCACTTGTAGACCTTGTAGTGTGGATTAAACTTTAAAAAATTTATGACATTAGTTGATGTAAGCAAGATTTTTTAAATTTTAATTCTGACCATAGAGTCTACAGGTGGATCAAAAATTGAATCTACCGAAGTATTTTCTTACTTCTTTTGCCATTGAATCGCCTCCCACAGCTATATTAATTTCAATTAGGAAAATTAAAACCAAAATATCAATTAGAAAAACCAAAATATGTGAACATTCTTTCTCCATTTTACTCTGTAGAAAAAGAAAAGTTGATAAATGTAAATAAAATTATACTACACAGGTTAATCTAGGCCAAGAAAAGAAGAGATGAAGAGTAGTACCTCAACAACTTTGGTGAGACGATTTCCTCTCTCCCCAACATGGATTTTCTAAACCACTCGGCCGTCTTAATATCCATGGTGAGACCATTAAGTCTACTAAAATTCAAGTTGAAAAGCTAATCCATTTAACATCATTCCACAATTATATTCATGAACAAAATCCATCTTAACAAATACGAAAACTACTAATCACTTTTTTTTCCTTTTTTTTTTCTTTTCATTTTCACATCTCATGGATCTTAAATTTCGATAAATATAAAAGGAAACTAAAAATCACAGTTAAATAAGAATAGTAAAATACAAATATCACATGTACCATACGGTCGTAAAGTCCAAAGTTGTTTAGTACTACTCTTCATCTGTCTCTTATGTGTATCTAGACACCTATAAGAGGTTTTAATTATAAAAAACAAAAAAAAATGAACATTCTTTCTCAATTTAATCCACAGAAGAAGAAAGGTAAATAAATGTGAATAAATTTACACAAAGCAAGGTAAATCTAGACAAAAAAATAGAGAGAGATGAAGAGTAGTACCTTAGCAGCTTTGGTAAGAAAAAATCCTCTATCGGAAATGGAGAAATATTCCAAATCACCTGGTCTAAATATCCATAGTGAGATCTCTATGGTTAGAGGAAAAACTGTATAGGCAAATGTAGAAGAGAAAAAAAGATCAATCAAAGGAGAGATCTCCTTGGTAAGAGAAAATAGAAATGGTATGTCACATGCTAGTCTGAGAGAGGCTTGAGAGTGGAAAATTTGATTAGAAAGGAAAGAAGATCAAAGAAGATAAGGAGATGGAGGGTCAGTCAGTTAAGAATGAGAAGAGATAGGTGATTACCTTCTATATTGGGCCATTTAATACAGTTAACCTAATTGGGCCATCAAGCACTTTAAATCCTTCAACAGAAACATCCAAGCAAACACAAAATGAAAAAAAAAAAAAAAAAAGTATTCTTCAAGCTTCACAACCGGCAGCAAAATAGGCAGCTACAATAACCCTCTTATTTTTGTAGATATAGAATTTCTTTCTAGTATCAAACCGTGATTGAGTTTCTCTTCTCACGTTCAACTATTAGGTTTCTAGGATTTAATTTTGGAACACAAAAAATGGTTCTTTTATTCAAATTTTCTTTGAATGTAATAACTTTAAAAGAAATCTCTATAGGGTTCATTGACATATTAGTGACCAAAATAGTAGCTTCTTGGTTTGATCCAATAATTATGATTAGCATTTTCTTCTCTTTACTTTAGTTTGCTTGCTATTCTTTGGAAAAATGGCTGATGGAAGAATCAGTTGATTTTTTTTTCTTGTCCCTAGTGTTATCCATAAACAAAATTAGGAAGTGTTTCTTCCATTTCCTTAACACCACTTCACTTCTTGCCCCTATATTACTTGACAAACCTCTAAGTCTTGTGAAGCTTTAGTTGCCTATGACAAAGTTACATATGCCAATCCTATCTGCTTGGAATGTTTTGCAAGAAAATTCTTAGACTGCAATACTAAAAGTAGTTCATATTGGTCCACCACTTCCACTGAGTTGCCAATTTAGGTCAACTCAACTCGGTATTTGTGTAGTCAATGGTTTAAATGGAAATATTTGCTTCTTTTTATTTTTCTTTTGCTGTATTTTTTCTTTCATGGTGTAGAATAGGGTTGCTCTATTATGATTCCCATATCATTGGTTTAGACACTATATAGTTTTTCACAGTCGCCTTTGTTACCATATTCTCCACTTTTTAGAACCTGCTGTAAAAAGATGATTCCTCTGTTATATATTTTACACCCTATAGTTTTTTTCATGTGTTTTTACTGACTGGAGCTTTTTTCTTTTCTTTTCTTCTTTTTTTCTTTACCCCAGACATTGAACTGGGCAGTAAATGTTCTAAAGAAAAAACAATTATCACAATGAATTGGCTGCATCAATGCTGGAAAGAGCACCGAGTTGTCCCTCAAGAGTCATACCAAGTCTTTCTTTCTCTGGGTTGACAATCTGTGTCAGCAGGATTCCAGCAGGTTGGCAACTTAAACAAGATCAGAGATCGTATTCTGTAGTGAATATTTCTAATTTACTAGTAAATACTTGTTTGTTTCAAATGAGCAGAAACAGATGGAAAAGCTTATCATACAATAGAGCAAAGTTTTAGAGAAAAAAATGAGGAAACCTTTTAGCAAAAGAATTTGATTGGAATCTAAAAGCCTCTTTGGCACACATACAATGGAGCAAAGTATTAGGTTGGACATATAAATAGGGCCTTTGATAGCGGACAGACTCATATACAATAGTAGTGGTTTTGTTCTTTTGGCTCTGTTCAATAATTCTAATAGTTTAGAATAACATGTTTTCTACAAATTCCATCCTACAAAGAGGGATTATAAGAGCTAAATTAATGTGGAACCTATAGACTAAATGTTGAAGTTTATATGCCATATCATGTAAAGTGACATAAAAAAAAAAAAGCAATAATTCAGAATCTCTCTTAAACAATCAAAAACACCTAAAACTAACAAAAAAAAGAACACGTGGTAGATGACTTAACCTTTTCCTCACTTGTAGTGGAAGTTTTGCAACATTGTTGTTGGTGTGGATATACACACACACTTTGCATTCAGTGAATTCTCCAAGGAAGACATGCATAGCAAAGGTTGAAAAATTGTTGAGAGTCACCACCTCCTCATATGCATTACGCGAGATTGCTTCAGTTTTGCATTTTCTTTCAATGTATCATTGTGTAGCAGTTCAATGTTTGGTTCTGTTTGGGCTTCAAGAATTGTTATTATGCTTTAATTTCCAGTAGCCAATACCAAAAAAGGATTATACAATATAACATAGTCATAAAATAAAAGCCGTTTCTTCCTTCCCCCCCCCCCAAAAAAACAGAGAGAGAAAAAGACTAGGAAGCCTTAAGCAGCCATGTGGAGGCCTTTGTGGTTCAAGGCCTCCATAATAGTTTTGTAGTTCTATGCAATAGAGTAATTTGTTTACTAGCTTTTTTGGACTTTATTCATTTTTGTTCTGCAAACTCAGAAACTTATTTGATGATAAATATATTTTGTCTTCTATTATGACTTCTTTATTGCATAGTCAATCCCCTTGTTGTTAGAACTTGATATATGTTGGATGACTTTGTTAAAGCCAATGTTTCTAGTCAGCTTGTTGAAGTCTTCTATATTGTTTTAAGACCTGACCTTGGTTGATTTATTCCTGGGAATTCTCATTAAGTGCTTAACCCTGAAAGTGATATTTATGTGGTAAATTCTGCAGACATCTTAAGGTTTATGTGCTAAAACAATTAATCATACCAAATCTGATCTGCAAATGTACTTATTATTATTATTATTATTATTATTTTACCTTGAGACTTTACGGTGAATTTTTTTTTGATTTATTGATATTTTGGATAAGATATTGCGTACATATGCAACATTCCTTCCCCCCTACCCACGCAAAGTTGGGAGAGTGTGGACGCCTTTTTTGTTTATATTTTGGCTCAGAGCATTCTGTTCAATTTCAAATTCCTTTTCTGCAACTTTAAGAACGATAGCATAATAAGCTCTTGCCACTATATTGTTGAAGAAGGTTTGGTGCTCCATCTTTACTTATAATTTTGGAAAGAACTTCGTATGGTAAATGTTGGATTTTTTTGTAATTATCCCATGTGTGTTTTTTTTTTTAAATTTCAAATATTTGATCCAATATTTAATTCTGTATATTTATCAATTTGACTTAATAAATATCTTGTGATAATTATCACGTTGTAATAATTATTACATTTGTGATAACTACTTATTGTAACAGCTTACGTTTTCTTATGGGGAAAAAGTTATAAGTATACAGAGTATTTTGGGTCCCTATGCTTGACAATCTATCAGAAAATACACCATCGTATCAGATTGTCTAACACTGTCTAGGTTTAGAAGTACCCAGAAAAACTATTTCTATTTTCCTTTCTTTTTATTTTACAGTGACCGATTTATGATGACCCAACAACATCAATGGCTGGAGGTATGTTCCTTGATTTTATTCCGCATTTGATATTCTATGATATTATTTATGCACAGATTAAATTCATTTTTATAGATTGAAAAATCTATCATTTGGTATCAGAGCATTTATGCCTCTGCCTTGATTTACATATATGTATATGTTGATTTGGGTTTACTGTTGACATGTTATTGAAAAAATCTAGAATTATAATTTATTTGAAATTGATTATATGATTTTTTTTCCTTGATTAAAAACATCTATTTTGGTGTTATTTATTGTTGGGTTATGACTGTATATTTTTATATATGATTTATGGATCATGGACATAGGTTTATGATTTTGATGTTTTTATTGAAAACTAAAGTTAGAAATCATTAGGAAATTGGATGTCCATGTTTTCTGTGATTAAAACGCAATTTTTTGATGTCCAAATGGCTGGAAATAGTCAAATGTAATCATGTGTGGGTTGCATTCGGGTCTCAACCGGGTTGCACATACCCGATTTGGTCTAAACGGGTAAAGAAGACAATGATTACAAAAAAAAAAAAAAAAATAAGGACGAGTTTCCTGGGTAAGATTCGAACCTATGACCTCACAGGGCCCATGTTCTGACCTATGGGCCACCTTGGTAGTTTGAGTGTTTTGTTAGTAGAATATTTCTATATACTACTTCTGATTATTTAAATTAAGTTTGAGTGTTTTGTTAGTAGAATATTTCTATATACTGCTTCTGATTATTTAAATTAAAAAAGGTTGTCTGGGGTAAGATTAAAAAAAGGTTGTCTGGGGTAAGATTCGAACCTGTGCCCCGTAGAGGACAAGCACCACCTTTGGACCACTGGACCACTTTGGGGTTTATGGAATCTGGGAATAAAACAATTCTATAAACTAGTTCTCATCTATTCAAAAAAAAAAAAAAAGTGGTTGCCTTGGTTCGAACTCGTGACCATGTGGTAGTGGGTCACGCGCTCTAACCACCAAGCCATCAGTAGTGGTTGTGTTGTTTTGCAACACAATATTTTTATAAACTACTTGGGGTCTTATTCTGATTATAAATAAATAAAAATTCAGAGGCGCTGCTGGAAGGTTTTGAACCTGAGACCTTTAGGTTAAAGATTAGGCAGTCTGACCAATTGAGCTACTCAAACTGTTTAGTTGTGGAATGTATTATATTTGTATAAGTTACTTCCAGTTTGTTATATATATGTTTGTGACTTTTCTGTAATTATTAATGTCTGTGATCCGTATAAATATTTATATATATTTTTAATTATAGAGTAGCCGCAACATCTTTAATTAAAAAAATATATATATATGTACAGTAATTCTGTAATTTTGAGATCACCTATAATATAAGACATTAATTGTTATTATAGCACTTTTAATATCATAAATTTTATCCCACAGAAATTTTTATTATATTATATTGTGTGATTAAAGGGGTGAAATATTAAATTATATTCCTTAATTTACCCACAGGAATTACCAGATAGGAAAGGAACATGATTTAATAGTTTTGTCATTTTGATTATATGAATTTATTTGAATTAGAAGTTTAGCCTACAGGCAATTTCTATGTCATGTAATTCATATTTCTTAGTTTGTTTTGCATTGGTAAAACATAATAAATATTAATTTGCCTCAAATTTTTTATATAAGCATGTATATAATTATTTGTGCAGTTTTTCAACCTATGAATTTTTCTGATATGAAATGTGACATTCCCGAGCTCAAGGGTAACAACTATAAGTTGTGGAAAGAGAAGATTCTCCTTCATTTGGGGTGGATGGACATTGATTATGCTATCAGGAAACCTCCGATTACTGAGAATAGCCAACCCAATGATGTTGAGCTTTATGAAACGTGGGAACGATCTAATCGCCTCAGCGTGATGTTCATAAAGATCAATATCTCAGCTGGTATTCGAGATTCTGTCGATCAGTATAATAATGTCTGAGAGTTATTGAAGGCCATTGATGAGCAGTTTGAGTCTTCATCTGATAAGGCTTTAGCAAGCACCCTAATCATGAAATTCTCTACCATGAAGCTCACCGGTATCAAAGGAGTGTGTGAACCCATCATGCACATGAGGGACATAGCGGCTCAACTAAAAAATCTTGAGGTTACAATGTCTGAGTCTTTTCTTGTGCACTATATTCTGAACTCTCTACCACAGCAGTATGGGCCTTTCAAGATCTCTTACAACACACATAAGGACAAATGGTCCATCAATGAGTTGATGACCATGTGTGTGCAAGAGGAAGGAAGGCTGCTTATGGAAACTGGAGAGAGTGTGCATCTGGCAACTCAAGGAAAAAACAAGAACAACCAAGCCAAGAAGAATAGAAAGGAAAAAATGTTTCCTCAAGGAGATATTAAGAAGGAATCCAAGTGCTTCTTATGTAAGAAGAAGGGGCACATGAAGAAGGATTGCCCCAAATTCCAGAACTGACTTGAAAAGAAAGGTAACCTAATTTCATTTGTATGTTATGAATCTAATATAATGTAACTTAGATGTTAATCATAACACATGGTGGATTGATTCTGATTCTACAATCCATATTACGAATTCCTTGCTGGGATTGCGAAACCTAAGGAAGCCAATAGAAAGTGAGGAGTACATCTATTCGGGAAATAAGATGCGGTCTCACGTGAATGCAATTGGGACATGCAGTTTAGTTCTCAGTAGTGGCTTTGTTTTAGATTTGGAAAGGACATTTTATGTTCCAAATTTCTCTAGAAATTTAATTTCATTGTCAAAACTTGTACCTTTAGGATATTCCTGGTATTGTTCAAATGTTGGATTTAGTTTGTTTTATAAATCTGACTTTATCGGGAATGGTATTTTGTTTGATGGTCTTTTTCAAATTAATTTGCAAAATGATGCTACATTAAGTACTTTGCATGTTCAAAATAATGTTGGTATTAAAATATGTGTTATGAATGAGGATTCCTCTATATTGTGGCACCAGAGATTCGGACACATCTCCATTCAGAGAATCAAGAGATTAGTGGACTATGATGGAGTACTTAGTACTCTAGATTTTACTGATTTTGAGACTTGTGTGGCCTGCATAAAAGGTAAGCAGACCAACATGTCAAAAAAGGGAGCCAAGAGGAGTTTGAAATTATTAGAAATCATACATACTGACATATATTGTCCGAATATGGACGCATATTGTCAAAAGTATTTCATCACCTTCATAGATGTTTCTCACGATACATGTATCTCTACTTGCTTAATAACAAAAATGAAGCACTAGATTCCTTTAAGGTGTTTAAGGCAGAAGTAGAAAAATAATGTGTAAAACAAATTAAAATTGTGAGATCCGATAGAGGTGGTGAGTACTATGGCAGATACACCGAAGATGGACAAGCACCTGGTCCTTTTGCAAGGTTTCTTGCTGAGCATGGGATTGTTGCCCAATACACTACACCTGGTTCTCTGAGCCAAAATGGTGTAGCAGCGTCACCTGTCTCCGAACAAATTAGATGTGGTGCGGAGACATGCTCTCTGATACACATATAGATCTGGAAGTACCATCTAGAAAATGTAAAAGAGGCAGCCCTTACACCTTACAGCATATCCAATAAAATACCCACCAAAGGTCCATTTGAATTATTTAAAGGTTGGAAACTGAGTTTGCGACATGTACGCATTTGGGGATGCTCATCTGAAGTGAGAATTTATAACCCATAAGAAAAGAAGTTGGACCCAAGGACCATTGGTGGGTATTTTATTGGATATGCTGTAAGGTCTAAGGGATATAGATTTTACTGTCCATCTAATAGTACAAGAATTGTGGAGTCAAGAAATGCAAAGTTTCTTGAGAATGACCTAATTAGTAGGAGTGATAGATCATTGGGTATTAGATCTGAGACAGAATATTATGTTCCACAATCTTCCACTTCTAGTCATGGACGGACTATTGTTATTCATCACACTCCCCGAGCTCAAGTACGTGTTGAACAACCAGTCCTTGAAACTCCACAAACTGCTGATTATGATTCAGTAGATCCTGTTCAACAAATACTTGATTAAATTATTGAACAACCAGTTGAACAACACATTCCTCAGGATAATGTTGGAACAACATTAAGAAGATCTACTAGAGTAAAGAAAATAGCAATTCTTGATGACTATATGGTATATCTGCAAGAGTTTGAGTATAATATTGGAGTCGATAATGATCCTGAAACGTTTTCACAAGCCATGAACTGTAACAAATCTGACTTGTGGTACAATGCCATGACTCAGGAGATTGTCTCATTATACACAGGAGATGTGTCTAAGATCTTGTCGAGTTGCCTATACTATTTTCACATCATAGGATGTAAATGGGTCTTCAAAACCAAGAAAGAGTCATTAGGCAACATCGAAAGATATAAAGCGAAACTTGTTGCCAAAGGATTCACTCAGAAAGAATGAATCGATTATACGGAAACCTTTTCTCCTGTATCTAAGAAAGATTCTCTTCGAGTCATTATGGCATTGGTTGCCCATTTTGATATGGATTTGCATCAAATGGATGTGAAAATAGTATTCCTTAACGGAGATCTAGAGGAAGATGTTTATATGAAACAACCTGAAGGATTTTCCTCTAGTAATGGTGAGTATTTAGTTTGCAAGTTTAAAAAGTCTATATATGGATTGAAGCAAGCCTCCCGTCAATGGTATTTAAAATTTCATGGTGTGATCTCTTCATTTGATTTTGAAGAGAATATCATGGATCAATGTATACACCAAAAGTTATCAGTGGGAGTAATATTTGTTTTCTTGTTCTGTATGTAGACGACATCTTACTTGCAAGTAATGATAAATGATTGCTGCATGAGATTAAACAATTTCTCTCTAAAAACTTTGATATGAAGGACATAGGTGAGGCATCTTATGTCATTGGCATAAAGATCCAAAGACATAGAACTCGGTGCATTTTGGGTTTGTCTCAAGAAACCTATATTAACAAAGTTTTAGAGAGGTTTCGGATGAAAGATTGTTCACCAAGTGTGGTACCTATTGTGAAGAGTGACAGGTTCAATTTGGACCAATGTCTCTGAAAAATGATTTTGAGCGGGAACAAATGAAAAACATTCCATATGCTTCTGCCATAGGAAGCATAATGTATGCTCAGGTTTGCACAAGACCTGACATTGCATTTGCTGTAGGAATGTTGGGAAGATATCAGAGTAATCCAGGTATGGACCACTGGAGAGCTGCAAATAAGGTAATGAGGTACCTTCAAGGAACAAAAGATTACATGCTTATGTACAGACAGACTGATAAACTAGAGGTGTTTGGCTACTCGGATTCAGACTATGCTGGCTGCATTAATTCACGAAAATCGACATCTGGTTATATCTTTATGCTAGCTGGTGGAGCTGTGTCTTGGAGAAGTGCTAAACAAACTTTGATTGCAACCTCTACTATGGAAGCTGAGTTCGTTTCTTGTTTTGAGGCAACTTCGCATGGTGTATGGTTGAAGAGTTTCATGTCTAGGCTTAGAGTTGTGGATTCTATTTCTAGGCCATTGAGGTTATTTTGTGACAATTCAGGCTATCATTTTATGGCTAAGAACAATAAGAGTGGTAGTCAAAGAAAACACATCGACATCAAGTACTTAGCTATTCGAGAACGTGTTAAAGAAAATAAAGTGATTATTGGACACGTTAACACTGAATTGATGATTGCCGATCCCTTGACTAAAGGCATGCCACCAAAGATTTTCAAGGATCATATAGTTAGAATGGAACTTGGTTCCATGATGTGACCTCATTTTACATGTACGTGCATTTGATATTTCCAATGAAACTCTTATTCAGTTGTGTTTTTTTATATTCAGTTGCGCATACTTATTTAGTTATTTGAGAAAACTCACTTAAATTGGACCTATAATAAGCATAAGGCTTATTTATTAAGTTATGTTATCACATAAAGGTTTAGTGTTGAAGAGACATAATACATAGTAATACATGGAAGACAATACTTGTTTCTTAGAGGACTTGTCGCCATGATTCATGTATTTTGGATCTTGCTTGTGAGATTTGATAGTTTGTATATCGAACTACAAAATATGTAGATCAAGTGGGAGAAATATTGGAATTTTTTGTAATTATCCCATGTGGGTTTTATTTTTTAAATTCCAAATATTTGATCCAATATTTAATTCTGATATTTATCAATTTGACTTAATAAATATCTTGTGATAATTATCACGTTGTGATAATTATTACACTTGTGATAACTACTTATTGTAACATCTTACATTTTCTGATGGTGAAAAACGTTATAAGTATACAGAGTATTTTGGGTCCTTAGGCCTGACAATCTATCAGAAAATACACCATCATATCAGATTGTCTAGGTTTAGAAGTACCAAAAAAAATTATTTCTATTTTCCTTTTTTTTATTTTACAGTGACCCAACAAACATCAATGGTTGGAGGTATCTTCCTTGATTTTATTCTGCATTTAATATTCTGTGATATTATTTATGCATAGATTAAATTCATTTTTATAGATTGAAAAATCTATCAGTAAATTCATAAGACTATATGTAGGTTTCACTTCTGGAATGCGCTTCAAAGAATTGCAGACTGTATGGCATAAACATCAATAGTAAATTATGCAAAAGAAATCATTAGAGTTTTGGTCCTTCATTTTTAAGGTGTCCAGTTTAATTCATTTGATACAGTATCACTTGATCTTTGGCTTCACATCCTTCCCTTTTTTCTCAGTTTCTCTTGTTTTCTGGTTTGAGTTCTTTTTATGTCGGTAATTTGGAGTAAGAGGAGATTTTTGTGACTCTGGCTGCAAGATGGGTGCTTTAAAACATTAATCATATGGCCTTTAGACGGATCTTATTTTGCTTTAATTAATAGGAATTCTTTGATCTTTCTTTCTTTATACCTTGAAGGCATATGAGTTAGGGTTAATTTTACTTAACAACCTTAGTAGCACTATTACTTTAATATATAACGGTATATTTTAGGCATTCAAATCTCTCGACTAACATTCAAATCGAACAGTGTTTGATTTGAAGCTAAAATTACATTTTTACCATCAAATTATTGATGTGTAGCATAAATTTTCCTATGACACCCAAAATATTCTGTTGTTTTCCCATAAATAGATATTGATGAAGAATTTTGACAAATGATGATGAAAGATAAATTACTGAATCATTTCAACAAAATGAGAGAAAAGGAAAATAAATGAATCAAGTCAAAATGAGAAAAAACAAAGAATGAGATATTGTTGAAAAATAACCTTTATTTATATAAGTTGTAAGGGTATTTTTGTTAAAAGAAGCAAAAAATACTGAGTTGGATTTAGGTGGAGGACTTCCCAAATGTATACATATATGACATTTTTCAACTGTGCAACAACCTAAGGTACTCTTATCATATCTGTGGGAAAGGACATGTCCAATTGGATCAAGAGATAGAGAACCTAACTTCTACCTTAAAAATGCAAGAAAATTCAAATTTTTAATCTCATACCTAAATAAAGTGTTTGACGGCCAACTCAACTAATGTGATTTTGTCGGAGGACTTGAGTGTATCAGGTAAAGTGAAATTAACCCCGTAAGTTAGTCAATCACAATGCTCTAAAATTTTGCAGCGAAATTAATGAAGAAACCTTGCCTATTTAGGTGTCATCTACGTGGTTAAAACTGAATGGCTTGAAGATTGTGATTGTGAAAAGAATCTAGATGTGTATAAGAGACAGACTGCTTATGATTTACTTCTCCCAAAAGGTCTGATGCCTATTATCGAGAACTCACTGCATGGAATTTTGATCTCATGCTTCACTTGATGTTAGTTTTGATCTCTATGCTTTATTTCTCATCTTAGTGTGACTTCACTGTTGTATTTGTCTTTAATTTTCAGTTTCTCAACATAGATACCGTTTGCTCCCCCAGAAGATCATTGGTAGGCATGAATGGAAGGAGACATGGAAAATCCTCTGTTCAAACTATCTTGCCAGATGATCCTGTTGTAAAATGTGCAAACTCTGGATCTGGTGTGTGGGTGGAAAATAGAGAAGAAGTGGACACTATAAGACATGATGAAATTTCTCTGGGGATAACAGGAAACCATGTCTCCTAGACAACAGCAGTCTTGTCCTCTAGGGAAATAAATAAATAAATAAATGAAATGCAAAGGCACAGAAGGATGCCAACCATGAGATGGAAAACAGAAAGTCATCTAGCGTATTCGCTGGGAAACAGTTTTGCTTTTCGTGTTCTTTCAGAGCTGATCAGGTAGATTTCCATGGACCGCCTAATCTTTTGATGTCTGAGTACTATTATTATTATAGTATCAGTCCAATTGCACCGAAAGAATCTGTCAGTACCTAACTATTCTAGTCTCTGTCAACTATTAAGTTTTTAGAATGAGGATGTTTTTACAAGGTTCTAGAACTCAATATTGTTCACTATCTGGTGGTGAAGACTAATTTCTCTGTGAAACTTGAGTGTTTAAGTCAAAATGGCAGCAAATTTTCTGTCTCTTATACACATCTAGATGTGTAAATCCCGAACAAAATATGTTGGAGATTAATATGCTTGAGTTGATACGTGCAGTTGGTATTATCCATTCTGGGGAAATAAAATAATATGAATGCTGCACCCTTAACCAGGTCGGTAAATTGGATGACACAGGTCTACATAAGGCAGAACAGGCTTTTGATGATTTTTTCGCGGTCAAAATGTATGGTTAGGTTGAAGAGTAAGCTACAGTCAGAAAATTTTGAAATCAAGCAAACATTTTTCTGGCACTTTTTTTTTTAATTAACATTTTAATGATCTCAAATTATACTTTTCTCTTTTTTAGTCCATTTTTTTACACTGTTCTATTATTGTTGTCTAGAGGGCTGAAATTGTTGAATGGGTTAATCAAGGGGGAGGAGAAGTTGTGGATAATCAGGTTGAAGCAAATGTACTCTTCATCGTTAAGTGTCATGGAGTTCTCCCATCTGAGACTGGTTTTTCCTCAAGTAAATATGTGTCAAGTCACTGGATTCGTTCTTCTTTAATGGTACGTAAATTAATGGTTAGTGTATCTCTTTCATTTGATTCCTCTCAAAATCTTCATTAGATTGTTTATAAAATCCTTTGAAGCCATCATGACAAGTTAAATTAAATTTCTGTTGTGAAATGTAATTCTAGTGAAGGATTAGCTTCTATTTATTTCGGATACTTAAGACCACCTTGAGGTGATTCATTGGTCATTTATATTTATTTCTAATTTTCTGTTGGTTGGAGTTCAATATTGGTATAAATGAGTCAAATGACACATCTAGATGTCTTATAACATCTTAGATGTGTCATAATACCATCCCTTGGACCACTCCTACAGCCCAGGGCTTTTTCTATGACATGTTTTCAGGTAACATGCTAATGCGGTGTGAACTTTTCTATTGAAGGATGGGCGCTTACTGGATATCAGCAGTCACATCCTATATTCTCCACTTTGATGCCAAGTTCCTTTTTTGGGGTTTGAAAGCTTCTGCTTCTGTATTTCACTGTTATGATGAGAAACAAAGGCTGCAAAAAAGAAATTTGTGCTTTATTCTTGGAGTTCGATTTTTTGAGAAATTAACCAAGAAAGTCACCCATTTGTTATATAAATTCACCAGCCTGGTCCTAAATATGAGGCTGCTTGTAATTGGGGGATACAGCCAGTTACTTCTGAGTGGATTTATGAGTGTGTCTAGCAGGTTGGTCCCCTTTCTCTATCTCACACACACGCGCGCTTGCATACACTCATTCTCTACATTCTTTTTTCTGCTTGTTACATGTTCAATTTGTTTTTAACAATATGCATACTTCATATGCTTGGATTGGACAGAACAAGGTCGTTGCTCCAGGCCCTTTTCTTCCTAAGGAAGTGACTTCTCAAGATCATGGTTCAAAGACTCGGTCGAGTCCGAGTTGACTCGGCCGAGTCGGAACCGGAACGGAGGCTACCGCTCCGAATCGGAACCGGAACGGAGGCTACCGCTCCGAGTCGGAACCGAGTCGACTCGGCAATTGTCTGCTGCACTGGGAATCCTTGCTCGGCTGCGAGGTAACATCTCCCATCACTTCTTCAAGCTATCCTTGTGATGGAAACAAACATCAACAGGATCATTGCAGTACTACATTTGCTCTTCTTCCTATGATTCCTACTACTATTCATCTCTTGTCCATCTCTCTTATACAGTCTTATCTTTCTTAAGTAAAGGTGATACGCTTGCTACCTTAGCCTTTATATCAGCTTTAATAATTTTCTGTTAATTACAGATCTGGAGTTGGTTTCATGCCATTCTCAACCAAGTGTTCTGATTCCAGAGAACCAGCATCTAGTAGAGATTGACGCCTTGTTTGAGGGTATTGATTTTCAGTTGATGATTACTCGGCCAAGATTTGAGGAATTGGTCTGAATTTGTTCCAGATATGCATTGAAGCATTGAAAGCAGTTGTTGCAAGAGAAAAATGAGCAGAAAATCATTAATCTAAATTTTATACTCCAAGAAGAGGTTCTTGGGGAACAGGGCCAAATGGGACAGAGCATTGTGTATGATTCATGTCTCTTATACACATCTAGATAATTTTCTCTTTAGAATTTTTTAAACTTCATGTATAAAGAAATATGTATATTGCCCGATACGCGACCGATGTACACCGAGACCGATGTGGAACGATACGTTCCGCGACCGTTACCGCGACCGCGACTTTGAACCATGCTCAAGATCGAGAAGCAGGAGCCTGTACCATGACCCAGTATCCTACCCAAGCTGTTCGGATGACATCTGGGGATGATGCATCTCAACTTCCCAGCCAGTCTCAAGAACACAAAAATGCGAGTGAAGCTTTTACTAACAAAAGCAAAGAGGTTAATTACTCAATTGGTTGCACTAAAAGGCAAGGATTTTAGGCTGATAAGACAAAATTTTCATTGTCTGAGTCAAATAAAATCAGTACTATTTGTCAGGTAGTCCCATGGAAGAGGACGTGACAGAAAATGCTAGGGAAGTTACCAATATGGTTCCTGATGTAGCTGCTGCAATTGAGAATTTATTGGAACAGACAATCAAGGTAAGACCATCTCTATCTTTTGTAGTAATGATATGATCTTGTTGTTGGTGTCTCGACTGATCTTTTTCTTGTCCTGTGATGTATACATGATCTAGATGAAGTATAAGAGACAGATATGGGTGTACTACAAGTGTATAGAGATGGTCTTACCTTGATTGTCTGTTCCAATAAATTCTCAATTGCAGCAGCTACATCAGGAACCATATTGGCTGTCTCTTATACACATCTACATCGATTGTCTTGTCCTTGGTCAAATTCATGGAGAGCCTCAGTCTGCTCTTAAAAAAAAAAGTGCCAGAAAATAGGTTATCTTGATTTAACATCTGACAGTAATACTGTTTATCCTGTCTCTAGTCACACATAATGATTTTTATAACCATCAGAATTATACATGTTGCTTTTGTTCATTTTTCTTATAATTAACAATTTGATAACAATTTTGTTTCTATTTGGATCATTCACTTTATTAGGAAAAAAGAAATAGAAGTTTAAGAAAAGCATTTCCAATGTTTGAATTTTGGGCGAGATATAAATCCGAGAAAATTGAGGAAAGCAATCAGGCAAAATAATTTTGTCCCCCTCTCCCTCTCCCTCTCCCTCTCCCTCTCTGGGTATGAAATACTTTGTAATCTCAGGCTTAAGTACTTTATCTACAACACCTGATAAATAGAGGCGTAGGCGAATGATGTGCAATCTTTGCTATTTAACTTCAACCAGTTGGATATATTTTTCCTTTTTGGTGCTTTATTCCCCTAGATGTTGCAATATTTAAACTAATTGTTTACTCTGATAAGTGAATTCATTTAATGTTGGTGTCCATATCAGTTAGATTTCTTCTGTTGGTTTACTTGTTTATATGGTTTGTGGGATTTATATCATCTAGGCAGTGTCACCACTCATTTCTATGGTCTTAACTTGTCTATGATGTTATTTGTTATGCTTGAGTTGGCCCCATAACTTTTGTCCCAAACTATTGGGCCAAAATGCTGAAATCAAGTTATTAGTAGGCCATGAACCATGATATAATATATTAATCCTATCCATTGTCCCCAACCAATGTGGAACCTTTTGGGGTCTCACATTTGTTGGCCCCAAAGCAACCTAAGAGGAGTGGAGTGAATTAGGTTTCTAAAAATTACTTTGAGAAATATTGAGATTTTCAAATTGAATGCAGATATAACAAAATCAATAGAACAGTAAAGTAAAGAGAGAAAAATTAAACAATCAATACTAACAAGCTATCAAGCTTGAAGTATCAAATCTCTTGAATGCTTCACACACTTGGTGAGCCAATAATCTTTACAAAGTTGGGAAGTTCTTGCTCACACTAAAACTCTTTTAGTTGAGCCAAGAATCTTACTTACAACCACACTTTCATACAAGATTATCACTCCACTCAAAGTTGAATTACACTCACAATTGCACACTAATACAACCAAGCACTATAGTCAATTTGCACTCAAATTACTCTTTTCTAAGGCTTGTATACAATGTATTTGATACCTTTTCAGGTTATTAAAGCACCTACTTATAAGAGCAATAAATAGTGGTTTCAACTACTTCCTAACGGCTAAGTAATAAATGCACAAAAAATAGCCGTTGGGGTTTCGGACGTGTCCGAGAAGGAATGAATGCGTCCGAGGCAGCGTCCGATCTTCTTTCAGTTTTGTTGAGAGGCTTCGTTCGGACGTTCGTGCATCCATCCGGTCCTTCGTCCGACAGAGGTTTCGAACGGTCCTGAGCGTCCGAAAGAGAGGCAGTAGGATTCCATTCTTTCTGCCAGTTCGTTCGGATGATGCAATGCGTCCGAGGAGTTTTGACCTAGTTCGGACGGTTCTGTGAGTCCGAAAGACCTATTCCTGCAAAAGCTTGTTTTACAGAGTTAAGTGTTTATGTCATCATCAAAATAAGGTTTGGAAAACATCAACATTCACCCCGTCTTTGGGTCCTTTTCAGCCCAATATGAACCATATTTGATTGTGTAGGATTATAGACGTAGCTTGTACGAGCTCTAGAGATAGCTTCCATTCCTCTATTGGTGTGCTTGTGTAGGATTCTAAGAGGCTCATACAAGCTCTAGATGGCTCCCTCCCTTATGTTGATTAACCACCCTACATAACATTTAGCTTGGGTTACACTCCTTTGCATACTATGGTCGTAAACCACTACCCAATCTTACTCCTTGGAGGGAGTACTCGAGTTTCGCTTTGATACCAATTATAGTGCCCCAGGATTAGGCTGGCCCAATAACTTTTAGACTTTCTATTGGCACAAAATGCTTGAGCCAAGTTATTTGTATCTCGTGTATATATACATACACGCACATATATATATATATATATATATATATATCCTTAGCTTGGGGTATTACAATTTTTACCCATTTAATATTCTTCATAGAAGATGATTTATCCTAAATTTGTGTTTGTGTTCCTTGTTTTCTCTGTGTAGCATACAAGAAAAGAACTGTGTTCTTTAATGTTCTTTTTAAAGTTTTAGTTTCCTTTATTATGAAATTCTGAAAGATTGAGCACAGCTTATTATGTGTTCAAAAGAAAGCAATTTGTGTATGTACACAAGTTTGGTTCAACATTCATGCATGTATATTTCTTGGAAAGTCTATTAACATTTGGTGTCACCTTGGTTGGCATGATCATTATTGGTTTTCTACACACGCGGTTGCTCGTTTCACTTGCAACCATGTTTCAAGTTTTATCCTTGTCAAAATTAGTTTATTCATGTGAAGCATTCCCCCGCTTATGATGCATTGTGCTTGGTGTGCATCTGAGAATTTGGAGTCAGTTATCTAGATTGTGAATGTAGAAAGCTCCCCTAATAGGTATTGTATTACTATTGACTTGCAGTATTTTTAAACTAGGAGAGTGTGGCCCAGTACACATCTTCATGTCAATAAGTGAATGGATTATTGGACCTTGTGACTTGTGAAACTGTTAAGGAGTTGGGACATGCACCTTAGATGTTATAACAACTAGATCACTTGACTATGGAACCTATCCGACATGTCAGTACTATAAACATGGCTTCATTTGGACATTTATTAGTTAAGATATTATTTGGAATAAATATTATATCAAGTTTTGAGATTTGATGCATGTGGAATAAAAAGGTAATCGAAAAATGGGTTAAGATCTGATTGCCAATTGCAAAATACTATTATAGAATAATGTATAATGTATTATTGTCTAAACATAGCCATTGTTACTAGGATGAATTATAAAGGAGTATGGATGTGCACTAAAATCTTTGATCTTTTGTTTTAGGTTTGATAAAAAGGATGATACTATAATCATCAAGAAGATGTCAGAACAAGCGACTATGATTGCTTTACTGATACACAAACAGAGTCTCAGGTTCTTGCTTGTCACTCGCAGTTACTGTAGTTTTGTTTTGTTGAAATTGTCAAGTGGCATTTGGATGAAGTTAAGCCTTATCTTCTTTTAAATGTGCATCACCACCTCAAAGAAAGTCACAGAACTGTCTATTGGCTGAGATTTGTCTGGCAGATTTCAGCTTTTGGCTTATCAAATCTAGATCTATCTCTCCGAGCTGATTTGGTTCCCCAGTATGTTCATAGTAGCAGCTGATTATATGTTCTGCATGTTTAACTGCAGGTTGTTGGTTATGCCGAAGATTTGTCTGGCAGGCAAATGATAATAGATAGAGTCCGAACAAGGAATAGCATGACTTGAGCTTTCAGGGTACAGAGTGATTTGCTTTGGACCATTGGCGCTGCTCCGCAGGCAGTGGATTTGAGAATGGCGAACTCTAAAGACAGATGCTCATTGGATACAGAACAAAGTGAAGTTCAAGCTACCGAATAGAAAGAATTGCGGACACAAAAGCACGGCAGTACCTAGAACCACAAAAGCACCGAAGAATGATAACTTCACAACTATACTACTGCAAGATTCTGTTCTAATTCGAGGCACTTAGTGATGCTCGCGACCTATCTCGGCTACAATGTATTTGAATGTGCGTTTGGACCTTTTATTGGTAAAAAATGGAAATCAATTTAACCAGGTTGGTCAAAATTGTCTTGCCACTGTACTTGGCAATTTGTCAAACATGATAAGTAGAGGCCACATTGAGTTTGCACTGGTAGCTTGTCCCTGGTCTTCTTGTTTTGTAAGTTGTAACGTCTATCTAAATGCAGATCAGCTCACATTACAGGTAATTAAACCAAGGTGTTCTTTATTTCTTTTGAAGTCCTCTGTCATCCTTCAATTTTCATGTTAAAACTTAATATTCATGGACATCCTTCCGACAGTCTTTGAAGTGTTGATAGCTTTCTTTCATAAACTTCAGCATCTCATCGGGTGTGGATTGATCATCTTCAGTATCTGAACTTATCATTTGCACCATTATTCTCACTTGCTCCATTCTTTTCAAATTGATTATTTCAAGAAACAAGCGTTCAATCACTCGTTTTCCACAGATAATGCCAGCTCATAAACTTGTTCACTGAACTCAAAGTATTATGTAGAGGTGATTTTAGCTATATTTGGGTGGTAAAAACATGCCTGACTTGGTGATCGTTGTATTGTTTTTATAGAATCTGTGTCCTCTTCTAACTGGAGTTCTATGCCATTCATAACGCTAGGACTCTAAAGATCCATATCGGATTAATCCTTGGCATTACGATCTTTATTGATTATACTACTTAATGCAGGATTTGAGTATATTACCTGATAAGTAAGAAAATATTGAGAGTACAAGAAATCATGCGAGGACGAATGGGCAGCTGACACTTAGAAAGAGATAGCCCTGTGTTCACAGATGACATTTTGTTCCTCGTACATAAAGTTTGATTGTTTGAAATTTGAAGAATTGATAATATTTGTTTTATAACATTAGAAATGCCCACAATTTGGGGCAATATATAGTAAGGGCAAAAAAGTACATTAATGATATACATATCTAGATAAATTCGATAATTTAAAACTTAATTAATTTTTAAAAAAAATGATTTACTAAATTATAAATGCAAGATTGATAAAACTTGCATTTGTCAAAATAATATAATATTGTATCATTAACCTCTAGTTTTAGATAATCGATCGAATTTCGTTCTTTAATTTTTAGATCTAATGACACATAAGCGATTTTTTTTTGTATAGAAACATTGTAATTTTAATTAGGTCAACATAAGTTTTAAACGCTATCCAGTTAAGATACTGATGTATTATGGATATTTTTCCTCATCAAGCATCATCATTTGCATATAAAATATTTGTAAATTATTTCTAATAAAGGAGCAATTAACAATTTAAGGTTTTAAGGGACCGTGTAAGAAAAAATACCAACTTTAAGAAATTTAAGTAGACAATCGTAAGATAACTTTAAAAAAAGAAATTAAAATTCTTTATTCCAATTTTTCCAAAGTTGAAGTGGGGGCAAATGCCCACCTCAAATCAATGTGGCTTTGCTCATTCCCACAATGGTGGAATGAGTATAATCAAATACAAATGAAGTACATTATGAGTGTGTTTGGTTGGATTGAAAACATTTTCAATATTTTTAAGAAAATATTTTTAGAATTTTTTTTTAAAAATTTTTTGGTATCAAATATCGAAAAATATTTTTCAGTGTAAAATATTTTGTAATTTTCTTTTATTTAGATGAAAATAACTTACACAATTTTTGAGTATAGATTATTTTACAAATAATTTAAGAGTGATATTAAATCTCAAATACTTACTTTTATAATTTTATTTCCTACACTTATTTTCGTTTTCAATCATTTTCCATTCATTTTCTCTTAATTATGGGTCCCATACTAATATAACTATTATTGTGTATATTTTATTACTACATTATAGTATTATTTAATTTTGAATAAAATCAATCTTTTATTAATCAAATATTACTTGTATAGTATTTAATACCATTATTATAAGTTTTTTAGACTTGCACTCATAAAACTAAAGATGAAACAGTTAAAATTTTTTGTTTCAAAATTTTATTTCAAAATATTTTTATTTTATCAATTAAACACTGAAAATAAATTATATGAAAAAATGTTTTCCAAAAAAAAATATTTTCCCAAAAATTCATTTTCAATCCAATCCAACACACCCTATGTTTTTTCATCAATTTTCAAGATAAGTTTTTGATCCGTTACTTCCAATTTAGAGATGTTCACAAGCAATTGAATATTTGGCTCACAAGGAAAACCCAAACCCCATTCCAAAATAGAACTTATGCTCGTTGTAGATCACAAACAACACTGCATGATATCAGTTTCAGTTCATACATCCGTTATAATGAGAGAGATTAAGGAGCACTATAATTTTTCTTAATAACCACTTAATTTCAATTGAGACGTCAAACTTAAGATTGTCAAATAATTGCTTCCGCATTCACGATTTCATTTTTCTCTTTAGAAATGAGGTTGATCCATTAGTTAGTGTTTAGCTACGACACTCAATGTATGTACCATTTTTACATTAATTATATATTAATATACCATCTCAGAATATTTAATGTCACGAGCTGAAGCTAAATTACATAATTTAGGATATCTCTTGTTTGCTCCGTTACTCTTTACAAATTTGAGTGTAGCTACAGTTTGGATATTACTTAGTGGAAATTCTATAATTTCGTTGACAAAATTATCTCATTAATTTTAATATTTTGTATAGTATAAGATTTTAAAATACATAATATTAAATTGTATAAATTTTTTACTTCAACAAAAAAATTTGTATAAAATTTTAAAAACATAACTGATAATTCCTTCAACGAGAGTATAAACTTTTCTTTAATTTTAGTGACGGACTTTAAGATTGAATAATCCTAATATTCGGACTAAATTTCGGTTCAGCCCAAATCATTTTAGCGGAACAAGAAAAACCAAAAGATTAGCCAGGCTCAAACTGAGTACATCCATCTCTATATCAAATTATTAAATCCAGGCCCGCCGGCCCCCTCCCCCAAAGGCCCGCCCGTCAATTTCCCATTGTACATCCGACCAGAGCACATGTTACAAAGCGGTCACAGAAGTGCACGAACTAGTTCGTTGTTTTGGATGGAAAAATACTATCATAAATTCGATCTTTGATCTCACTTATAAATTCTGTGGTCAAAATTAAATTTTATAAAATTTTATTTATATCAATTTATATCATACATTTCATAATATTTAATTTATATTACAAAATTTACTAATAAAATAAAAAATTAGATCTATCTAAATTTTGAATGTCTCAAACAAAACTACATAAGACACATGTTTGGATTCTTTGAATAACCGAACATAGTGAGATAACATGGACCCCAAGACAAATCACTGTATCATGTAATGTTCCTCCACACATAATCTGAATTAATTGTTTGTTTAACATATGATGTTTTGTACGCCCAATCCGTAAGACAGACGTAGGAATTGTACTTTGAGAAAATAAGATTTAATAGTCATATATTTATTAAAATTAATTTATATTATTTTTAAAAATTTTAAAAAATAAATTTTATAAAAATGTAAATCAAATTTATTTATATTAACTATTGATCTTCATCTAGATGTGTATAAGAGACAGATATTACTGTAATTCTAAAATTTGGACAATAGAAAAGTTTATTTTTCCATTACTTCACTCGTCTAATAGGCCAACCCTGTCATTTTGCGTAACATTTCTCGAGGCTAAAATTGCTTTACAGAATGAAAAAGGAATATACCGAAACGAATTCAATCACAATTTTTCGAGATGGTTATATATATTTTTATGTTCCATAGACATTAGTATTACTTGAGTAATATATAGCACCTATGTTTTGAAACAACTAACAAATTCCAGCCAATAAAATTTTAATGGGTTATATGGAAGCACGCACATGAGCTTAATAATTCAGAATAATAAATGATTCCTACTGCATTTCCTTCCTATATAAAAGGAAATTAGGAAAAAGTATGTGGCTCGCACGTGTTATATTCCTGATTTGTTAGGTATTTTTACTTTTAATAAATAAATAAATAATTAGTGAATGATAACATATGAGTATAAAGTGTAAATATTTTATTTGTTGAAATTTTTTTATACAAAAGGTATATATTTTAAAAATATATTTAATATCTTTGCTATTTTCTTCGTAATTATTTTCACTTTTCTTTTTTTTAATTTTTTCATTATTGTTTATTATTTGTTACAACATTATACATCAATTTAATTTCTTCTCAAATAATTAAACAAACTTTCTCTTTTATGAGAACAAAATATGACATTATTTGCATCTTATTTCTTTTCTCTTCTAGATGCTTAAATAATAATTTTTTATAACGACACTACCAATTACTTGATCAGTTAAAGATAATGATATTTTCTAATATTATTGAACTTTTTAAATTTATTTGTATATGTTTTGTCATTACTAAAAGGCAAAATCACTACTAAGTACCAAATATCATTTTATAGATGAATTATTGATATTCTTTGATTAGCAAGAAATTTTTATATAAAATCAAATGATATATGGATAATAATTACACAAATTAATTATAATTTTTTAAAAAAAATAAGGAAAAATAAATATAATTAATATGTAGAGAACGAATACATCAAGAAAATTATTATAAAAGTTTAAATCTAATAAAACTAATATATTTTTTATATTATTGATAGGTTCACATAGTATATTAAAATCATTATATACATTAAAATAATAACTTGTTCTTCTATATTGCTCGAATCAGAATGTTAATAAAAATAATCTTTTATCTTACTATAAAATACATGCAATGTTAATGAAAATATATAGTTATAATGATATCCAAATTACACGTTATTTTAATTGGGATATTATATAAATTTTCATCACAATTAATTATCATTAACATATTGCGTAAATGTATATACATATAGTGAATATATTGGTATTTTTTCTTGTTTCTTAAACTTATTATAACATTTGTTTTAGTATTCTATTGAAACATTGAAATTTGATCTCTTCATCCATATTGATGGCACAAAATGTGGTTAATTTCTATCCAAAATAATTTATATTTTTCGTCTCACTTTAAGATTCCCAAATTATAATTTGTCATAACGACACCACCAATGTCTTGATCATTTACAAATAAAGATTTCTTTTCATAATATTGAACTTTTTAAATATATCCATATATTCTTTATCATTACTAAAAGTAAAATCACTATGAACTATCAAACATCATTTTATAAATGAAGCATGCTAAAATATTTATATGGTAATAACTACAAAATGATTAATTAAAATTTCAAAAAATAAGAAAAAAAATGAACTTAAGTAAAATATAATCAACAAAGACATGAAATTAAATAAATTACTAATATATTCTCTATAATACTGATAGATACAACGTAATATATTAAAATCAAATCAAAACATAAAAATAAAAAGTTGTTCTTTTATCTTGCTTTAAATGTAAAAAAACAAAACATTAATGAAAACAATAATTTAATTTACTCTAAAATGCACAGAATGTTTTAAAAAATATGTAGTTATAAATATAACACAAATAACACGTAGTTTTTATATAACATCTCAATCGCAATTATTTTTTTAACATATTTTGTAAATTATGTATCAAAATAGAAATATATTGGTATTGTTCCATGTTTCTTAACCTTATGATAACTTTTACTTCAGAACTTTATCAATACTCTAAACTCTTCCCTTCATTCTGAATGGTTTCAAACGTGGTTAGTTCTAAAATTATATTTGATATAGTATTTTACTATGAAATTAAAATTTGTATTTATGAAATATATAAAAAATAAAACTAATAAAAGTGTATGAATTTTATTTTTATTTTTTGTGTACTTTTTTGATTAATTCCTTGTATTGTTTACCAAGATACTTAATGTACAATCTGGTCGGATGTACAATGGGAAACATTACATGATAATTGTATTGAAGTTTCCAAAGTTGACGTGTATCGCAATGTATATTCTGTCTCTTATACACATCTAGATGTGTATAAGAGACAGATTAAGTAATCTATGGTGTTTATTTACATTTGAAATGTTACTTTTTCTATATGACATTCCAACAATTACGGATGCATTAGGTGTGAATTTTTTAAGATCATCAATAGTTAATTTAAACCAATATTGTTTTATCAAATACTATAACAATTAGAATTGTAGTTTCCAAAATTAACATTTCAATTATACCAATAAATACTTAGAATACTTAATACTATGATTTATTTGCATAATATGTAGTTTTTCTATATTAATTACTTATTTAAGTTTCTATATTAGCATCACAAATTATGCGTAGAATTCTTATATGTATTATAATGATTATTTTGAGATATTTTAGGCATTGCATCATATCATGGGTTGAATTTTTTTTCTATTTCATCAATAGCTACTTGAACCAATATTTTACAAAATAATATTCTTAAATATAAAGATTTTGTGATCAAATATTACTATTAAAGATATATAAAATTAACAAATACTTTTATTTTAATTAAAAATTATGAGTTTTCTAATTCCTTATAAATTCAGTATCATTGTTTGGTTAATTCTTTTCTTCAATTAGGAAGGAAAAATATTGGAAATATAAATTAATCGTAATGAAAATTTAAATGAGATAAGAAAACAGTGTTATATACTCCATTATTTTTTTCACTTTTATAAATACTAAATTTTTTATTTGTACGATTATTAATTTTGTGATTTTAAACTGGAGGAAAGCTTTAATATTAAAAAGGCAAAGGCAAGCTTGAAGTGAAAGAATCTATTAACACTAATAAATTTGAAACTTGAACCAATAATTTAACTTATTTGCTACGATGAACAATTAATTAATTATTATACATTGATCCTAAACCACAATAACTTCTTGTTGTAACCAAAAAAAAAAAAAACATGATTAATCGCATTATAATATGGCCAAAAGTTTTATACTTTTACTCAAGATAGTTATAGATGTTATTGGCATATGGAAATATATAAATTGAGTCAAATTAACATGCAAGAGACTACTTTAATAAACAATTTGAGAAAATAAAATA
This sequence comes from Cinchona pubescens, assembly GCA_025175665.1. Classification (NCBI taxonomy): domain Eukaryota; kingdom Viridiplantae; phylum Streptophyta; class Magnoliopsida; order Gentianales; family Rubiaceae; genus Cinchona; species Cinchona pubescens. The sequence continues at coordinate 1,498,368 of JANKKI010000143.1, forward strand.
ATTATTTGTAAATTAATAATGTATAAAATAGTTATAAAAGACTATTTTTTATTAGGAATAAAAAATAAAATGATTTTTGAATATATATATATATATATATATATTTATATATTCCTTATAAAATAGTCTTTTTAACTATTTTTATCTCTTATTAGATGTGTATAAGAGACAGTATTTTATTTATTTATTATTAAATACCTAAAAATATACTAATGTAAAGAATAAACAATTTGAATATACATATTAGTTTTAAAAAAAAACTGCTTTTATTTTACTTTAATCAAATATAAATTATTTTTACCATCTTACTACATTTATTCCCAAATTTTCATATAAATCTACAATATTATCTTATAGTAGTTTAAAATATATATAATAAATAATAGTAGTATTATAAAAGATAGATAACTTTACTATATTAAATAGAGAGTATCATTCTAGATATGCTAATATACTTTATGAATAAAATGTTAACTCGTTTATTTATAATTTTTTGTATATTAGGCGGAACAAATAAAAAATAGATTATACATCTCGAGTAAGATTGTATTACTAAAAATGGGTGGTGCTTCCTAAAAATTTGGTAGTTAGAATAGAAGAGGGGTAATTTAATTATTGTTTTCTATAAATTACATTTTATTAATGATGGGTATTGTAGACGTTACAAAAAAAGGGAGAGACACTTAAAGGGGAGAAACAAAAAAAGAGAGAAACAATTCCCATTTATATAGAGGTTATAGATTATTTAGATAGGCTTAGTGTATAGACTCACTCATAAATTTTGTATTTGATCAAGAAATTAAATGAATTATGTGATGACAATATGACGTCAGTATATCCACAAGTGATATCATCCAATATCATGTGGTCACATTGGCGAACCTATATGAGCTCCAATGGAGGCACGTGCTCTCACTAGTTAAAAAAATAGGGTAAATTACCGTAAACTCCCATATGGTATACACTTCTAAACCGTAACCCCTATATTTTCTGAAAATATATATTTAAACCCCATGTATTTTAGACCAAAAGTAGAATAGATGGTAATCAACGACACGACACTAATTCTGATTGAAGTATAAGTGCTCCAATTGAGAATACTTAACTAAAAATATCATTTTTCCTTAAAAATTTTAATATTTTTTGACTAAAATACTATTTCATAAATTAAAAAAATCAATTCACATCTACCTTTCCCCAACCTCCTGTCACCCATCTCCACCTTCTTCCTCCTAGCATATTTCCTTACTCTGAAGCTCTCATCCTCCCCCCAACCCCCTCTCCCTCCTTCCTGTTAGTCATCCTACCTTCCACTCCTATCAAGCTCTCCTCTTCCTCTAGACCCCCCCTTGATTCTCCATTACTCATAGGAGATCTTCTTCACAACTCCTACTCTCCCACCCCTTCTTCTTTCCTTCCGTTATTGTATTCCTCCCCCTTTCCCTCACAATTACTTCTGAGATGTTTGCTTGACTAAGAAACATGGATTTCCTTTTCAAAATCAGTTTATGAGTGGATTGGTTCATGAATCTTATTAATTGGTTTATGATATCTTGGATAGTCATTGTGGAATATTTGTATTTTAACACGTCGTCTCACACACGACTTGGGTTGAAACAAGGACAATAAACTGGTTTGACAAGGCAAATATTGATTAGAGTCAAGCCCAAACATGAACAACAGAAGTAATGACTAACAGAAACTCATAAAATCAAGCTCAATACCTAAACCAATATAAACATTGGCTGGCAAAAGCACATGAAGTCAAGCCTAAAGTGTAGAAGAGCTTGAGTCATGTGTGGATAGGAAAACACTTGAGACTAGCACTGATATCATATTAAAGAATATAGGATTTCATCTTAAAACCAATTAAGAATCAGTGGAGCAGCCCATGAACCTTTTTAATTGATCCAAGATCTCTTGGCTAGTCGATGTAGGATATTTTATACTTTTACATCTCTATTTCTCCCATATACAATGACATCAAGCAGAGATCCAAAGAGATCAAGCTTTCATCCCAACTATAATACAGTATCAGTATACGGACGGTGGAGATCTAAACTCTTTATACACTAGATGTGTATAAGAGACAGCTCAACAACATCAAGAACAAATTCCACGAGAAAGACTTTTAGAAATCAATACTGGCCTCTGTTATCAAAAAAACTAGACTAGATGAAGCTTATCAACAATTATATTAGCTATGAAGGGAAGGACAACTAGTTTGGAATGTGTCACACAAGGACAACTAATTTTGATCGCTATTTTTTTTTTTTTAAATGATATTGATTGGAAGAGTAGTTAGTCAAATTTTGTTGGTGTTTTATGACCTTTGTTTACTGGATTTTTGTTGTAATGGGCTGTTTGACATTTTTTTCAACTTAGATTGGGGGTATCCCCTTGTTTAACCTTATGAGCTTAAAACCTTTAGCTATCATGACCATAGTCATCCCCGAACAATCTCGTCCATTAATCATGTCAATATAGAATCAAGACGATTTTCGTTACATTAATCGTAACTAAACCCATTCTTGGTCACGTACATCAACAAACCAAATGACATAGATCAAGAATGGATGTGTAGCATTAAAATTACATTTAATGTGATCTTACACATTATTTCCAACTGAGCCATTAATATTCTTTATAGAGATCAAACTAAAAATGGAGTCAGAGTGAAACATAAACTGAACACTTTATTTCTAAAACTGAATTCTTTATTTCTGCAGAAGATATTCATAAACATAAGAGTGTCCTAAAAGATAAAATTATATAAACTAAATACAAACTCCCACTAATCCTGAATATTCTCAAAAGACATAACACCCATATGAGCAGTGTGCTCATGAAAGACCTTAGGTGGTAATCTTTAGTAAGCGGATCCGCAATCATGGTGTTTGTACTCATGTGCCAATATACTCTATAGACACCTGACCACTCTGAACTCTTTCTTTAACAACTAGGAACTTGATGTCTATGTGTTTAAACTTCGTTGAACTCCTATTATTGTTAGAATATAATACTGCTGATTTATTGTCACAAAATAACTTAAGTGGTCGTTCAATACCATCAACAATTCGCAGTCCTGTAACAAAATTTTTCAACCATATTCCATGATTGGATGCCTCATAACATGCTATAAATTCAACTGCCATGGTGGAAAAAGTTATGAGTGTTTGTTTAACAATTTTTCAAGAGATAGCTCCACTAGCAAGCAAATAAATATAGCCCGAAGTGGATTTATGACTGTCTTGACATCCAGCAAAATCAGAGTCGGAATACTTAATGATCTCTAATTTATCCGATCTCCTATATGTGAGCATGTAATGTTTTGTTCTCTGAAGATATCGCATGACTCTTTTGGCTGCAATCCAATGAATCATACCCGGATTGCTTAAATATCTGCCTACTACTTCCCAACAATATACGCAATATCTGGACGCGTACAAACTTGAGTATACATTAGACTTCCTACTGCCGAAGCATAGGGAATCTTTTGCATTTCCTTATTTTCAAAATTATTCTTAGGGCACTGAGCAAGGCAGAATTTGTCTCCCTTAGCAACAGAGGTATCTCCTAGTTTGCTATCTTGCATGCCAAATCTCTTAAGTACCTTCTTGATATAGTTCTTTTGCAATAATCCAAGAATACCCTGAGAGCGATCTCGATGTATTTGAATTCCTAATACAAAAGAGGCATTCTGTGATAGAAATCTCTTGGTTTCGTGCAATAAGCCTATATCATTACTGGCAAACAGTATGTCATCGACATATAAAACCAGAAAAATATACTTACTCCCACTAAACTTGTGGTATATACAATCATCATCAACCAAATTCATCTCAAAACCAAACGAGATGATACTTTGATGAAACTTGTAATACCATTGACGAGAAGCTTTCTTGAGCCCATAGATGGATTTCTTTAATTTACAGACCATATTCTTTGTATCTTTGGACACAAAGTTTTCCGGTTGCACCATATAAATGGTCTCATCAATGTCACCATTGAGAAATGCAGTCTTTACATCCATCTAATGTAACTCAAGGTCAAAATGTGCCACTAAAGCCATTATTATCCTAAAAGAGTCATTCGATGATAGTAGAGAGAAAGTCTCTTTATAATCAATGCCTTCCTTTTGAGTAAAACTCTTTGCGACAAGACGTGCCTTATATCTCTCCACATTACCCTTCGAATCTCTTTTAGTTTTAAATATCCATTTGCAACCAATAGGTTTCGTACCTTCGGGTAGTGCGACAAGTTCCCAAACGTCGTTGTCTTTCATGGATTTAATTTCATAACTCATAGCATCAATCCATTTGTGAGAATTAGCACTATGAATGGCTTGATGAAAATTGATTGGATCATCTTTCACCAATCCAATGCCATCCTCATATTTTTGGAGAAATACGATGTAATCATCCGGAACCGCACTTCTCCGTTCTCTAGTGGACTCCTTAATGGAATTTGTTCTTGATGTTGTTGAGTTTGTTCGTGTTGTTCTTGATGGGAAAGATTTTCAACATTGTCTTGTGGTATTGGTATTGCTTCTTGAACAATGTCACGAATAAAAGGCTGATCATTGTCAATAACAAAATCATAGGAAGGGAAATAGATTTCTCTTCAAAGACAAAGTCTCTAATGATCCCCCCCCAAACTTAATATTCTCAAAGAATTGGGCATTTCTTGTCTAAAAGAAGGATTTGGATGTGGGATCATAAAATTTGTACCCCCGAGACCGTTCAGAGTAACCAACAAAATAGGTGCTAACCGCTTTTGAGTCCAATTTCTTTTTATTTCCCCTATAAGGCCTTGCCTCAGCTGGACAACCCCAAATATGTAAATGCTTTAAATTAGACTTTTTACCAGTCCATAGTTCATAGGGGGTTTTGGTCGCTGCCTTAGTTGGAACTCTATTAAGGATGTATTGACTATAAGCTGCAGTCTTTAATGCCTCTCCCCAGAGTGAATTCGGTAAAGTTGTATGACTAATCATACTTCTCACCATATCCTTTAAAGTTCTGTTTCATCTCTCAGCAACACCATTCATGCTAGGAGATCCCCGGCATGGTGTACTGTGGGACGATTCCACATTCTTCTAGGAATTTAGCAAAAGATCCTGGACGTTGTTCACCTGATCCGTCATATCTGCCATAGTATTCACCACCACAGTCAGATCTGACAGCCGTAATTCTTTTACCAAGTTGGTTTTCAACTTCAGCTTTAAAAGCTTTGAACATGTCCAATGACTGAGACTTCTAATGAATTAGATAAAGGTAGCCATAACGAGAAAATCGTCTATGAATGTAATAAAATACTGTTGACCATTCCAAGAAGTCGTAGGGAATGGCCCGCAAATGTCCGTATGTATTACTTCTAAGACGTCCGAAGATCTATTGGCACCTAATCTCTTTATATTTGTTTGTTTCCCCTTAATACACATCTCAACGCATATTTGAAAGTCTGACAAATTAAAAAGATCAAGAATTTCATCTGACACAAATCTTTCAATTCTTTGTTTGGATATATGACCTAAATGCTTATGCCAAAGTGAAGCAGAATTCTTATTGATTAATTTGAGTTTAGTACCACGTGAACTTATATGCAAGGTTTCATTATATGAAGCAATAGTTTCGATTAAATAAAGGTTATCATGAGAAGACAAAAAACCAGTACCAATAATATTTGAATTCAGAAAAAGACTAAACTTACTATTTCTAAATGTTGTGAGTGAGTAGTAGCACCGGAGTCTATCTATCAAGTGTGCCTAGGTATTGAAGCTAAATTAACCTCAGAACAAACCAAAATGAGAAGCGTACCTTTCTTTGCACGCCAAGCGTGATATTTAGTACAGTCATTTTTCAGGTGTCCCGAATCTTACAAAAGTAACAACCAAATTTCTCAGTTTGTTTCTTTTGAAGTGGACCACCCGCAGCTTCTTTATCCTTTATCCTTTTCTTATTTTTGTCCTTAAAGGTACTTGTTGGTCCCAAAGGGCAACCTAAGAGAAGGGTGAATTAGGTTACCTCAAAAACTAAACCTTTTGATGTGCTTAATGGAAATGCAAACTTTATGCACCAAACAAAAGCTTAAGCACAAATGAATATAATAGATATTCAACAATTTAAGCTTAAAGAACAAATAAGAAGATTGAAATTAAGAGTATCAAATCAAACTTCCAAGCTTCTCAAGCTTGGAAGTTACAACCACAAAGAGCTTCTTATAAGGCAACTACTGGGGGAATATAAGTTCTCAACTTGAAGTTTAGCCACTAAAAGTCTCTTCAAAATAGGTGAGACAATAACCTCTTGTACACAAATGAGGATCACTCTTGCTCACACTAATTTCCTTTAGTTGAGCCAAGAGTTTTACACTCACAACCTCCCTTTGTTACAATTTTTATCTCTCCACTCTTACACTTGAAGAACTCTTACACTACTAAACTCTTTTCACAAAACTACGTACACTATTACAACACTTGTACCCACTATTTCTCCCAAATAGCTCAAGAATTACTTGTAATCAATGTAGAAGTCTCTCTTTGTTTAATTCAGGGCTAAGGGGTATTTATAGTTGTCCAAAATCTTCTTCTAACAACTTTCCAACAGCTATTTTCTACTTACTGGAAAACCAGCCGTTGGACCTTTTGGATGGCCGATGCAACAAGTATGCGTCCGAACGAACTAGCCGTTCTGCTAAACCCTCTGCTAAACCCTGCGTCCGACGTTGCGTTCGTTTTCTGAGGGTATCNATCGTTCGGACGTCCGAGGAAGCATTCGAACCTGTGTCCGGTTGATGCAATGTCTTCTGGAAATATGGTCGGACGCTGTTCTTCATCCGAGACGGCTTTAGGTTCTTTGTATCGGACGATTATCATCGTCCGAATTGTTTTCCTTTCGGACAATCATCAACGTCCGTAACTCTTTATTTTTCTGCATACTTGTTTTCAAACTGTTAGTACAATTTGGTCATCATCAAAATATGATTATCATAACTGGGGGTTCAACAGTACTTACCAAGTAAGCACTTTCAATCTTTTCTTACTTCAATCTTTCCTCTTCTTGCACACAATGAGAAATGAGCTCATTTAGAGACCATTTATTCTTTTGACAGTTATAACTGACCTTAAATTGACTGAATTGTGCAGGAAGAGAGATCAAAATCAAATGAACGAGCAAGTCCTCTGACAGCTCTAACTTTAGTGCCTTAAGTTTTGAAGCAAGATGAGACATCTCTCGAATGTACTCCCTTATAATTTCTATGGTGATTTTCCTTTATACCTCATTGAAATCAAGTTCAATAGAATCATACTTGTTTTTGCCTTATCGTTTTTTATAAAACAATTTTCAATATCCGTAAGGAACTCTTTGGCAGTTGCCTTTTTGGACACATCGCCTCTGAATGTTTTCGGAATTGCACGTTTCATGATCATAAGACTCATGCGATCTGAACGATCCCACTTCTCATAGTTCCGAATCTTAAATAATCTATTAAATTCAAATATACACATCTAGATGTGTATAAGCACAACATTAATATTTAGTTTTTGGACAGAAATATTAACTTGAAAGATGGTACTCTTGATGTAGTAATCAAATATTGACAATAAATCCTGTCAAATAATAAGTCTATCTTTGGACCGACTTATATTCACATGGAATACCAAATAATTGTCACATATTTATTAACACAGGTGTATATGTAATTCAACCAAATATTAACCTTTCTTTGGGCCGATAAATATCCGCATGAATTACAAATACACAATCAACATGCTGTCTTAATCAATATATTTTTAAACATTAGACATGCTTAATTAATTAACCAAAATTTGAATTTAATTATTATTATTATTATTATTTTTAAAAAATAATAAAAAAATAATAAAAAAATAATAAATAAATAAAAAATTGTATATAGTTGGTTTTGCAACCCTAGAATAATTTCTTTAATATCATGACAAGCAACATTATGCCTTTTTATCGATACTTTGTATATAGTTGGTTTTGCAACCCTAAAATAATTGATATTAAGATAAGTATATTTATTTTGAATAATGTATATAAGGTAAGTATGTTTATAATTTATATGCTCGTTATGTAATGTATTATTTGTTCATTATTGCACTATGTGTTAATCAATGATTATCGGGAAGAGTTCAATTTATTGCACTTGAGTGAACTTGGCTATGAGTGAGTGAATGAAATAATATACTGAATATTTCAGTGCTTTGTAAATGTTACACCCAATCTATCGGGAAGACAAGTGATAGACACTCCGTTATGCCTTGTCTATTCGGTCGGATAATAGGTAGACTTGGATCCAGTGTTGGGAAGACTTTTGTGGACTATGAGCTCCTTGATTGATATTTGTATTTTAATTATTGAAAATGTCTCGTATATTGTTCCCTGCACTGATTGTATATGTGTTATCTATAATTGGGTTAAAATATTATTTATTAATTACTATGTGCTTACTCCGTTATTGTTTTCCCCATTTTTTATAGTCGAAGACCAAACAGGAGATGTTAACAGGTCCTGAGTCGAGTGCCAACCTTAGATGGGATTACAGTGCGGACCCTAATTACTGGAGTTAGAGTTTTTCCATCCATCATCTTAGTGTGAGGTTTGTGATTGTGTTTAGGCCTGTGTGCCTAATGACTTATTAGAATTTCTGATTGTCGTTTTGTTTGTGGTTTAGTGCTTATAGATAAGTGTGATGTGGTTATATAGCGTGGATTGTTATGGACATGGTTGTAAAATATACTTTTGTGATTTTGGTTTGGTTGATTTTGAGATCTAAGGACAAGTATTATGGTTTGTTTATTGCTCTTGTATTGTGCCTAGCATGCTTGGGGTAATCCCGAGGTGTGGCGTGTCATTGTCCCTTTTTCGGGGCGTGCTATTGAGTGGTATCAGAGCATAAGTTATTCAATTGTATGTCTAGTATTAAGTTGAACTGTTATTGTTATGAGTGCAGTATTGGGGACCTGGACTTGTAAGTAAGTAAGGGTTTGGGACTGTTTAATTCAAACTGGGAGTTATTGCTATTCATTGTTCGTAATACTTAGGTGGGGAGTGGTTGAAGTGTGTAAACGTGTTATTTCATGGTTAGTGTCTGAATAAGAATTTACATGTAATAAATGGAATTTGAATTAAACAAACAGAAATAGCTTGTCATAACTTAGGAGGGGACACCCGAGGAGGGGACACCCGAGCAGGGGACTAGGATTAGCCAAGTTTACTTCTGTCTGGGTTGAGGAATCTTTCAAGACAGATCAGGGGGGAAAAGGATAGATTCAAACTGAGTCCCAGACACAGCAGCCACAACAATTATAGCAACCTCAATCGTCACAGATACCTGCGTCGGTGATCGATTATGCAACCATTGCAGCTATTGTATGACAAGCAGTACATGCATCTATTCATACTATTTCTGTAACTCCTTCACCTAATCCACCACCGCAACCAGAGGCTAAAGATATCGATTATTATTACCGAGCAATTACGAAGATTAATATTTCCACTTTTGACTAGTCATGATCCGAACGAAGCAGAAAAATGGATGGGACAGATTGAAGAAAATTTAGAATTATTGAAGGTGCTTGATGAGTATAGAGTCCCGATAGTCAAGCCATATTTGGTTGGAGATGCAACGAGATGGTAGAAGGGGGTAAGACCTGTACTTTCCCTTATGGGACAGATTTCATGGATGGCATTTAGAGAGACAGTTTTTGAGTACTTTTATCCTTCACATCTAAGAGATCGAGTTGAGCAAGAGACGAATTTAATTCATTCAGACATACTCCAACGATGTCAGTAGTGGATTATTCATATAGATTTCACGTATTGGGGATGTTTGCTCCGGTAGTTATGAGCGATAGAGTAGAAAAATATGGTCATTTCAGAAGGGGTTTGTTGAAAGAGTCCGGGAAAAAATAGCAGCCGTGGTCACAGATACATTCGAGAAGTTGTATGATGCTAGTGCCCGCATAGATACATTCCTAAGAAGGCAGGCAGTGGAAGAGAGAGGTGACAGAGGTCTATACGTCCCTCCACAAAGACCAATTATAGACCTGCAGCACTTCCAACTCACAGTGTACGACAATGCACATCAACCAGTTTCACAGTTTTGTGGTTTCAAGCCCCAGCCACCACAGCAAGACTATGCGATTGTCGTACACTTGAGTTGGAAGTGCTGGACCCTCTCGAGTTATTGACAAGAGGGGGGGACAACATCAGTACCAGTTCCATCTCTGGCACGACCTTGTATCCCAGAGTGTGAATATTGTTATCGTGGTCATAGCAGAAGCCATCCCCTGTAGTGATAGCGACACGGGACTGGCTACAGCCCGAATTATGCTATGACCCAGCAGGAAGCAGATGGATCGGGCCAAGTTGTGACAGGTATGATATTAATTAATAATGTTCCTGCAACTACTCTATTTGATAGTGGTGCTACGCATTCCTTCATTTCATGAAACTCGGTGGAGAGTTGAATGTTAAACCAGATTGGCTTGATACCCCTTATAAAGTGGGTACACCAGGGGATAGGATTCTTGAATCTAGATGGGTATACCCTAAATGTATGGTTGATTGCCTCGTTAGGTAAAGTTCAACTATGAAAGGACAACCAAGCAATAATTAATCACACTAATTCACTATATTCTACCTAACGGAAGTATATAGAGTTGATAGTAGTATAGGATGTGTAGTGAGTATCGTTTCCACAAGAATTATTGGAATGCAAATACCAAGATTTACGAGTTTTTGTATAGTTAAGAAAAAATAAATCAATGAGAGATAAAACTACACTAATCAAGTTCATATTTAAACTCAAGTAAACAAGACCAAATTAAGCTAATTTATCTACTAAAACAAGTAATGGAAACTAATTAAGAGACTAGCTACTAAATTCTAACAAAATGAATTAACTGAAAGCACTTAATTCTATCTTAGATTGACCGAAATAAAGATAAAATTAAGAGCAAGCAAGTTATCCAATTAAAAAGTCTACAAATAAGAACCTTGAAGACTAAAAGCAACCATTTCTACACTAAAAATCGGAACAAGTTAAAATTGAATCTAAATGTTTTTGGATTTTTTATGATAATAAAGAAAACCCACTAAAAATTAACTAGAAACTAATGCAAGAAATTGAGAATTCTTAACTAAGAAGCAAGAAATTAACAAGAGCCCTAATTTTTTTAAGAACTATCCTAGATTGCAAGCAAAGAGATTTTCACGAAATTAAACTAGAAAGAAAGTAAAAATTATATCTACTTGAAACTAATGATAAACTCACTACAACTATCTAATCAAAATTTAAACTTACAAATTAGAAGTAGATCTAAGAAATGATTAAAGAGAATTTTTTATTCAAAAGAAACTTAAGAGTCAAGTTTCCTAATCTATCCTAAAATCTACTAATTTTCCTAGATTTTACTTCTTCCAACCTCTAATTTTGACCTGCATAATATTAACACCATTAAGCAATTAATTAAGCTAGAAATTTAATAAAAACTTATCATATTTAACAAGAAAAAAAATACAAACACATATAAAAGAAATTAACCAAAATCTTCAATTACTTGCCCAAAGTTCGGGATTTAAACTATCAAAATGCCATAATTTAGAGAAAAATAACTCTAGTTTATTAGAGTTATCACACCACCAAACTTAGCGCTTTGCTAGCCCCGAGCCAAACAAAAATGAAAAGAAACCTACTAACACTTCAACACATAACACCACCAAAATTGACAAGATACTTGATGAATCGTGGATGTACTTAGAACAATTAAGCAATCTCTCAAAAAACTTTCAATACTATATGATAGGTGAAGTATTTAACTGAGTGAATCCAAAGTTGCAATTATTTTTCTACAAAGAAGCACACGTTCATTCACTACACAAGATTTCACATCACCAAGAATCACTATTCTCAAAAGGGCAGTTACCAAAAGTTTTAATTCTATTCATTTAAAATATAATTGCTTCTCAAATCACAAATATTATGAAATTAGTCAATTATCCTGACTAGGCATCATGAAAATAGAAGTTCATTTAGGAATCTACTTAAATGCAAATGTCACACATTTCGGGAATATACCTCTAATAAGGAATAAGTAATATGAGATTAATGATAAGTATTACAAACATTAACTTCTTAACTTATTGGTATACTAAAATGCAATTCTAATGGCTTAATTCGGAGAAACAACATGAGTACATGTGGCAATCCCGTACTCGCCTTATTACTACTCTAATGGCTTATTTCGGAAAACAACATGGGCACATGTCGGACTCCCGTACTCGCCTTATTCCTAAATTTTTTTTAAGACAGTCCTAAACCAAGGAAAAGGATTGAAATGTACTGAAAATTAATCTCGAATATCAATTATTTACAAATTAGAATAACATTCCCTATGTAAACACACAAAATGTCCCAAAATTCTAAAAATAGTAACTCTAAGTTTTTGAAATCTTTATATTGTAAAAGAACTACTCACTCATACTTAAGCCCATAAAATGACCTAATCAAATACTCTAATCATTTAGTATAGTACATCATAATACATCATCATGGAGTACTCAATTGATCAATTTTCTATCCATTATGCATCAAGTGACATCAACTTGCACAAAACAACCGATCCCAAAACAAAAAAAAATAAACACCCCCAAATTTGTCATTTTTTCAAATGATGAGTACAACTCATTCTACCGCACACCCAAAATCCAACACAAAGACAAATCCAACAATAATAGGAGATACTCAACTACGACACCATTTAAAGCTAAAAATTAAAATTGAGTAAAAGAGCTAAGAGTGTTAAACCGTGCCAAGCATCTTATCAAGATGTCCCGTAAAAATCAATATCTAATTCAATTTGCAACAAATGCAAAAATGGCATCACTTAGGCCTCTCATAAATCTAGGAATGTATAAGCACCAGCATGAAAGCTCATCCTAAAGCTACACCAAGTATCCAACAAAGAATTCCCAAAAACATATAGTCGATGATGTATCAAAATAGATATCTACTTGGCGTCAACTTAAGGCCATTAGCCAATCTACTAAAAAAGAAACTAAAGTATCAAAATTCAAAAGATTGAAAATAAAATAAAAGTGTTCAAATGTCAAAGTGCTAAATCATAAGAAATAGAGAGAATTGTTCATCTTCCACAAATGGCTTCAATTACTAGGGTTGGAAGTCAACAATGCACAATGCAGTTGGTGGCATCAATCTTCTCATTCCATATCCTTTTGACCCTCCTCGGCATCACTAGGTTAGGCTTCTTCTTGGTCATAATCTTAATACCCTTGGTCGCACTTGCTTGGCTACAGGATCCCTCCTAATGTTCTGAAGCTGCAGGTGGTGTGTAGTAATCCACGAGGTGGACCAAAGTGCCAAACCGGAGGTGGTGGTGGCTGAACCCATGTACCTAATGAAGTGGACTTGAGAGCTTCTCCAATCAGGGTCAAATTGTTATGCATCACCATCTGACTGTACGTCCAATACCCTTGCAATTCATTTCTCTTATCTTCATTAACAGGTGCATTTAAAACATAACCTGGGGGCATCGGAATCAAAGAAATACTCTGAGATGGTAGTGGCTGTAGCTGGGTAGGGTGTTCTTGTTGATGGTGCTTTTCGTACTCTCTCACCATTCGGTAAACACACTCCCGATTAATCCTTCCTCGTGGATAGGTCATTGGCACCGCAAGATGAATCGGGCAACCTGCTAAAGTGCACAAATGGTGAATCAAACTAGGGCATAAAATATAGGTCGCCCGGACCTCCCACTATCTAAGTATCCCTGTTTGACAAGGCTACCAATATCTCACCGGCATAAGTGCACATCCATTATAAGAGAATACACTAAGAGTACTATTATCCCATCAAATTGACACATAATACTCCTCAGGTTTGCACCCATTCAGCTATACATACCATCTAGAGTAGTGATGCAAGACTATTTTAAGATGTGTATAAGTGAACATTTTAACTCAATATTAAGGAAGCACTCCTAACACAATCAACTTGCTTATAGTAAATTAAGCATCTTTAATTGCATTCATGTATTTCTCCTTGTCATTTAAGAATGCCAAATATTGACTGGAAAATACGGGAGGTATATTAAAGTAAGTATTAATCAAATTTGCACTAAAGTCCACTAATACCCCCCATACCCGCACCATACCATTCTCCAACTCACACTGCATTGCGTGAAACTCTTTCACTAACTCGAAGCCCTGAGTCAATTGGAGCGTTGAATCCCTCCCAATGCCTTGACCTAATTTGCTTCTCAATTGCTTTTCTAGCATCATCATAAACTCCCCATTGCATAGAAAGGTCAAAATTCCACTCTCGAATAAGGGTACCTCATTTTGCTCATTAGTTTTGTACAATTGCTTTGCTCTATCGCTCTAGAACTGAGGTTCTACTTGCTCACTGCCCTCGAAAGGTTGTTCCATTCTTCCTTCCCTACTACTTCCCTCTCCGAATTTTCTCTTTCTCCAACCCACTCCTCTTTCCCTCATCTAGCCCTTCTTTTAGCACTACCATAAACTCCTCTAGTCATTTTAATAGCATAATTCAATCAAAATTCAGATAATTTCCAACAATTCCAAGAATCACAGCCAACACAATCAATTCACTAAATTTCTAACAAACTTTCAAAATTTCTCAACGCAATTCAAACCAATCCAAATACCAAGCTAACAATTCTGATAATTGAACAATTCAAAGTCAAAATTTTTCTAAAAAAAAATTCATTGAAATTATTGCTCAACAATTGGCCATCAAAATTTTCACCACAAATTCATCAACAAAACCCAACTATTATCTTCAATCAATTGAAACTTGGAATCACAAATTCACAAACAAGACATTACCCGATTTTGGAATGGGAATTTCCAAAAAGTCTTGCGATGTCCAAAATCCTCCAAGCAATCTCCCAAAAGTGTTTTTGCTTTGATGCTCCTAAAAGGAATTAGGTGGAGTTACTGGTGATTATGTAATTTGGAATGGTTTTTAAGTGAACATTATGGAAGAAATTAAGGAATTAGGGAGGGGATTTTCAGTTGAGAAGAAGAAAAATAGAAGAAAATTGTGAGAAAAGAAAGAAGAATTGAAACGGGTCTGGGAGTCGAGATCGCGATTTGGGATTTCCATAATCGCAATCTGGCCTAATGTCAAGATTGCGATCTCGAATTGATATCGGGATCTCAAGGGAGTTGAGATCGCTATATTCATTTCGAGATTGCGATATCGACTCGGTGAAAAAAATGTCTTTGCAGAAGTTTGGTTTTGATATCACGATATCGACCAAATTTTGATTATGCCCTCCAGAAGTTTGAGCTTGAGATCGCGATCTCAAGCTGAACTTCTGCGCTTTCTTAAAGTGTATTTTTTTATACTTAGCCAAAATTTGCCCACTTTTCATCACTTTTCTCCAATTCCATGCACAACATACAAGCACAAAATTAACACATTTGGATGACAATTTTTTTTCTCATTCTTTAGCACCATTTATTCAACTAAATAAAACTTAGATTTTTTACTAAAATTCTAACATAATTTCAAACTAACTTACTCAAAATTAAACTAATGAAAAATTACACCAAGAAGAACACAATAATAACTAAATTAAAGACTTGGGTTGCCTCCCAATAAGTACTCTTTTATGGTCACAGCTTGACTATGGCACGGTTTCATTCTTGCACAAATTGGATAATCTCTCGTCCGCCTTTAGTGATTCCTCCAAAGTAGGGTTTGAGCCGATGACCATTAACCTTGAAAGCTTCTTCTTTCCCTTTCATTTCCACCGCTCTATGAGAAAAAATTTGAACCACTTCAAAGGAGTCACTCCATCTTGACTTGAGTTTTCTTGGAAATAACTTGTACTAGCCGTAAATTATAAAGTAACACCATATCATCAACTTTAAATTCCTTCCTTAGGATGAGCTTGTCATGTCATATCGTGCCTTAGTTTTCTCCTTATAAATCAAAGAATTTTCAAATGCTTCTCTCCGAAATTCATCTAACTCATTCAAATCAAGCATCATATTTTCGTATGCTTTCTTCAAATGAAAATTCAAGTTCTTTATTGCCCAATATGCTCTGTGCTCAAGTTCCACTGGCAACTGACATGCTTTTCCATACACAATACGGTACGGAGACATACCTATGGGGGTTTTAAATGCCGTCCGATTGGCCCACAATGTGTCATGTAACTTAAGTGCCCAATCCGTCCTAGCATTATTCACCATCTTCTCTAAGATCCTCTTCAATTCTTGGTTTGAAACCTCAATTTGACCCGATGTTTGAGGATGATAGGGTAAGGCAACCTTGTGTTTTACACCATACTTTGTCATCAAGGCCTCAAAATGTGAATTTTTGAAGTGATTAGCCCCCATCACTAGTGATAGCCCGAGGCACTCCAAACCTAGAGAAGATGTTCTTTCGAAGGAATTTAGTGACCACTTTGGCTTCATTGGTTGGGGTGGCGATTGCTTCAACCCACTTTGACACATAGTCTACCGCAACCAAAATGTATTTGTTGGAATATAAAACCTGGAAAGGTCCCATAAAATCAATTCCCCATGCATCAAATACCTCCAACTCAATAATGGCATGAAGGGGCATTTCATGTTTCCTCGAAAGATTACCCACCCTTTGACATTCATCACACTTGAGTACAAATTTTTGGGAATCCTTGAACATAGTTGGCCAATACAAACCACTTTGAAGAACCTTGAAAGCAGCGTTTACACATTTTTATTGATACTTTGTATGTGGTTTGTTTTGCAACCCTAGAATAATTGATATTAAGGTAAGTATATTTATTTTGGATAATGTTTATAGAGTAAGTACGTTTATAATTTATATGCTCGTTATGTAATGTGTGTACTTGTTCATTATTGCATGTGTTAATGAATGATTATTGTGAAGAGTTCAATGGGTCACTTGAGTGGACTTGTTTATGAGTGAGTGAATGAAATGATATACTGAATACTCTGCTTTTGTAAATGTTATACCCAGTCTATCGAGAAAAATAAATGATAGACACTTCGTTATGCCTTGTCTACTCGGGCGGATAATAAGTAGACCTGAATCTAGTGTTGGGAAGACTTTTGTGGACTATGAGCTCCTTGATTGATATTTATATTTTAATTATTGAAAATGTCTCATATATTGTTCCCTACATTGATTGTATACATATTATCCATAATTGGGTTTAAATGTTATTTATTAAGCATTATATGCTTACTCCATTATTATTTTTCCCCTTTGTTTATAGTCGAGGACCAACAGGAGACGTTAACAGGTCCTGAGTCGAGTGCCAACTTGAGATGGGATTACAATGCGGACCCCAGTTACTAGAATTAGAGTTTTTCCATCCATCATCTTAGTCACAGCCTTTAGATACTACAAAATGGGACAATGAAAAGCCGCACCTTATGGGACTGTCTCTTGTACACATTTAGGAGCGTGTATAATCTATACTAACTTAATCAAAATTATAATAGTATGATTTAACTATTTTAAGATATTTTTTAAACTATACTATTCTTATTATCTCTATAGTTCTTTTTAATCGCATCTTAAATAGAGAATCGTCCTCAAATATTGTAGAAAGAAAGTTCTTTTTACATTATTATCATTTTTCATGTCAATTGTTTATTAACTTATCATGAATTATCAAATTATTTATGTTGAACTATTATTTTGTTTTTGAATAATTCATTGTTTTAACAATAAAATTTTGGTGTTCATAGACACTTTAAATTAAAATAACTCATTGTGTTATCTTCTTATATTTTATTTCTTTTACAAAATATTTATGATCCATTGTTTGTTTTAAGACCTTAATTTGTCTTATTTATTAATTACAAGTAATACGTAGTGTAAATTATCTAATTAATTTTGATTGTTAATAATTTATAAATTAAGTTTTTTTCTTTGTGTTGTTATTAGCATATCACTAAAAACATATATCATCAACTATTAGAATGTTTATAAATTACTCACTTAAGTTAATAGTGTCCCTAAAAAATTTCTTCTTTCTTTAAAACATAAGCCAATAATAGAATTTTAATTAATAATAAAAAATTTGATGTTACTATTTAAATATAATTTTGTAGAGTGATATTTTAGTAATATATTTTTCGATTGTGTGATATGGAGGTCACGAGTTCAAGTCGTTGTCTCATAAAAAGAATAGACAAGATAAGGCTATTTACTGTAAATCAAACAATTTGACATTTCCAAACCTTGCACATAACTTTATGCAGTGGACGGTCCATTTTCATGTACTTTCGCCCTCCCGTAAAAATAAATAAATAAATAAATAAAAATACACTTCTTCCCTACTTCCAACCCCGGCTCAACCCAAACTCATCTCACGAAGGCTCGACTTATGAGGTTCATGTTCATCTCACAAAATTAAGCAAGCTTCAAAGCTAAAGTCCGGTCAACCTAACTCACAACATCTCTCATCAAAAATAGAAAAAAATTACATATTTCAGATATATCTTATATAATTTATGAGACCAATATCACGCTGTCTCTTATACAATTATAGATGTGTATAAGATACACATATATATAGTTGTATCGTATAAATATATATATATATATATATATATTAATTACATATCTAGATGTGTATAATAGCCTTACTCATCATCCTACATGGGGTCAAGATGAAGAATTGTGCAAACTTTGTGTGGCCCAAGTTTAGTTCACTATAAAATCGGGCTAAATTTTTAGGCCCAATGTTAATTACATATTCTAATAAAAAAATACTAGTAGACATACACATATTATTGGGGTCAATATTTAAGTGTGCTAAACTTAGTGTGGCCCAAGTTTAGTTCACTATAAAATCGGGCTAAATTTTTAGGCCCAATGTTAATTATGTATTCTAATAAAAAAATACTACTAGACATACACATATTATTGGGGTCAAGATTTAAGTGTGCTAAACTTAGTGTGGCCCAAGT
The DNA here is from genome assembly GCA_025175665.1 of Cinchona pubescens. Classification (NCBI taxonomy): domain Eukaryota; kingdom Viridiplantae; phylum Streptophyta; class Magnoliopsida; order Gentianales; family Rubiaceae; genus Cinchona; species Cinchona pubescens. Next base: position 1,517,378 of record JANKKI010000143.1, read on the forward strand.
TTAGTTCACTATAAAATCGGACTAAATTTTTGGACCCAATGTTTATTCAAGTCACTTTACTCGAAACTCAACTCACTATCTTTCAAGTCGAATAGGCTAAGTTAGGATCGGTCCAACCTAATTGATTGTCCTACATATTGGTGCCTTAGTCTCATGACTATTTATTGAGTTCTTGATAATATTGAGTTGAAAAAAGATATAAAAATACATAATATCTAGTATTTAAAAGTCCTTTCTTGATGTCATATTAGAGAAAAAAGGAATATTAACAGAATTACCAAGGATTTGATTCCTATTCTACTTTGGTAGTCGAATTCTTACTCTTTATTGCAGGAAATGAGGGATCAAATTTGTTTATCCTAATTCACTCATTTACAAAAGCAGAGTATTCAGTATATTCATGTAGATCATCTCAAAACAATATGTGAGTATCTTATACATATCAAAATTTTCTATAGTGTTCATGTAAGTTGATTTAAATTTAATATTTCAAGGATCATATAGCAAGTATTAACTATGAATAAATCTCCCTACAACAAAAATAAAACTCAAGATAAAAGTAATTTGTTCTTGAATTAACTATAATTAGTTGCATCTAAATTGTTAACCAAAAAGCAAGAATACTTTCATTCTAATACCTCAGTTTTTAACTTTCTTTGAAAAGAGTTAAGACCTCATACTATGAATCCATAGTTCAACTTTTTTTTTTTTTTCCTGGACAATAAGAATGATAAATGTAACATACATATGTAATATCCATTAATATACATGTAAACTGTAAGTGATACTGGAGGCTATTTAAGTAAGACCGTTTATTTTCGGAACGTATTATTATATTTTTTTAATCATGGTCTAACAAGTAATTCACTTTATCATTCATATACAACAGTTAAATATAACTCTACCGTTAAATATCTTTATTTTTTTTGTAGTATCTAAAGGTAAAAATATCTTTTTAAATTTTTTTTAATAGATAAATTGCTAATATATATTAACAGAAGGACAAAATGAAAAAAAATAACGTTAGAGAGTTTACTATAAAACAGTATAAACCTTAAAGAGATTTACTGTATTTAATCTTATTATGTGCTTTTAAAATTTGTACTATATAAATCTTTAAAATTACAATATTGTACCGTCCATAAAACTATAGAATTACCTCTAACTTAAATCTACTAATTATTTATTTATTGTTTCCTTCCAATCAATCTCTATGTTCTGCTTTTAACTTTTCTATCTCAAACTCAAACGTAAAAGCCCATGAAGCCTAAATTGAACATTTCTTTTTGCTGCAGGATCAAATTACGAGAGCATTGCCAGAACTATGCTTATAGAAAATATAAATACTAAAAGATGCCTGTTGACCATTATGTAAGGAAGTAAAAATCGTCAAAGTTTTGGCTAATCCCCATCATTCAAATTTATAAAATATTATCATAAATTTGATTTTTATTTCACTGTAGATCATGGCCAAATTAAATCTTATAAAATCTTACTTACATCAACTTATGCCATGATTTCATAACATTTAATTTACATTAATTTATAAGTGGGATCAAAACTAAATCTACTTAAGTATTTCTTCAAATTTATACATATAAGACTCCAGGAAAAAGCATTTTTCTTTTGGATAATCCAAAGTTTACTACTTAGCAGTAGTTGCGTGATGGACTCTCTTTCTACTACAACATTCTAATAGTATGAGAGACACTATTACACAGAAAATTTCCCTTGACAGAATAAGTTCTCCAAAGTGCTTGTACAAAATTGACTATATTGCCATACCTACCCAAATCCCATTAATTTTTGTTCGCTGATAAGCCTGGAGGTAAATGAGAATATGTTACTAAATTAGATAAAGATCATGAGATATGTTTATTATCAGATTTAACTTATGCGGATTATTGAGGCAAAAATAATTCATTATCAGCTGATTTTCGATGTGGATTAACAGTGGCGCTTTGTGTGAGGTTGCCCCACTGAACTTTTGAAAATCTACATATTATGCTTGTATTCTTGTAAAATTGTGTTTGTGCCTCCACTAATTTATAATACAAAAGTAACTGTTCATAATATTTTATCATAATTTGTAGCAAATATTAATAAAATAAATAAAGGTGATTAGACGTTATTTTATTAATATAAATGTATTGCTTTAAAGATATGTAGTCTAGGGTATTTATTTTTTAAAAAAAATCAGTATTTATAATTTTTTAAAAGTTATTAGAATTATAAAAAAAATTATTTTTGCAAATGAAATTTAGAATACCGCGACATCAAGATGTGTTATGAGATTGATTAAATATATATATATATATATATATATATATATATATAAGAGTATATAGAAAATGCAATATTCAAGTGATTAAATTAACATGAAATAAAATAAAATATTCGATCATTGTTAAGACATTTGCAGCTTGAGGCTCTTGAATTTCCGTCCATAAGGATTTGTCAGCATTAGTACTATGTACTTGACATTGAGTTAATAAAATTTCACCTTTCTTGGTGTTCAAAAAAGTTTTTTTTTTTTTTAAAAGAAGTTTACATAAAAAAATGTCTACAACTTATATAAGTTGGCGTCTATAAGATTCCAATTTCCTTATTATATTGCATTTTACGAGGAATGAGAAGGGATTTTCGTTTGTGAATTCTACTGTTATTTACAACTCAAAATAAAAGAAGAGCAGTTTTTATTTTTTATTTTTAATGATGAAATAACACTAAATTTGGTGTTCTCATAATTCATGGTATGCTTGAAAGCCATTATGAAAGCATTATGAGGTATGGATAATAGATTAATTAGTCAGCAGGTTTTAATTAATTATACAACCATAAAGGTCGACTACATTTTTAAATTCAACATTTAAACATACTATAAATTGATCATGGCCATAATGAAATATAATGATTCCATTTGAACAACTATTATTTTTAAAATATTATTTGAATAGGTATTATAGTAATTTTTTTTGATGTCATATATATAAGATGAAAAGGTAATTAAAAATGTATATAAAATAATTATATAATATTATTTAGATAATAATGAAATATTTTCACTATTCCTACGTAACATCATCAGCTGTTTTTCTTTCAATTAATGGCTTTTTTTTTTAAGTTGAAAAATCCAAAAATTAGAAACTATACAATCCTATTTTTTGGAGTTTAATTCTAAAATCTTATTAATCTGTCTCTTAGTAACACATCTAGAATCAAATAAGAACAGGCTTCTACTCTGGAGTTTAAAGAAACAAAGTTGAGCCGTCAACAAACCAATTTACATAGACAAGGCAAATAAATACAAGGCTCTCAAAATTTAAGAGATATTTAATTATTTTTTTATGCCAATAATATGTTTTCTTTATTTTGACAAAAAAAGATTAATAGAGGGAAAAAAATTAATTTAGCCTTTTATTTTTACAGCGAATAAATTATGAGATAGGTATAATAACTGTTAAAATTATTAAAAAAATAAACACTTTTATTTTTTAATTATTTAACGGCGTATAATAATAATACTCACTTCAATAGCTTGGGTCACATCTTTTCCGGCCGTTAAAAACGTATAAACATCCATACAGACACAGTTGTGTCCATTCGTCTGTCTCACAATAACCACGTAGTTCGCGAAGCAACGAATCATTGCACATTTATTTATCAAAACCCAAATCTCCAGTTCCCAACATCATCATCATTATTTTCCGCAGCCCCCCAAAAAAACAAATGCAGAGAAGGCGGAGGGACTGAGCACACAGAGCCTTAAAACGGTGACGTTTGACGGAAGAAGATAAAAGCTTAATCTCTTTGGAAAATAATAATGAAACTGATGGGGAACTGTAGCTCTGCAAACTCTAAATCTAATTATTATTACAATGACTTCAGCGGCGACGGCGACGGCGACGAAGAAGACGACGTCGTAGAAGATAGTAGTGGTGGTGGTGGTGGTGGAGGAGAAGGTGCGGTGGTGGTTGTCGGAGTAAAATTGGATTCTCGAAGTAAAGAGTTGCTGACGTGGGCATTGGTTAAGATTGCTCAGTCTGGAGATCGAGTCATTGCTCTTCACGTCCTTGATCCCAGGACTGGTATGTTCCGTTAATTTCCCACAATTTCGAGGGTGTTTGTTTCTGATAATTGTGGAATTCGAGTTTTTATTTATTTATTTTCGGTTTGTATTTAATAATTTGTGGTTGTTTTTGGAAGGAGATAAAGCGGCGTTGCTTTCGCTAGTGAAGACATTTGATACTGTGCTTGCTGCTTACGAAGGCTTTTGCAATCTAAAGCAGGTAATATTTCGTATTGAATTTTAATTTTAATTTTTTTTTTTTTTTTTTTTGATATATTCCTTTTAAGTAATAAAATTTTACTTGTTAGTTAATCCTAATTTTTGTTGCATTTTGGGTTACATAGTTGAGTGAAAAAAGGGAGAAGAAGTGGGGGAGAGTAGAAAATTATGTGTTCATAGGAGTAATTAATTACTATAAATTTGAGGTATCTTTTATGAATTTCATTTTACTTTATTTTGATAGAATAATAGGGAATTGTGTCTTTTGTGTAGAATAGTCTTGGATTATCGGTAAGGAGGATTTAATATTTTTGGTTGGTATTGTAAGTTAGGTTGATTTGAAGCTTAGGGTCAGTAGAGGATTCCCAGTGCGTAGAATTTTAGCCCGAGAAGCAATATCTCATGGCGCGATGAGTTTAATTGTTGGTATTTCACGAACATACCATGCAATGCAATCGGCGCATTACAGTGGCGATAATCAGCTCGGGCTGAATTGTTGGCAGGATGTCTCAGTTATGACCTGTTGATATACACATCTAGATGTGTCAAGAGAAGGAATACTTTCACTTGGCCGTGATTTACAAGGTTTTGATGCAACAGAATCTAGACTAAAGAGGAGGAAGATCTTGACAAACTATCCCCTGAGTTTACCACCTAGAACGTTTTCCCCTGAGGATTCTTCTCCACAGTTATCGTCATTCAATTCTGGTGAAGTGGACAACTCTATGGCATTGATGCCTGTTCAGACACAGGAAGTACCTGAATCAAAGGATCGGTGGGCTCTGCTCCGAAAGGCTTTTTTACAGAATCCAAGGGCATCTCAAAAAGCTTCTGTTAAGAAGTCTTCTGTAATGCACTGGATCTTGAAGTTACCAAGCTGGCAATTTTTTGTAGCTATCTCTCCTGATAATATGAACTCAATGTTTCTGACAAGGACAAGAGCCATTCTTCACATTTAGATGAAGAGAAGGGTGCAACAGTACCATTTGGAGCTGATAATGCTTCAATCCCACATTCTTCTGCTTCCAGCCTGAGATTTGATTTTTTTTAAACTGTCTCTTATACACATCTAGATGTGTATCAATAGTCGATTGTTCAGTTACCAGGAACTTTTATCAGCGACATCAAATTTTAGTCATGTGTATCTATTTTCTTTCTTAAATTGTTTTCTGATTGATTTCCGGTTAACATGGGTTTTTCTTATTGGATTTAATGCTTAATGAATTGCGATACTGTACATGTGTATAATATGATTGGAAAAGGGGGTAGCAAAGTAAAGTTTACAGAGGAGTTCTTCCATGTGGCAAGGAGCTGGCAGTGAAAATGCTTAAGCCATCACAAGATGTTTTCAAGCAGTTTGTCTCAGAAATTGAGATCATAACAACTTTGAATCATACAAACATCATTTCCCTGTTTGGGTTCTGTTTTGAGGATAGCAATCTACTCCTGGTTTATGATCTTTTATCCAATGGAAGTCTGGAAGATAATCTTCATGGTACACAGCCTCTCTTTTATGGAACAATACCTTCTACATATTGTTCAGTAGTTATACACATTGAGGTACTAATTGACTATCTTCTGAAACAGGTAATCGGAGGACCCGTGATTTGTTTGGTTGGGAACAGAGATATAAGGTTGCTCTGGGTATCGCTCAGGCATTGGAGTATTTACATAATCAAGCTGCTGAACCTATCATTCACAGGGATGTGAAATCTTCAAATATTCTTCTGTCTGATGATTTTGTGCCCAAGGTATGGTAACCATTGTCGTCAATTTATGTACTGTACACTACTATCTATATCTGTTTCTTACTCCCAAAATGTTTTCTATCTTGGTCTCGCAGCTTTCAGATTTTGGACTTGCTATGTCAGCCTCGAGTTCCTCGTACCACATTGATAGCGCTGATGTTGCAGGAACATTTGGGTAAGTAAAATTCTCTGTATCAATTTATGGTCATTGCCAACACAATTGGTAACAGCAGTTGATTCTGGCAGCTATTTGGCTCCTGAGTACTTTATGCATGGCAAAGTGATTGACAAGATTGATGTCTATGCATATGGTGTTGTACTCCTTGAGCTTCTATCTGGTCGAAAACCAATTGACAATGGACATCCAAAGGGGCCAGAAAGTCTGGTTTCATGGGTAAGTTTTTTCTTAATGAAAAGGTCTCATTAAGGTAAATTTTGATTATCCAGGAATGCCTTCTCCGCTTTTCTTAGGTTCTTATTATGTTTCTTCTATAATCTTTAGGCAAAACAAATTTTGAAGGGAGGCAAGGTTATTGACTTGCTTGATCCAAGGTTGGTTAATTCTTATGATGATGATCAAATCGAGAAAATGGTTCTAGCTGCAAGCCTTTGCATCAGACATGGACCTCAATTTCGTCCCAATATTAGCCTTGTAAGCCATTTTTGTAATTCAGCTGGCATTTTTAGGCACAATATGTTTATCATTGTTGTTAATTCATTTTTGCTTTTTGGCTGATGACAACAGTTAGTTAAACTCCTCAGAGGTGACTCAGAAACAATTAAATGGGCAAGACAAGAGCTCGCTGAAGATTGATGCTGTTGAGGGCCAACGATCTTCAACGAATATCCAATCCTTTATTAACCTTGCCCTGCTCAATTTGGAGGATGACTCCCCCTCTAGCAGCAGTACTGAACAAACTATCTCTGTGGAAGATTATTTGCGAGGCAGATGGAGCCGTACCTCAAGCTTTGATCAGACATTGGTTTGAAGATCTTATACCTGTTTCTGATGTTGCATGTTGTGTATATGTCTACATTATTCTCATTGTTTTGTGTTTTGTTT